>LR778274.1:21236462-21291899 GCA_902810595.1 Coregonus sp. 'balchen'
TGTTTCTGCTTCTCTCTGTCTCTCTTCTGTATCTTGGTCCTTATGTATATCTCTCTTCTTGATATTTCTGTCTCTCTTGATCTGTCTATTCTCTGCTATATACTCTTGTCTTCCTATAATTGGTATTTTTCGTATATATGTTGCTCTGTATTATAGTAGTTACTCTCTCCTCTATCTGTCTCTCTCTCTCTCTCTCTGTCTCTCCTCTCTTGTCTCATCATCTCTCCTATCTCTTTCTCTCTCTCTTTTCCTCTCTCTGTCTCTCTCTTCTCTCTATCTCTCTCTGTCCTATCTCCTCTCTTCTCTGTCTCTCTCTGGTCTCGGTTGATGTATCTCTCTCGCTCTCTCCCTCTCTCTCTCCGCTCTCTCTCTGTGTATGTGTTACAGGTGGACCGAGCTGTAGACTACCTGACCCAGCATGCCTCTCTCCCCACCTCTAACCTGGGCTTCTCTGTTACCGTGGGAACGCAGCGAGGCATCTACCTCCGAGACCCCATCCAGGTCCTGACCCCCTCTGACCACGGAGTCGGCATCGAACCTGTTTTCCCCGAAAACACCGGTATTACAGCGGACACACACACACTGCATGATTGGTGAGTGGTCCATCCTCTTTAGTTCCCTTTATTGATTGGTCCATTCTACTTCCTGTTTGACAGAGAACACAGAGCGTATTTCGCTGCAACTGCACCTGGCCCTGACATGCTCCGCCCCCTGGGTGCAGTGCCCCTCCCACCTGGAGCTCATGAACCAGTGTCGTCATGTAAATGTCAGAGTCGACCCCCTGGGGCTCCGAGAGGGACTGCATTATACAGAGGTAAGGAGGGGGAGGGAGGGAGGGAGAGAGAGGAGAGGCGGAGAGGGAGAGGGAGGGAGGGAGGGAGAGAGAGGGAGGGAGAGAGAGGAGAGGCGGAGAGGGGGAGGGAGAGAGAGGGAGAGAACTATTGCACATTGTATTATTCTTTTGGAACTTCTAAGTGTAATGTTTCCTGTTAATATTTATTGTTTATTTCACTTTTGTTTACTATCTACTTCACTTGCTTTGGCAATGTTAACATACATTTCCCATGCCAATAAAGCCCTTAAATTGAAATTGAATTGAGAGGGAGAGGGAGAGGGGGTGGGGAAATTAGAGAGAGAGAGAGGTGGGAAATTAGAGAGAGAGAGACCAGTATGTAATGAATATGTAGAGTATGGGAACTTCTGGAGGGAGAGAGAGACCAGTATTGTAATGGAATATGTAAGTATGGGACCTTGTTTGGAGGAGACAAGACCAGATGTAAAGAATATGTAGAGTATGGGACCTGTTGGGAGGGCGAGAAGAGGACCAGTATGTACATGAATATGTAGAGTATGGGACCTGTTGTGGAGGGGAGAGAGCCAGTATGTACTGAATATGTACAGTAGGGACCTGGTGTGGAGGGGAGGAGAGAGAGACCAGTATGTAATGAATATGTAGAGTATGGGACCTGTTGTGGAGGGAGAGAGAGACCAGTATGTAATGAATATGTAGAGTATGGGACCTGTTGTGGAGGGAGAGAGAGACCAGTATGTAATGAATATGTACAGTATGGGACCTGTTGTGTTTCAGGTGTGTGGCTACGACACTGCAACCCCCAGCTCTGGCCCTCTGTTCAGAGTCCCCATAACGGTTATCATCCCCACCAAGTAAGGATGGACCAGAACTACTATCCAACCCAATCAATGCTTATGAGTCTGTGTGAGGATTCTGTCTATATGACTGAGTGAATGGTAGGCTTGGGCGGTATACCGGGGTATTTGGAAATAGCCACGAGATGGTTTTTCAATACTGTTTAAACTATTTATTTGAAGATTTTTAATAAATGTGACTATTTGTAGCTACTGTTTTAAGTAAATACCTGCAGTCAACTTGTTCGATACGTTAGGCGATAAACAACATTGCGTTGTTCATTTCACGTGTCACATTATTTTTGTTTAATTATGAAGCTTACCGGTAGTGTGTTGTTTTTAAAAGCACACAATGACAGAGACCGGAGCCTGGTGAGTCACACACCAGGTGATCTAATCACAGGATGGAATTCACAAGATAGATATCTTACAACTATTAAGGTAACTGTCTAAAATGTTCTGAATTTAGTAGCTAGTTAGCTATCTAGCTAAGTGGTTAGCGTCTTCCCGAAATCAAGCTTCGCTTGGTAACAGCAGATAATTTCCTCCTGGATCAAGAGCCTTGCTAACAGCAGATAATTCCCTCCTGGATCAAGAGCCTTGCTAACAGCAGATAATTCCCTCCTGGATCAAGAGCCTTGCTAACAGCAGATAATTCCCTCCTGGATCAAGAGCCTTGCTAACAGCAGATAATTCCCTCCTGGATCAAGAGCCTTGCTAACAGCAGATAATCCCCTCCTGGATCAAGAGCCTTGCTGGATAATATTTGTTTTGTGCGCGCAGCCAACTGTGAGTAGCATTTTGTATAAAATGTTTGCGATGCGCTTGTTAGCATTTAGCTCGCATTCGCTATGGGATTTTACATGTACATGTTAGCATTGCTAACCTTTCAGATTACGGAAGCTCAGTAGGATTTGAAAATGGCGCCCCTTGTGTTTTAGTGCCGGTATTACCCAATATCCCGGATACCGCCCAAGCCTAGTGAATGGTGTTGTGTATTACTGAGGACGATATGTGTCAGCCCCCTCACCTGTCTCTCTCTGCTCGCTCTACAGAGTTCCTGAGGGCCACAGTCAGGAGGTGTTGTTCACAGACGTCCACTTCAGACCAGGGCAGATAAGACGACACTTCATCACTGTCCCACAAGGAGCCTCCTGGGCAGGTATATAGATATATATATATATGTATGTATGTGTGTATGTATGTGTGTGTTTGTGTGAGCGAGATGATGGGTAATATTCTCAGTTTTGCACCCAAAAGACAAATATGTCAAATGTATCTTGCCTCTCTTTTGCTGCCCACCCCCCCTTCCATCCATCCATCCATCTCTCTCTCTCTTTCTCAACTCTCTCTCTTTCTCAATCTCTCTCTTTCTCTTTCTCAATCTCTCTCTCTCTTTCTCAATCTCTCTCTCTCTTTCTCAATCTCTCTTTCTCTTTCTCAATCCCTCTCATCGCTCTCAATCTCTCTCTCTGTCTCATCTCTCTTCTCAATCTCTCAATCGCTTTCACACCCTTTTCACTTCTCACTCTTTCTCTCTTCTTTCTCAATCTCTCTTTTCCTTTCTCTTCTCTCTCTCTTCTCTCACTCTGCTCTCTCTCTCTTCTTCCTCTGCTCTCTCCGTTCTTTGTCTCTTCTCTCTCTCTCTCTATCTCTATTTCTCTCTCTCTCCTCTCGCTCTCCTCTCTCTCTCTCTCTCTCATCTCATCTCCCTCATCGTCTCCTCTCCCCCCCCCCCCCCCCCACCCCCCCACCTCCAGAGATAACATTGCGTCTCAGAGGGTACGTGTCCCTCTCAAGTTTGTCCTCCATGCGGTCCACCTGGTGAAGCAGAGAGCTTAAAGAGCCAACGAGTTCTACAAGTTCTCCTCCCTGCTGGAGAAGAGCTCCCTGACTGAGGCCTTCCCTGTCCTGGTACTGACTCTCAACCAATCACAGTTTTATATTTCATAAGAAATGCAGTCAACAAACGATAGGGCTGGTCCCCGACTAAAAAAAATGTTTTGGGTCGACCGAGACGAGTCGTCTGTTCTTTTTCTACCAATCGATTGGTACACATTTTTAAATGTGTATTTTTCCATATATAGACACCCTGTGTTTTGAATGAAATCCACTATATGTAGGCTAGTGAGGTTGTCCAACCAGAGGAATAACATCTGTTCCCTTCTCTAGCCGGGGCGGACGGTAGAGTTCTGTATCGCCAGGTGGTGGGCCAGCCTTGGTGACGTCACCGTTGACTACAGTATCTCCTTCCACGGCCTGACCACCTCCCCGTCACCTCTACACATAGTGAGTATACATACATACATACACACAAACACACACACACACATACATACACACACACACACACACACACACACACACATACACACACTACTGTTCCAAAGTTTGGGGTCACTTAGACATTTCCTTGTTTTCGAAAGAAAAGCAATTTTTTTTGTCCATTTTAAAATAACATAAAATTGATCAGAAATACAGTGTAGACATTGTTAATGTTGTAAATGGTTATTGTAGCTGGAAACGGCTGATTTTTAATGGAATATCTACAGAGGCCCATTATCAGCAACTATCAGTCCTGTGTTCCAATGGCAAGTTGTGTTTGCTAATCCAAGTTTATCATTTTAAAAGGCTAATTGATCATTAGAAAACCCTTTTACAATTATGTTAGCACAGCTGAAAACTGTTGTGCTGATTAAAGAAGCAATAAAACTGGCCTTCTTGAGACGAGTTGAGTATCTGGAGCATCAGCAATTGTGGGTTCGATTACAGGATCAAAATGGCCAGAAACAAATAAGCAAGAGGACAAATACATTAGAGTGTCTAGTTTGAGAAACAGACGCCTCACAAGTCCTCAACTGGCAGCTTCATTAAATAGTACCCGCAAAACACCAGTCTCAACGTCAACAGTGAAGAGGCGACTCCGGGATGCTGACCTTCTAGGCAGAGTTGCAAAGAAAAAGACATATCTCAGACTGGCCAATAAAAAGAAAATATTAAGATGGGGAAAAGAACACAGACACTGGACAGAGGAAGATTGGAAAAAAGTGTTATGGACAGACGAATCGAAGTTTGAGGTGTTCGGATCACAAAGAAGAACATTTGTGAGACGCAGACCAAATGAAAAGACGCTGGAGTAGTGCTTGATGCCATCTGTCAAGCATGGTGGAGGCAATGTGATGGTCTGGGGGTGCTTTGGTGGTGGTAAAGTGGGAGATTTGTACTGGGTAAAAGGGATCTTGAAGAAGGAAGGCTATCACTCCATTTTGCAACACCATGCCATACCCTGTAGACGGCGCTTGATTGTATCCAATTTCCTCCTACAACAGGACAATGACCCAAAGCACAGCTCCAAACTATGCAATAACTATTTAGGGAAGAAGCAGTCAGCTGGTATTCTGTCTATAATGGAATGGCCATCACAGTCACCGGATCGCAACCCTATTGAGCTGTTGTGGGAGCAGCTTGACCGTATGGTACGTAAGAAGTGCCCATCAAGCCAATCCAACTTGTGGGAGGTGCTTCAGGAAGCATGGGGTGAAATCTCTTCAGATTACCTCAACAAATTGACAACTAGAATGCCAAAGGTCTACAAGGCTAAAATTGCTGCAAATTGAGGATTATTTGACGAAAGCAAAATTTGAAGGAACAATTATTATTTCAATTAAAAATCATTATTTCTAACCTTGTCAATGACTACATGTTCTATTCATTTTGCTATATTTCCTATTCAAACTCATTTCATGTATGTTTTCATGGAAAACAAAGACGTTACTAAGTGATCCCAAACTTTTGAACAGTAGTGTACATTGCTAGGAACAGTGTATATACACACCACCTCACCGTCATAGTGAGTAATACAGTGCATTCGGAAAGTATTCAGACCCCTTCACCTTTTCCACATTTTGTTACGTTACAGCCTTATTCAAACATTTTATTAAATTGTTTTTTTTCCCTCAATCTAAACACAATAACCCAATAATGACAAAGCAAAAACAGGTTTTCAGACATTTTAGCACATTTGAAATATCACATTTACATAAGTATTCAGACCCTTTACTCAGTACTTTGTTGAGGCACCTTTGGCAGCGATTACAGCCTCGAGTCTTCTTGGGTATGACGCTACAAGTTTGGCACACCTGTATTTGGGGAGTTTCTCCCATTCTTCTCTGCAGATCCTCTCAAGCTCTGTCAGGTTGGATGGGGAGCAATGCTGCACAGCTATTTTCAGCTGAAAAACATCCCCACAGCATGATGCTGCCACCACCATGCTTCACCATAGGGATGGTGCCAGGTTTTCTCCAGACGTGACGCTTGGCATTCAGGCCAAAGAGTTCAATCTTGTTTCTCATGGTCTGAGAGTCTTTTGGTGCTTTTGGCAAACTCCATGCGGGCTGTCATGTGCCTTTTACTGAGGAGTGGCTTCTTTCTGGCCACTCTACCATAAAGGCCTGATTGGTGGAGTGCTGCAGAGATGGTTGTCCTTCTGGAAGGTTCTCCCATCTCCACAGAGGAACTCTGGAGGTCTGTCAGAGTGACCATTTGGTTCTTGGTCACCTCCCTGACCAAGGCCCTTCTCCCCCGATTGCTCAGTTTGGCCGGGCGGCCAGCTCTAGGAAGAGTCTTGGTGGTTCCAAACTTCTTCCATTTAAGAATGATGGAGGCCACTGTGTTCTTGGGGACCTTCAATGCTGCAGACATTTTTTGGTACCCTTCCCCAGATCTGTGCCTCGACACAATCCTGTCTCAGAGCTCTACGGACAATTCCTTCGACTTCATGGCTTGGTTTTTGCTCTGACATGCACTGTCAACTGTGGGACCTTATATAGACAGGTGTGTGCCTTTCCAAATCATGTCCAATCAATTGAATTTACCACAGGTGGACTCCAATCAAGTTGTAGAAACATCTCAAGGATGATCAATGGAAACAGGATGCACCTGAGCTCAATTTCGAGTCTCATAGTAAAGGGTCTGAATACTTTTGTAAATATTTTTTTTTTTTATATATACATTTGCAAAAATTTCTAAAAACCTGTTTTCGCTTTGTCATTATGGACTATTGTGTGTAGATTGAGGGATTTGTTTTTAAATTCAGTCAATTTTAGAACAAGGCTGTAACGTAACAAAATGTGGAAAAAGTAAAATGATCTGAATACTTTCCGAATACACCACCTACTCCTCAGTCTTTCCAAATGCACTGTATATACACCACCTCACCGCAGGAGGAACACGCTCCTCAGTCTGCACCGTATATACCACCACCCTCACCACTCCTCATTCCGGCACCGTATATCAACCACCTCAACCGCAGAGGAACACACGCTCCTCAGTGGCACCCTATATACACCACCTCACCGCTCCTCAGTCTGCACCGTATATACACCACCCACCACTCCTTTAGTTGCCCCCGTTTTTTTACACCACCTCACCACAAAGGGGGAGGCCGCTCCCCAGTCCGCACCGTTTTATACACCCCCTCAACCCCCTCCTCGTCGGGACCGATATACAAACCCCCTCACCACAGGGGGACCAGCTTTTCAGTCTGCACCGGGATATAACCACCCACCCCTCCTAGTCTGCCCCCCGATATACACCACCCCACCCCTCCTCAGTCTGAAACCCTATTACACCACCTCACCCCAGGGGACCAAAGCTCCTTTAGTTGCCCCGTATATACACCAAACCCACCCCCTCCTCAGTCTGCACCGTATATACAAAAACCTCACCGCTCCTCATCTGCACCGTTTTATACACCACCCCACCACTCCAGTCGCCCCGTAATACAACCCCCTCACCGTCCCAGTCTGCACCGTATATACACCACCTCACCGCCCTCAGTAGGGCCCCTATAACACCCTCACCGCTCCTCAGTCTGCAACCCTATATCCCCCACCTCAACCAATCCCCAGTCTGCCCCCGTATATAAAACCACCTCACCACCCCCAGTTTCCCCTATATACACCACCACCCCCAGGAGGAAACCCCAAAATCCCCAGTCTGCCCCCTATAAAACCAAACCCCACCGTCCTCAGTCGGGCCCCTAAAATTTAAACCCCCTCACCCCCTCCTAGTCTTTCCCGTTTTTACACCACCTCCCCCGGCTCCCAGTCTGCAACCCCTATATACACCACCTCACCAAAGGGGGAAAAAAAATCCCCAGTTTTGCACCGTATAACACCACCTCCCGCTCCCCAAATCTGCACCCTAATAACCCCCCTCACCGCTCCTCAAATTTTGCCCCCGTATATACACCACCTCACCACTCCTCAGTCTGCACCGTATATACACCAAACCTCACCGCTCCTTTAGTTTTGCACCCTATTACACCACCTCACCGTTTCCCCAGTCTGCACCGTATTAAACCCCCCTCACCGTCCTCATCTGGAACCGTATATTTCACCACCTCACCGCTCCTCAGTCTGCACCGTAATTCACCCCTCCCAGTCTGCACCGTATATTTAAAACCCCCTCACCACGGAGGACCACGCTCCTCAGTCTTTCACCGTATATACACCCCCTCACCACGGAGGACCAAGTCCTCAGTCTGACCGTTATTTTCACCACCCCCACCACAGGAGGGCCACCCCCTCAGTCTGCACCCTAATTTCACCACCTCACCAAGGGGGGACCACGCTCCTCAGCGCCCCCGTTTTTACACCACCCACCCCAGGAGGAACAAAGCTCCTCAGTCTGCACCCTAATACACCCCCTCACCCCTCCTCAGCTGCCCCCGTATATACCCCCACCTCACCGCCCCCAAATCTGCCCCCGTAAAAACCCCCCTCACCGCTCCCAGGGTTTCACCCTATATACACCACCCCCAAAGTTCCCCCCCCCTTTCCCCCGTAATTAAAACCCCTCACCACAGGAGGACCCCACCCTCGGGCGGGACCGTTTTAACAACCCCAAAACCCCAGGAGGAACACGCTCCTCAGTCTGCCTTATATAACCCCCACCTAACCCCAGGAGGGCCACGTCCTTTAGGCACCGTAATACACCACCCACCCGGGGGGACCACGCTCCTCGTCTTTCACCGTATATACACCACCCCACCACAGGGGGACCACGCCCCAGTCGCACCGAAACACCCCCTCACCCCTTTCCCAGTCTGGGCCCCCATTCCCCCCCTCACCGCTCCCCAGTCTTTCACCGTATATACAAACCCCCCAAACCCCTCCTTTAGTTGGGACCGTATATACACCCCCTCAAACCCCTCCTCGTCTGCACCGTAATATACACCACCTCACCAAGGAGGACCACGTCCTCAGTCTGCACCGGAAAATACAACCCCCTCACCACTCCCAGTCTGCACCGTTATTTCCCACCTCAACCCCTCCTCAGTCGCACCGTATTAAAACCACCCCACCATCCTCAGTCTGCACCGTATAACACCCCCCACCGCCCCCTCAGTCTGCACCGTTTTATACCCCCTCCCCCGCTCCTCAGTTGCACCGGAATACACCACCTAAACCCCTCCTCAGTTGCCCCCGTATTTCCCCCCACCTCACCACTCCTCCGTCCCGCCCCCGATAACACCACCTCCCCAAACCTCAGTCTACCGTATATTTCAACCCCCTCACCCCAAAGGAAAAGGAAAACACTCTCAGTCTGCCCCCGTTTTTAACACCACCTCACCGCTCCTCGTCTGCTCCGATATACAACCCCCTCACCGCTCCTCAGTCTGCAACCCTATTACCCCACCTCAAAGTCCCCATCTGCACCGTAATACACCCCCTCACCCCAGGGGAAAACCCCCCCTCAGGGCTGCACCGGGATATACACCACCCCACCGCTCCTCAGTCTGCACCGTATATACACCACCTCACCGCTCCTCAGTCTGCACCGTATAACACCCCCCACCATCCTCAGTTTTGCCCGTATATAACCAAACCCCACCCCTCCTCCGTCGCACCGTTTTACACCAAACCCCAAAGCTCCTCAGTCTGACCGAATAACCACCCCACCCCTCCTCAGTCTTTCACCGTATATACACCACCCCCAAACCCCCCTCAGGGCTGCACCGTTTATTTTCACCGCTCCTCAGTCTGCCCCCGTATATACCCACCTTTACCCCAGGGGGACCACGCTCCTAGTCCCGCACCCTATATACACCCCCTCCCCACAGGAGGACCCGCTCCTCAGTCTGCAAGTATATACCCCCACCTAACCCCAGGAGGACCACGTCCTCAGTCTGCCCCCGTATAACACAACCTCACCCAGGGGGACCACGCTCCTCAGGCTGCCCGTATATAACCCCCACCTCACCACAGGGGAACACGTCCTCATTGCACCGTATATACACCCCCTCACCGCCCCCTCGTCTGCAAGTATATACACCCCCTCACCCTCCCCCGTCTGCACCGTTTTTACACCCCCTCCCCGCTCCCAGCTGCACCGTATTTTAAACCCCCCTCACCGCTCCCCAGTCTGCCCCCGTAAATACACCACCCCCAACCCCCTCCCAGGCTGCACCCTATTAAACCACCTACCACAGGAGGACCCCCACTCCTCAGTTGGGACCGTATATACACCACCCCCACCCCAGGAGGGAAACCCCGCTCCTCAGTCTGCACCCCCATTAAAACCCCCCCTTTACCACAGGGGACCACGCTCCTCCGTCTGGCCCCCGTAAAATACACCACCTAACCCCAGGAGGGGCCAAAGCTCCTCAGTCTGCACCGTATAACACCACCTCACCACAGGAGGACCACGCTCCTCAGTCTGCACCGTATATACACCACCTTTACCGCCCCCTCAGTCTGCCACCATATACACCACCTCAACCCCTCCTCAGTCTGGCCCCCGATATAAACCCCCCTCACCCCCTCCTCAGTCTGCAACCCTATATACACCACCTAACGCTCCCCGTCTGCACCCTATATTTCACCACCTCCAAAAAAGCTCCCCGTCCCGCACCGTAATTACACCCCCCTCCCGCCCCCTCAGTCCCGCCCCTAATACACCCCCTCACCGTCCTCAGGTGGCCCCCGTATAACCCCCTCACCACAGGAGGACCACGCTCCTCAGTCTGCACCGTATATACACCACCTCACCACAGGAGGAACACCCTCCAAATTCCGCACCGATAACACCACCTCACCCTCCTCAGTCGCACCGTAATACACCAAACCCCACCACTCCTCAGTCGCACGTATATACACCACCCACCGCTCCTCAGTCTGCACGTATTACACCAACCCCACCAAATCCCCAGTCTTTCACCGTATATTACCCCCTCACCATCCCCAGTCTGCACCGATATACACCACCTCACCGCTCCTCAGTCTGCACCGTATATACACCCCCTCACCGCTCCTCAGTCTGCACCGTATATACACCACCTCACCGCTCCTCAGTCTGCACCGTATATACACCACCTCACCGCTCCTCAGTCTGCACCTATTACACACCTCACCAAAAGGGGGGAAAACACCCTCCTCGTCTGCCCCAAACCCATAACACACCTTAAACCCCAGGAGTACCAGCTCTCAGTTGCACCGTATATACACCCCTCACCCCCTCCTCAGCTGCACCGTAAACACAACCCACCGCTCATCAGTTTTGACCGTTTTACAAACCCCCTCCCGCTTTCCCAGTCTGCACCGTATTTTAAAACCAAAACCCCACCACTCCCCAGTCTGCCCCGTATAACAAACCCCCTCACCAAATCCTCAAACTGCACCGTAATTTCCCCCCCACCACCCTCAGTCTGGACCTAATACACCACCTCACGTCATAGTTTTGCCCCCGTTAACACCCCCTCAAAGCTCCTCAGTCTGCCCCCGTTAAAACCCCACCCACCCCTCCTCAGGTTTTCACCGTTTTTATACACCACCTCCCCCCAAAAGGGAGGAAAAACTCCCCCAGTTGCACCGTTTTTTACCCACCTCACCAATCCCAAATTGCACCGTATATACCCCCACCTCAACCCCAGGAGGACCACGCTCCTCAGTCTGCACCGTATATACACCACCTCACCGCTCCTCAGTCTGCACCGTATATACACCACCCACCACAGGGGACCACGCCCTCAGTCTTGGCCCCCTTTTAACACCACCTCACCCCCCCGGGGGGGACCACGGGTCCTCAGTTTGCACAGTATATACACCACCTCCCCCGCTCCTCAGTTTGCCCCCCGTTTTACACCCCCCTCACCCCTCCTCAGTCGAAACCCTATAACCCCCCACCTCACCGCTCCTCAGTTTAAACCGTTATAAAACCCCTCACCGCTCCTCAGTTGCCCCCGTATATACACCACCCCCCACAGGAGGACCCCGCTCCTCATTTTTGGCCCCCCTATATACACCCCCTAAAAACAGGAGGACCACGCTCCCAGTTGCACCGTTTTATACACCACTCACCCCCTCCTCAGTCTGCACCGTATATACACACCACCTCACCGCTCCTCAGTCTGCACCGTATATACACCACCTCACCGCTCCTCAGTTTGCCCCCGTATATCACCAAACCCCACCGCCCTCAGTCGGCCCCCGTATAACACCACCTCACCGAAAGGGGGAAAAACCCCCTCAGTCTGCACGTATAACAAACCCCCTCACCACTCCTCAGTCTGCACCGTATATACACCACCTCACCACTCCTTTAGTCTGCCCCCGTATAAAAACAAACCTCACCACTCCTCGTCTGCACCGGGATATTTCACCACCTCACCCCTCCTCGTCGACCCCGGTTTTAACACCACCCCACCCAGGAGGACCACACTCCTCAGTCTGCACCGATATAACCCCCCTCACCGATCCTCAGTCTTTCCCCCGATATACACCCCCCTCACCCCCTCCTCGTCTCACCGTATATACACCACCTCCCACTCCCCAGTCTCACCGTTATTTCACCACCTCACCGTCCTCAGTTGGAAACGTTATACACCCCCTCACCCCCTCCTTTGTCGGGACCGTAATAAAACCACCTCAACCCCTCCCCAGTCGCACCGTATATTTCACCACCCACGCTTCCCCAGTTGCACCAGTTATACACCACCCCCACCACTCCCCAGTTGCCCCCGGATATACCCCACCCCAAACCAAACCTCAGTTGCCCCCGTATAACCCCCACCTCACCAAATCCTCGTCTGCCCCGTATATTTAAAACCCCCTCACCGCTACTCAGTCTGCACCGTATATTTTAAAACCCCTCACCCCCCCCTCCCAGTTGCACCGTATATACACCACCTCACCCCCAGGAGGATACAATCCTCAGTCTGCACCCTTATACACCACCCCACCACCTCCCTCTGCCCCCGTATATACACCACCTCACCGCTCCTCAGCGCACCGTATTCCCCCCACCTCCCGCTCCCCAGTCTGAACCCTATTCACCACCTTTACCCCTCCCCAGTTGCACCGTTTTTACACCACCCACCCAACAGGAGGACCCCACTCCCCAAATCTGCACCGTAAATACACCACCTCACCCTCCTCAGTCTGCACCGTATATACAACCCCCTCACAAAAGGGGGACTACATCCTCAGTCTGCCCCGTATATTTCACCACCTTCCCCCGCTCCTCAGTTTTGCCCCCGTTAAAACACCACCTCAAACCCCCTCCTCAGTCGGGACCCTATATACACCCCCCACCCCTCCTCAGTCTGCACCGTATAACACCACCTCACCGCCCCCTCAGTCTGCCCCCGTAAACACCACCTTTACCAACCCCCAGTCTGCACCGTTTTTACACCCCCCCTCACCGTCCTAAATTGCACCGTATATACCCAAAACCCCACCACAGGGGGCCAAAGCTCCCCAGTCGGGACTATATACACCCCTCACCCCCTCCTCAGTTTGCACCCTATTTACACCAAACCCCAAACCCCTCCTCAGTCGGCCCCCCGTAATTTCACCAAACCCCACCAATCCTCAGTCGCACCCTTATCACCACCTCACCCCTCCTCAGTCTGCCCGTATATACCCCCACCCCAAACCCCCTCCCCCCCCAGTCTGCACCGTATATACACCACCCCCCACTCCTCAGTTTTGCACCGTATATACACCACCCACCAATCCCCCAGTCTGCACCGTATTACACCACCTCCCCCACGGAGGGCCCCGCTCCCCGTCGCACCGATAACCCCCACCTCACCCCTCCTCAGCTGCACCGTTATACACCACCTCACCCCTCCTATCTGCCCCCCGGTTTACCCCCCACCTCACCCCCCTCCTCAGTCTGCACCCTAATACAAAACCTCACCCCTCCTCAGGGCGGGACCGTATATACACCAAAACCCCCCCGCTTCAGTCTGAACCCTATATACACCCCCTCACCCCTCCTCAGTCTGCCCCCGTATTAAAACCACCCACCGCAAGGGGACCCCGCTCCTTTAGTCTGCACCGTAATAACCCACCCCACCCCCTCCTTCCCGCACCGTTTTATACACCCCCTAAAAGCCCTCAGTCTTTCACCGTAATACACCCCCCTCACCAAAAGGGGACTACATCCTCAGTCTGAAACCCTTTTTACAACCCCCCTCACCACCCTTTAGCTGCAACCCTATTACACCACCTCACCCCCTCCTCAGTTGCACCCTAACCCCCACCCCCAAACCCCCTCCTTTAGTTGCACCGTATATACACCACCTCACCGCTCCTCAGTCTGCACCGTATATACACCACCTCACCGCTCCTCAGTCTGCACCGTATATACACCACCTCACCACTCCTCAGTCTGCACCCTAATTTTAAAACCCCCCTTTACCGTCCCCAGTCGCACCGTATATACACCACCCCACCAACCCCCAGTCTGCACCGTAATACCCCCCACCTCACCGTCTCAGTCGCCCCCGTATAAAAACACCACCCCCCCCGTTCAAATCCCGCCCCCCGTATATACCAAACCCCCTCACACAGGGGGGACCACGCTCCCAGTCTGAAGTTTTATAACCACCTCACCCTTCCCCCAGTCTGCCCCGTAATTTCACCAAACCCCACCACAGGAGGAAACGCTCCTCAGGGCTGCAACCCTATATACACCCCCTACCAAAGGAGGACCACGGGTCCTCAGTCTGCACCGTTAAAAACCCCCACCTCACCACTCCTCAGTCTGCCCTATAACACAAACCCCACCACTCCTTTAGTCTGCACCATATACACCACCTCACCACAGGAGGAAACCCCCACTCCTCAGTTTTGCCCCCGTATATTTCACCACCTCACCAAAAGGGGGAACAAACTCCTCAGTCTGCACCGTTATACCCCCCCCTCACCACGGAGGGGAAAACGCCCCCTCGCTGCCACCGTTTTACACCACCTCACCCCCAGGAGGACCACGCTCCCAGTTGCACGTTAAAACACCCCCTCACCGCTCCTCAGTCTGCACCGTATATACACCACCTCACCGCTCCTCAGTCTGCACCGTATATTTCAAACCCCCCACCGCTCCTCAGTCTGGGACCCCTTTTATACAACCCCCCGCTTCCCCCGTCTGAAACCCATATACACCACCTCACCGCTCCTCAGTCTGCACCGTATATACACCACCTCACCACAGGAGGACCCCGTCCCAGTCTGAAACCCTATATACACCACCTCCCCCAAAGGAGGAACCCGTCCTCAGTTTTGCACCGTATATTACACCAAAACCCCACCACTCCTCAGTCTGCACCGGGATTTCACCACCCCCAAAGCTCCTCAGTCTGCACCGTAAAACACCACCCCACCAAATCCTCAGTCTGCACCGTTTTATTTCAACCCCCCTCACCGCCCGGAGGAAAACACTCCTCAGTTGCAAGGGAAAATACTAGTCTTTTCCCTTTTTTTTTTCTGACTTTAGGGTTTTTTCTTTCCCCGATGCAAGAAGGGTTTTGAATAGTTTTGAGGGGGTCCCCCTCCCCTTTAGGGCGAAAACGTTTTCCGAGCGTCCCCGAAGACCCGGGGTTTCCCGTCTCAGGTACAACTAACCATCTACCTAACTGTATATATTTAGACCTGGGTCCGCCACTGAGGTACAGCCCCTGCCTGACCCCTCTACCCCTAGACATGACCATCCCTAGTCACTACATACAGTCTGATATACAGTGGGGAGAACAAGTATTTGATACACTGCCGATTTTGCAGGTTTTCCTACTTACAAAGCATGTAGAGGTCTGTAATTTTTTTAATCATAGGTACACTTCAACTGTGAGAGACGGAATCTAAAACAAAAATCTAGAAAATCACATTTGTATGATTTTTAAGTAATTCATTTGCATTTTATTGCATGACATAAGTATTTGATCACCTACCAACCAGTAAGAATTCCGGCTCTCACAGACCTGTTAGTTTTTTCTTTAAGAAGCCCTCCTGTTCTCTACTCATTACCTGTATTAACTGCACCTGTATGTTTGTGTTACAGTCCTGATATATATTAATATATATATATTTAATATATTATATATATATATATATATATATATATATATATAAGATAATAATATACCTAGTTACATGACCATCCCTAGTCACTACATACAATCTGATATATATATATATATATATATATATATATAATATACCTAGTTACATGACCATCCCTAGTCACTACATACAGTCTGATATACAGTGGGGAAAAAAAGTATTTAGTCAGCCACCAACTGTGCAAGTTCTCCCACTTAAAAAGATGAGAGAGGCCTGTAATTTTCATCATAGGTACACATCAACTATGACAGACAAATTGAGAAAAAAAATTCCAGAAAATCACATTGTAGGATTTTTAATGAATTTATTTGCAAATTATGGTGGAAAATAAGTATTTGGTCACCTACAAACAAGCAAGATTTCTGGCTCTCGCAGACCTGTAACTTCTTCTTTAAGAGGCTCCTCTGTCCTCCACTCGTTACCTGTATTAATGGCACCTGTTTGAACTTGTTATCAGTATAAAAGACACCTGTCCACAACCTCAAACAGTCACACTCCAAACTCCACTATGGCCAAGACCAAAGAGCTGTCAAAGGACACCAGAAACAAAATTGTTGACCTGCACCAGGCTGGGAAGACTGAATCTGCAATAGGCAAGCAGCTTGGTTTGAAGAAATCAACTGTGGGAGCAATTATTAGGAAATGGAAGACATACAAGACCACTGATAATCTCCCTCGATCTGGGGCTCCACGCAAGATCTCACCTCGTGGGGTCAAAATGATCACAAGAACGGTGAGCAAAAATCCCAGAACCACACGGGGGGACCTAGTGAATGACCTGCAGAGAGCTGGGACCAAAGTAACAAAGCCTACCATCAGTAACACACTACGCCGCCAGGGACTCAAATCCTGCAGTGCCAGACGTGTCCCCCTGCTTAAGCCAGTACATGTCCAGGCCCGTCTGAAGTTTGCTAGAGTGCATTTGGATGATCCAGAAGAGGATTGGGAGAATGTCATATGGTCAGATGAAACCAAAATATAACTTTTTGGTAAAAACTCAACTCGTTGTGTTTGGAGGACAAAGAATGCTGAGTTGCATCCAAAGAACACCATACCTACTGTGAAAAATCCAGAAAATCACATTGTATGATTTTTAAGTAATTAATTTGCATTTTATTGCATGACATAAGTATTTGATACATCAGAAAAGCAGAACTTAATATTTGGTACAGAAATTGCAATTACAGAGATCATACGTTTCCTGTAGGTCTTGACCAGGTTTGCACACACTGCAGCAGGGATTTTGGCCCACTCCTCCATACAGACCTTCTCCAGATCCTTCAGGTTTCGGGGCTGTCGCTTGGCATTACGGACTTTCAGCTCCCTCCAAAGATTTTCTATTGGGTTCAGGTCTGGAGACTGGCTAGGCCACTCCAGGACCTTGAGATGCTTCTTACGGAGCCACTCCTTAGTTGCCCTGGCTGTGTGTTTCGGGTCGTTGTCATGCTGGAAGACCCAGCCACGACCCATCTTCAATGCTCTTACTGAGGGAAGGAGGTTGTTGGCCAAGATCTCGCGAGACATGGCCCCATCCATCCTCCCCTTAATATCGTGCAGTCGTCCTGTCCCCTTTGCAGAAAAGCATCCCCAAAGAATGATGTTTCCACCTCCATGCTTCACGGTTGGGATGGTGTTCTTGGGGTTGTACTCATCCTTCTTCTTCCTCCAAACACGGCGAGTGGAGTTTAGACCAAAAAGCTCTATTTTTGTCTCATCAGACCACATGACCTTCTCCCATTCCTCCTCTGGATCATCCAGATGGTCATTGGCAAACTTCAGACGGGCCTGGACATGCGCTGGCTTGAGCAGTGGGACCTTGCGTGCGCTGCAGGATTTTAATCCATGACGGCGTAGTGTGTTACTAATGGTTTTCTTTGAGACTGTGGTCCCAGCTCTCTTCAGGTCATTGACCAGGTCCTGCCGTGTAGTTCTGGGCTGATCCCTCACCTTCCTCATGATCATTGATGCCCCACGAGGTGAGATCTTGCATGGAGCCCCAGACCGAGGGTGATTGACCGTCGTCTTGAACTTCTTCCATTTTCTAATAATTGCACCAACAGTTGTTGCCTTCTCACCAAGCTGCTTGCCTATTGTCCTGTAGCCCATCCCAGCCTTGTGCAGGTCTACAATTTTATCCCTGATGTCCTTACACAGCTCTCTGGTCTTGGCCATTGTGGAGAGGTTGGAGTCTGTTTGATTGAGTGTGTGGACAGGTGTCTTTTATACATGTAACAAGTTCAAACAGGTGCAGTTAATACAGGTAATGAGTGGAGAACAGGAGGGCTTCTTAAAGAAAAACTAACAGGTCTGTGAGAGCCGGAATTCTTACTGGTTGGTAGGTGATCAAATACTTATGTCATGCAATAAAATGCAAATTAATTACTTAAAAATCATACAATGTGATTTTCTGGATTTTTGTTTTAGATTTCGTCTCTCACAGTTGAAGTGTACCTCTGATAAAAATACAGACCTCTACATGCTTTGTAAGTAGGAAAACCTGAAAAATCGGCAGTGTATCAAATACTTGTTCTCCCCACTGTGTGTGTGTGTGTGTGTGTGTGTGTATATGTATATATATATATATATATATATATATATATATATATATATATATATATATATATATATATATATATATAATATACCTTGTTACATGACCATCCCTAGGCCCTAATCTCTGTTAACCCAGATGTCTAATCTCGCCTAATTTGGTCAGCTTCGTGATTAACTTCCGTATTCATACGTGGTAGAAATGGAGAGAGTTCCTGCAAAAACGAAGTCTCCACCCTCTCAAAAGGAAACTCTCAGCCAGTCTCCACCCTCTCAAAAGGAAACTCTCAGCCAGTCTCCACCCTCTCAAAAGGAAACTCTCAGCCAGTCTCCACCCTCTCAAAAGGAAACTCTCAGCCAGTCTCCACCCTCTCAAAAGGAAACTCTCAGCCAACCCCCCCCCCCTTCCTTTCCGATCCATGTGGGCACACGGGCCAAGCACACGGGCCAAGCACTGGGGACGATGCAGTTTAAGCACCGCCTTCGCCCAATCCTGATACGTCCAAATAACCAGTGATGAAACCCCCCCCCAAAAAAAACAAAACATAACTAATGCTGCTCAGATCTCACGCATCCCATTCAGTCCTGGCAGATTGTCTCGGCGTACGGTCAGAATCGGCCCACAGCAGTTTATCTAGCCCCGAGCATCCCCCTAACATCTGGGTGTTTCCTGTTCTTCCAGACCTCTGACTTCTAAGACCAAGGCTCTGGGTCACAGAGATGTTCTCCCCAACAACAGACAGCTCTATGAGATCGTCCTCACCTACAGCTTCCACCAGGTGAGTGTGTGTGTGAGTGTGTGTGTGAGTGTGTGTGTGAGTGTGTGTGTGTGTGTGAGTGTGTGTGTGTAGGTCTGTGTTTATAGCGCTCTATATTGTGTGTGTGTGTGTGTGTGTGTGTGTGTGTCTGTGTGTGAACCTCTCCCCCCCCCCCTCTCCCCCCAGCCTAAGTTCAGGAGAGGTCGACCCCCAGCTAAGTCCACTACTGTAGACCTCTCCCCTCTCCCCCCGCTCCCCCCTCTCCCCCAGCCTAAGGCAGGAGAGGTGACCCCCAGCTTCCACTACTTGTGACCTCTGTCCCCCGCTCTCCCCCCTCCCCTCCCCCCTCTCCCCCAGCCTAAGTCAGGAAGAGGTTGACCCCCAGCTGTCCACTACTGGTACCATCTCCCCTCTCCCCCTCTCTCCCCTCTCCCCCTCTCCCCACCCTCTCCTCCCCCCAGCCTAAGTCCAGGAGGAGGTGACCGCCCAGCTGTCCACTACTGTGACCGTCTTCCCCCGCTCCCCCTCTCTCCCCCCTCTCCCCCTCCCCCCCACCTAAGTCAGGAGAGGTGACCCCCCAGCTGTCCACTACTGTGACCTCTCCCCCCTCTCCCCCCCTCTCTCCCCCCTCTCCACCCCGACCTAAGTCAGGAGAGGTGACCCCCAGCTGTTCCACTACTGTGACCTCTCCCCCTCCCCCTCTCCCCCCTCTCCCCTCCCCCCCTCTCCCCCCAGCCTAAGTCAGGAGAGGTGACCCCCAGCTGTCCACTACTGTGACCTCTCTCCCCCTCTCCCCCCTCTCCCCCCTCTCCCCCCAGCCTAAGTCAGGAGAGGTGACCCCCAGCTGTCCACTACTGTGACCTCTCCCCCTCTCCCCCTCTCTCCCCCTCTCCCCCTCTCCCCCCCTCTCCCCCCAGCCTAAGTCAGGAGAGGTGACCCCCAGCTGTCCACTACTGTGACCTCTCCCCCTCTCCCCCTCTCTCCCCCCTCTCCTCCCCCCAGCCTAAGTCAGGAGAGGTGACCCCCAGCTGTCCACTACTGTGACCTCTTCCCCCTCTCCCTCCCCCCCTCTCTCCCCCTCTCCCCCCAGCCTAAGTCAGGAGAGGTGACCCCCAGCTGTCCACTACTGTGACCTCTCCCCCCTCTCCCCCTCTCCCCCTCTCCCCCTCTCTCCCCCCTCTCCCCCCAGCCTAAGTCAGGAGAGGTGACCCCCAGCTGTCCACTACTGTGTGAGCTGCTGTATGAATCAGAGTTTGACTCTCAGCTCTGGATGCTGTTTGACCAGAACAAGAGACTACTGGGCTCTGGAGACGCCTACCCACACCAGGTAGTAACCACAACACAACCAGAATATAACCAGAACACAACCAGAACATAACCACAACACAACCAGAACACAACCAGAACATAACCACAACACAACCAGAACACAACCAGAACATAACCACAGCACAACCACAGCACAACCAGAACATAACCACAACACAACCAGAACATAACCACAACACAACCAGAATATAACCCCAACACAACCAGAACATAACCAGAACACAACCAGAACACAACCAGAACACAACCAGAACATAACCACAACACAACCAGAACACAACCAGAATATAACCACAACACAACCAGAACATAACCAGAACACAACCAGAACATAACCAGAACACAACCAGAACATAACCAGAACAAGAGACTACTGGGCTCTGGAGACCCCTACCCACACCAGGTAGTAACCACAGAATTCTGCATGCAGAGTCTCAATTTGGTGTTTGTCCCATTTTGGGAATTCTTGGTTGGTGAGCGGACCCCAGACCTCACAACCATAAAGGCAAATGGGTTCAATAACTGATTCAAGTATTATTTAGCCAGATCCTAATTGGGATGTCGAATTTTATGTTCCTTTATGTCGTAGAAGGCCCTTCTTGCCTTGTCTCTCAGATTGTTCACAGCTTTGTGGAAGTTACCTGTGGCGCTGATGTTTAGGCCGAGATGTGTATAGTTTTTTGTGTGCTCTAGGGCAACGGTGTCTAGATGGAATTTGTATTTGTGGTCCTGGCAACTGGACCTTTTTTGGAACACCATTATTTTTCTCTTACTGAGATTTACTGTCAGGACCCAGGTCTGACAGAATCTGTGCAGAAGATCTAGGTGCTGCTGTAGGCCCTCCTTGGTTGGTGACAGAAGCACCAGATCATCAGCAAACAGTAGACGTTTGACTTCAGATTCTAGTAGGGTGAGGCCGGGTGCTGCAGACTGTTCTAGTGCCCTCGCCAATTCATTTATATAAATATTGAAAAGGGTGGGGCTCAAGCTGCATCCCTGTCTCACCCCACGGCTCTGAGGAAAGACATCCGTGTGTTTTATTGCCAATTTTAACTGCACACTATAATGTTGTATGTTTATTCTCTCTCTTTCCATCAGTACTCTCTCAAACTAGAGAAAGGCGACTACACGGTGCGTCTGCAGGTGCGCCATGAGCAGGCCAGTGAGTTGGAGCGTCTGAAAGACCTTCCGTTTGTGGTGTCCCACCGTCTGTCCACAGCACTGACCCTGGATGTGTACGAGTCTCACCGCGCTGCCCTCGTGGCTAAGAAGAAGACCAACTCCCTGACCCTCACCCCTGGAGCTACACAGCCCTTCTATATTACAGCCCTGCCTGACGACAAGTGAGTACCCCTGACCCTCAACCCCTGGAGCTACCCAGCCCTTCTATGTCACCTCCACTGCCCGATGACAAGTGAGTACCCCTGACCCTCAACCCCTGGAGCTACCCAGCCCTTCTATGTCACCTCCACTGCCCGGTGACAAGTGAGTACCCCTGACCCTCAACCCCTGGAGCTACCCAGCCCTTCTATGTCACCTCCACTGCCCGGTGACAAGTGAGTACCCCTGACCCTCAACCCCTGGAGCTACCCAGCCCTTCTATGTCACCTCCACTGCCCGATGACAAGTGAGTACCCCTGACCCTCAACCCCTGGAGCTACCCAGCCCTTCTATGTCACCTCCACTGCTCGGTGACAAGTGAGTACCCCTGACCCTCAACCCCTGGAGCTACCCAGCCCTTCTATGTCACCTCCACTGCTCGGTGACAAGTGAGTACCTCTGGGCTAGAGGCTCTAACCATAAGCCTGAGCCTGACCTCTCTGGGAAGTACCCATCCATCACCCTGGAGACCCAACACAATGCTGGGTGTGACACTCGGTGTTTAGAGAAATGTAATGGTCAGTAGCTTGATGTGGGTTTCTCTCCTTCTCTTCTCCTTAAGCTAGACTAAAAACAGAAACGATGTCCTAATACTGATTCTGTCTGACCCCCTTTCTCCATCCTAATAGTGATTCTGTCTGACCCCTTCTCCATCCTAATAGTGATTCTGTCTGACCCCCTTCTCCATCCTAATAGTGATTCTGTCTGACCCCCTTCCTTCTCCATCCTAATAGTGATTCTGTCTGACCCCCTTCTCCATCCTAATAGTGATTCTGTCTGACCCCCTTCTCCATCCTAATAGTGATTCTGTCTGACCCCCTTCCTTCTCCATCCTAATAGTGATTCTGTCTGACCCCCTTCTCCATCCTAATAGTGATTCTGTCTGACCCCCTCCTCCATCCTAATAGTGATTCTGTCTGACCCCCTTCCTTCTCCATCCTAATAGTGATTCTGTCTGACCCCCTTCCTTCTCCATCCTAATAGTGATTCTGTCTGACCCCCTTCCTTCTCCATCCTAATAGTGATTCTGTCTGACCCCCCTTCTCCATCCTAATAGTGATTCTGTCTGACCCCCTTCCTTCTCCGTCCTAATAGTGATTCTGTCTGACCCCCTTCCTTCTCCATCCTAATAGTGATTCTGTCTGACCCCCTTCTCCATCCTAATAGTGATTCTGTCTGACCCCCTCCTCCATCCTAATAGTGATTCTGTCTGACCCCCTTCCTTCTCCATCCTAATAGTGATTCTGTCTGACCCCCTTCCTTCTCCATCCTAATAGTGATTCTGTCTGACCCCCTTCCTTCTCCATCCTAATAGTGATTTTGTCTGACCCCCTTCTCCATCCTAATAGTGATTCTGTCTGACCCCCTTCCTTCTCCATGCTAATAGTGATTCTGTCTGACCCCCCTTCCTTCTCCATCCTAATAGTGATTCTGTCTGACCCCCTTCTCCATCCTAATAGTGATTCTGTCTGACCCCCTTCTCCATCCTAATAGTGATTATGTCTGACCCCCTTCCTTCTCCATCCTAATAGTGATTCTGTCTGACCCCCTTCTCCATCCTAATAGTGATTCTGTCTGACCCCCTTCCTTCTCCATGCTAATAGTGATTCTGTCTGACCCCCTTCCTTCTCCATCCTAATAGTGATTCTGTCTGACCCCCTTCCTTCTCCATCCTAATAGTGATTCTGTCTGACCCCCTTCTCCATCCTAATAGTGATTCTGTCTGACCCCCCCTTCTCCATCCTAATAGTGATTATGTCTGACCCCCTTCCTTCTCCATCCTAATAGTGATTCTGTCTGACCCCCCCTCTCCATCCTAATAGTGATTCTGTCTGACCCCCTTCTCCGTCCTAATAGTGATTCTGTCTGACCCCCTTCCTTCTCCATCCTAATAGTGATTCTGTCTGACCCCCTTCCTTCTCCATCCTAATAGTGATTCTGTCTGACCCCCTTCCTTCTCCATCCTAATAGTGATTCTGTCTGACCCCCTTCCTTCTCCATCCTAATAGTGATTCTGTCTGACCCCCCTTCTCCATCCTAATAGTGATTCTGTCTGACCCCCTTCCTTCTCCATCCTAATAGTGATTCTGTCTGACCCCCTTCCTTCTCCATCCTAATAGTGATTCTGTCTGACCCCCTCCTCTCCATCCTAATAGTGATTCTGTCTGACCCCCTCCTTCTCCATCCTAATAGTGATTCTGTCTGACCCCCCCCTTCTTCTCCATCCTAATAGTGATTCTGTCTGACCCCCCCTCTCCATCCTAATAGTGATTCTGTCTGACCCCCTTCTCCATCCTAATAGTGATTCTGTCTGACCCCCTTCCTTCTCCATCCTAATAGTGATTCTGTCTGACCCCCTTCTCCATCTCTTCGATTCTGTCTGACCCCTCTCTCCAGGTCCTAAGAAGTTGGGTCTTCTGACCCCTCCTTTCGTACCTAAGGGAGAGTACGGCAAGAAAGCAGTGAGTGGCTCTTTCTCCTGTCATCAAACAGCTCTCTAACGCTCTCATTGGCTCACCCCTTTTATAGCCCCGCTCCTCGTCCTTCTCAACCAATCACAAGCTTTTGCTAGCGTCACCAGTTTTAGTTGCACGTTGCTTTGATGCTGTGTGGTGGGAGGGGCTTTCTACTTCCTGCTTACGACTCAGTGGTCTGTGATTGGTAGATGTTGCTGTCTGTCACTCTGGTGTTTTGTGTTCAGGAGTTCTGTTGGTTGTGTTTTAGTTCTGATCTGTACTGAATTTCCTGCTTCCTGTTGCTGCTCTGTGAACATGGCTGTGCC
This sequence comes from Coregonus sp. 'balchen', assembly GCA_902810595.1. Taxonomy (NCBI): domain Eukaryota; kingdom Metazoa; phylum Chordata; class Actinopteri; order Salmoniformes; family Salmonidae; genus Coregonus; species Coregonus sp. 'balchen'. Next base: position 21,261,314 of record LR778274.1, read on the forward strand.
TTCGGGGGCCATGTTTATTTATTGGTGTTGTAGGAATGGCAGCAGGACAGTAATGAGGGGATAACATGCAGGGCTGACTGACTGACTGGGCTTCATCCTGGTCAGTAATGAGGGGATACATGCATGACCAGTAATGAGGAGATAACATGCAGGGTTACTGACTGACTGGGCTTCATCCTGGTCAGTAATGAGGGGATAACATGCAGGGTTAACTGACTGACTGGGCTTCATCCTGGTCAGTAATGAGGGGATAACATGCAGGGTTACTGACTGACTGACGGCTTCATCCTGGTCAGTAATGAGGGGATAACATGCAGGGTTTACTGACTGACTGGGCTTCATCCTGGTCAGTAATGAGGGGATAACATGCAGGGTTACTGACTGACTGGGCTTCATCCTGGTCAGTAATGAGGGGATAACATGCAGGGTTACTGACTGACTGGGCTTCATCCTGGTCAGTAATGAGGGGATAACATGCAGGGTTACTGACTGACTGGGCTTCATCCTGGTCAGTAATGAGGGGATAACATGCAGGGTTACTGACTGACTGGGCTTCATCCTGGTCAGTAATGAGGGGATAACATGCAGGGTTACTGACTGACTGACTGGGCTTCATCCTGGTCAGTAATGAGGGGATAACATGCAGGGTTACTGACTGACTGGGCTTCATCCTGGTCAGTAATGAGGGGATAACATGCAGGGTTTACTGACTGACTGGGCTTCATCCTGGTCAGTAATGAGGGGATAACATGCAGGGTTACTGACTGACTGACTGGGCTTCATCCTGGTCAGTAATGAGGGGATAACATGCAGGGTTACTGACTGACTGGGCTTCATCCTGGTCAGTAATGAGGGGATAACATGCAGGGTTACTGACTGACTGGGCTTCATCCTGGTCAGTAATGAGGGGATAACATGCAGGGTTACTGACTGACTGACTGGGCTTCATCCTGGTCAGTAATGAGGGGATAACATGCAGGGTTACTGACTGACTGACTGGGCTTCATCCTGGTCAGTAATGAGGGGATAACATGCAGGGTTACTGACTGACTGGCTGGCTTCATCCTGGTCAGTAATGAGGGGATAACATGCAGGGTACTGGACTGACTGGGCTTCATCCTGGTCAGTAATGAGGGGATAACATGCAGGGTTTACTGACTGACTGACTGGGCTTCATCCTGGTCATAATGAGGGGATAACATGCAGGGTTACTGACTGACTGACTGGGCTTCATCCTGGGTCAGTAATGAGGGGGATAACTGCAGGGTTACTGACTGACTGACTGGGCTTCAATCCTGGTCAGTAATGAGGGGATAACATGCAGGGTACTGACTGACTGACTGGGCTTCATCCTGGTCAGTAATGAGGGGGATAACATGCAGGGTTACTGACTGACGACTGGGCTTCATCCTGGTCAGTAATGAGGGGATAACATGCAGGGTTTACTGACCTGACTTCCGGGGCTTCATCCTGGTCAGTAATGAGGGATATAACAGCAGGTGTACTACTGACTGACTGGGCTTCATCCTGGTCAGTAATGAGGGGATAACATGCAGGGTGCCCGACTGACTGCACTGGGCCTTCAATCCTGGTCAGTAATGAGGGGTTACTGACTGACTGACTGGGCTTCATCCTGGTCAGTAATGAGGGGATAACATGCAGGGTTACTGACTGACTGGGCTTCATCCTGGTCAGTAATGAGGGGATAACATGCAGGGTTACTGACTGACTGACTGGGCTTCATCCTGGTCAGTAATGAGGGGATAACATGCAGGGTTACTGACTGACTGACTGGGCTTCATCCTGGTCAGTAATGAGGGGATAACATGCAGGGTTACTGACTGACGACTGGGCTTCATCCTGGTCAGTAATGAGGGGATAACATGCAGGGTTACTGACTGACTGGGCTTCATCCTGGTCAGTAATGAGGGGATAACATGCAGGGTTACTGACTGACTGGGCTTCATCCTGGTCAGTAATGAGGGGATAACATGCAGGGTTACTGACTGACTGGGCTTCATCCTGGTCAGTAATGAGGGGATAACATGCAGGGTTACTGACTGACTGGGCTTCATCCTGGTCAGTAATGAGGGGATAACATGCAGGGTTACTGACTGACTGACTGGGCTTCATCCTGGTCAGTAATGAGGGGATAACATGCAGGGTTACTGACTGACTGGGCTTCATCCTGGTCAGTAATGAGGGGATAACATGCAGGGTTTACTGACTGACTGGGCTTCATCCTGGTCAGTAATGAGGGGATAACATGCAGGGTTACTGACTGACTGACTGGGCTTCATCCTGGTCAGTAATGAGGGGATAACATGCAGGGTTACTGACTGACTGACTGGGCTTCATCCTGGTCAGTAATGAGGGGATAACATGCAGGGTTACTGACTGACTGGGCTTCATCCTGGTCAGTAATGAGGGGATAACATGCAGGGTTACTGACTGACTGACTGGGCTTCATCCTGGTCAGTAATGAGGGGATAACATGCAGGGTTACTGACTGACTGACTGGGCTTCATCCTGGTCAGTAATGAGGGATAACATGCAGGGTTACTGACTGGACTGGGCTTCATCCTGGTCAGTAATGAGGGGATAACATGCAGGGTTACTGACTGACTGGGCTTCATCCTGGTCAGTAATGAGGGGATAACATGCAGGGTTACTGACTGACTGACTGGGCTTCATCCTGGTCAGTAATGAGGGGATAACATGCAGGGTTACTGACTGACTGACTGGGCTTCATCCTGGTCAGTAATGAGGGGATAAACATGCAGGGTTACTGACTGACTGGGCTTCATCCTGGTCAGTAATGAGGGGATAACATGCAGGGTTACTGACTGACTGGGCTTCATCCTGGTCAGTAATGAGGGGATAACATGCAGGGTTACTGACTGGACTGGGCTTCATCCTGGTCAGTAATGAGGGGATAACATGCAGGGTTACTGACTGACTGACTGGGCTTCATCCTGGTCAGTAATGAGGGGATAACATGCAGGGTTACTGACTGACTGGGTTTCATCCTGGTCAGTAATGAGGGGATAACATGCAGGGTTACTGACTGTACTGGGCTTCATCCTGGTCAGTAATGAGGGGATAACATGCAGGGTTACTGATGACTGACTGGGCTTCATCCTGGTCAGTAATGAGGGGATAACATGCAGGGTTACTGACTGACTGACTGGGCTTCATCCTGGTCAGTAATGGAGGGGATAACATGCAGGGTTACTGACTGACTGACTGGGCTTCATCCTGGTCAGTAATGAGGGGATAACATGCAGGGTTACTGACTGACTGACTGGGCTTCATCCTGGTCAGTAATGAGGGGATAACATGCAGGGTTACTGACTGACTGACTGGGCTTCATCCTGGTCAGTAATGAGGGGATAACATGCAGGGTTACTGACTGGACTGGGCTTCATCCTGGTCAGTAATGAGGGGATAACATGCAGGGTTACTGACTGACGATGGGCTTCATCCTGGTCAGTAATGAGGGGATAACATGCAGGGTTACTGACTGACTGACTGGGCTTCATCCTGGTCAGTAATGAGGGGATAACATGCAGGGTTACTGACTGACTGACTGGGCTTCATCCTGGTCAGTAATGAGGGGATAACATGCAGGGTTACTGACTGACTGGCTTCATCCTGGTCAGTAATGAGGGGATAACTGCCTTACTGACTGACTGGGCTTCATCCTGGTCAGTAATGAGGGGATAACATGCAGGGTTACTGACTGACTGGGCTTCATCCTGGTCAGTAATGAGGGGATAACATGCAGGGTTACTGACTGACTGGGCTTCATCCTGGTCAGTAATGAGGGGATAACATGCAGGGTTACTGACTGACTGACTGGGCTTCATCCTGGTCAGTAATGAGGGGATAACATGCAGGGTTACTGACTGACTGGGCTTCATCCTGGTCAGTAATGAGGGGATAACATGCAGGGTTACTGACTGACTGACTGGGCTTCATCCTGGTCAGTAATGAGGGGATAACATGCAGGGTTACTGACTGACTGACTGGGCTTCATCCTGGTCAGTAATGAGGGGATAACATGCAGGGTTACTGACTGACTGACTGGGCTTCATCCTGGTCAGTAATGAGGGGATAACATGCAGGGTTACTGACTGACTGACTGGGCTTCATCCTGGTCAGTAATGAGGGGATAACATGCAGGGTTACTGACTGACTGACTGGGCTTCATCCTGGTCAGTAATGAGGGGATAACATGCAGGGTTACTGACTGACTGGGCTTCATCCTGGTCAGTAATGAGGGGATAACATGCAGGGTTACTGACTGACTGACTGGGCTTCATCCTGGTCAGTAATGAGGGGATAACATGCAGGGTTACTGACTGACCTGGGCTTCATCCTGGTCAGTAATGAGGGGATAACATGCAGGGTTTACTGACTGACTGGGCTTCATCCTGGTCAGTAATGAGGGGATAACATGCAGGGTTACTGACTGACTGGGCTTCATCCTGGTCAGTAATGAGGGGATAACATGCAGGGTTACTGACTGACTGACTGGGCTTCATCCTGGTCAGTAATGAGGGGATAACATGCAGGGTTACTGACTGACTGACTGGGCTTCATCCTGGTCAGTAATGAGGGGATAACATGCAGGGTTACTGACTGACTGGGCTTCATCCTGGTCAGTAATGAGGGGATAACATGCAGGGTTACTGACTGACTGACTGGGCTTCATCCTGGTCAGTAATGAGGGGATAACATGCAGGGTTACTGACTGACTGACTGGGCTCATCCTGGTCGTAATGAGGGATAACATGCAGGGTTCTGACTGCCTGGGGCCTTCTCCTGGTCAGTAATGAGGGAATAACTGCAGGGTTACTGACTGACTGGGCTTCATCCTGGTCAGTCAATGAGGATAACATGCAGGGTTACTGACTGACTGACTGGGCTTCCATCCTGGTCAGTAATGAGGGGATAAACATGCAGGGTTACTGACTGAACTGGGCTTCAAATCCTGGTCCAGTAATGAAGGGGAATAACAATGCAGGGTTACTGACTGAACTGGGGGCTTCATCCTGGTCAGTAATGAGGGGATAACATGCAGGGTTACTGGACTGACTGGGCTTCAATCCTGGTCAGTAATGAGGGGATAACATGACATGGTTTACTGACTGACTGACTGGCTTCATCCTGGTCAGTAATGAGGGGGATAACATGCAGGGTTACTGACTGACTGACTGGGCTTCATCCTGGTCAGTAATGAGGGGATAACATGCAGGGTTACTGACTGACTGCTGGCTTCATCCTGGTCAGTAATGAGGGGATAACATGCAGGGTTACTGACTGACTGACTGGGCTTCATCCTGGTCAGTAATGAGGGGATAACATGCAGGGTTACTGACTGACTGGGGCTTCATCCTGGTCAGTAATGAGGGGATAACATGCAGGGTTACTGACTGACTGACTGGGCTTCATCCTGGTCAGTAATGAGGGGATAACATGCAGGGTTACTGACTGACTGACTGGGCTTCATCCTGGTCAGTAATGAGGGGATAACATGCAGGGTTACTGACTGACTGGGCTTCATCCTGGTCAGTAATGAGGGGATAACATGCAGGGTTACTGACTGACTGACTGGGCTTCATCCTGGTCAGTAATGAGGGGATAACATGCAGGGTTACTGACTGACTGACTGGGCTTCATCCTGGTCAGTAATGAGGGGATAACATGCAGGGTTACTGACTGACTGACTGGGCTTCATCCTGGTCAGTAATGAGGGGGATAACATGCAGGGTTACTGACTGACTGACTGGGCTTCATCCTGGTCAGTAATGAGGGGATAACATGCAGGGTTACTGACTGACTGACTGGGCTTCATCCTGGTCAGTAATGAGGGGATAACATGCAGGGTTACTGACTGACTGACTGGGCTTCATCCTGGTCAGTAATGAGGGGATAACATGCAGGGTTACTGACTGACTGACTGGGCTTCATCCTGGTCAGTAATGAGGGGATAACATGCAGGGTTACTGACTGACTGACTGGGCTTCATCCTGGTCAGTAATGAGGGGATAACATGCAGGGTTACTGACTGACTGACTGGGCTTCATCCTGGTCAGTAATGAGGGGATAACATGCAGGGTTACTGACTGACTGACTGGGCTTCATCCTGGTCAGTAATGAGGGGATAACATGCAGGGTTACTGACTGACTGACTGGGCTTCATCCTGGTCAGTAATGAGGGGATAACATGCAGGGTTACTGACTGACTGACTGGGCTTCATCCTGGTCAGTAATGAGGGGATAACATGCAGGGTTACTGACTGACTGACTGGGCTTCATCCTGGTCAGTAATGAGGGGATAACATGCAGGGTTACTGACTGACTGACTGGGCTTCATCCTGGTCAGTAATGAGGGGATAACATGCAGGTTACTGACTGACTGGGCTTCATCCCCCTGGTCAGTAATGAGGGGGATAACATGCAGGGTTACTGACTGACGGACTGGGCTTCATCCTGGTACAGTAATGAGGGGATAACATGCAGGGTTACTGACTGACTGACTGGGCTTCATCCTGGTCAGTAATGAGGGGATAACATGCGGGGTTACTGACTGACTGGGCTTCATCCTGGTCAGTAATGAGGGGGATAACATGTCAGGGTTACTGACTGAACTGACTGGGCTTCATCACCTGGTCAGTAATGAGGGGATAACATGCAGGGTTACTGGACTGACTGGGTTCATCCTGGTCCAGGTAATGAGGGGATACTGTTCTGACTGATGACGGGCTTCATCCTGGCAGAATGAGGGGGTAACATGCAGGGTTATGAGGGCTGACTGGGCTTCATCCTGGTCAGTAAGAGGGGGATAACATGCAGGGTTACGACGACTGGGCTTCATCCTGGTCAGTAATGAGGGGTAACATCAGGGTTTTCTGACTGACTGACTGGGCTTCATCCTGGCAGTAATGAGGGAAAAACATGCAGGGTTACATGACTGACTGGGCTTCATCCTGGTCAGTTAATGAGGGGATAACATGCAGGGTTACTGCTGATGGGCTTCATCCTGGGAGAGAGGGGATAAAAGAAAGGGTAAGGAAAGGGAAAAAAAGAGAAAGAGAGACGGGGGGGGGATTAGATAAGGAAGGGTAAGGGAAAAGAAGAAAGAGAAGAGAGAAGGGGGATAGATAAGGAAGGGTAAGGGAAAAAAAGAAGAAAGAAGAAAGAAGAGAAGAGGGGGGGGGATGGATAAGGGAAAGGGTAAGGAAGAAAGACGGGGGGTTTAAGAAGGAAAGGAAGGAAAAAAGAGAGAAGGGGGATAGAGAGGAAGGGGGAAAGGAAGAAAGAGAAGAGAGACGGGGGGGGGATAGATAAGGAGGGTAAGGAGAAGAAAGAGAGAAGGGGGATAAGGAAGGGTAAGGAAGAAAGAGAAGAGAGAAGGGGTAGGAAAAGGAAGGGTAAGGAAGAAAGAGAAGAGAGACGGGGATGATAAGGAAGGTGGAAGGAAGAAAAGAGGGGGATAGATAAGGAAGGGTAAGGAAGAAAGAGAAGAGAGAGGGGGGATAGATAAGGAAGGGTAAGGAAGAAAGAGAAGAGAGAAGGGGGGATAGATAAGGAAGGGTAAGGAAGAAAGAGAAGAGAGACGGGGGATAGATAAGGAAGGGTAAGGAAGAAAGGAGAAGAGAGAAGGGGGATTAGATAAGGAAGGGTAAGGAAGAAAGAGAAGAGAGGGGGGGGATAGATAAGGAAGGGTAAGGAAGAAAGAGAAGAGGAGGGGATGGGTAAGGAAGGGTAAGGAGAAAGAGGGGGATAGATAAGGAAGGGGAAGGAAGAAAGAGAAGAGAGAAGGGGGATAGATAAGGAAGGGTAAGGAAGAAAGAGAAGAGAGACGGGGGATAGATAAGGAAGGGTAAGGAAGAAAGAGAAGAGAGACGGGGGATAGATAAGGAAGGGTAAGGAAGAAAGAGAAGAGAGAGGGGGGATAGATAAGGAAGGGTAGGAAGAAAGAGAAGAGAGAAGGGGGGATAGAAAAGGAAGGGGTAAGGAAAAAAAGAGAAGAGAGACGGGGGGGGATAGATAGGAAGGGTAAGGAAGAAAGAGAAGAGAGAGGGGGAAGATAAAGGAGGGTAAGGAAGAAAGAAAAGGGAGAGAGGGGGGGGATAGAAAAGGGAAAGGGGGGTAAGGAAAAGAAAGAGAAGAGAGAGACGGGGGATAGAAAAGGGAAAGGGGAAAGAAGAAGAAAGAGAAGGGGAGGACGGGGGTTTAGATAAGGAAGGGTAAGGAAGAAAGAGAAGAGAGGACGGGGGAAGTAAGGAAGGGTAGGAAGAGAAAGAGAAGAGAGACGGGGGATGGATAAGGAAGGGTAAGGAAGAAAGAGAAGAGAGACGGGGGGGAAGTAAGGAAGGGTAAGGAGAAAGAGAAGAGAGACGGGGGATAGATAAGGAAGGGTAAGGAAGAAAGAGAAGAGAGAGACGGGGGATAGATAAGGAAGGGTAAGGAAGAAAGAGAAGAGGAGACGGGGGATAGATAAGGAAGGGGTAAGGAAAAAAGAGAGAGGGGGATAGGGAAGGAAGAGAAAGAGAAGAGAAAAGGGGGGATAGATAAGGAAGGGGGAAAGGGAAGAAAGAGAAGAGAGACGGGGGGGATAGATAAGGAAGGGTAAGGAAGAAAGAGAAGCGATATGCTGCTGTACCTTCCTGTGTTCTCTCTCTCACTGTGTGTTATTCTGACCACCAGGGACAGGCCTCTGCAAAACGACAAGGAGGGAAAAAATAAAAAAAAAAGGTGTACTGCGGGTTAAATAACTTGCTGTTTATTTAATGTTCTGAATCACTGTGGGGAAGAAGGAAGGTATTTGCTAGCCCAACGTGTGTAGATATTTCTGCTTACTAGGTTAGATGTTATTTTCTCCTGGTGGTCAATATGGCAGCGAAGATGTGTTCTATCATCACCAGGAAGTCATTCTAACTCGACGTGAACAAGGGATTGGACAGTCAGCAGGGAACTGTTGTAGAGGCTTCTGGGTAATGTAGTCCTAGAGGGTTAACCAGTGTTTTGTGTCTTTCTCTGATCAGGACATTGTGCCAGTGGTCTACCACCTGATCCCTGCACCCAACAAGACCAAGAAAGGACGCGGAACGAAGGAAGGAAGGAGGGAGGGGAGAGGGAGGAAGGAGAAGGAATGGGACGCGAAGGAGGAAGGAAGGAGAGAAGAGAAGGAGGTGAGCGAAAGGAGAAGGAATGTGGAGGAGGGAGTTTGCCAGAAGGCTAGCAGAGACATGAAAGATACAGAGTGGGATGGAACAAGTACAGTGTACTATGTGTAGGGTTTGGGTCTAGAACAACTGTCTCTATCGATATCTCGATCTGTATGAGAGAGTAGAGAGAGATAGTCGTGTTATTCACACTCGCTCTCTCTCTCTCGCTCGCTCTCTTGTCTCTGTCTCTGTATCTGTCTATGCTCTGTCTCTCTCTCTCTCTTCTCCTATCGCTCTATCTATCTCTCTCTCTCTCTCTCTATCTCTCATGCTCTATGTTCTCTGTATCTCTCTGTCTCTCTCTCTATCTCTCTCTGTCCTCTGCTCTGTCTCTTTCTCTCGGTCTCTGTCTATATCTCTCTCTTCTATATATCTCTCTATTATCTCTTCGTTCTCTGTCTCGTCTCGGTCTCTCTCCCTCTATCCCTCTCTCTCTCTGGTCGCCTATGCCTCTTCTCTCTCTTATCTCTATCATCTCCTCTCTCTCTCTCTCGATTCTCTCTGTCTCTCTGCCTCTAGGGATCTGTCTCTGTCTCTGGTCTCTCTCTCTATCTATCTCTCTCTAGCCCCCCTCTCTCTCTCTCCCTCATCTCTCCCCCTCCCCCTCGGTCCCCTCAATCCCCAGGTTAGACACCAGCTACCTGTATGATGAATGAACGGAGAACTTCTCTTCTTACCTGCCACTGCATGTTCAGAGGCTGCACCAGCTGGACTCTGAGAAGGTACACACACTATCTGCTGTTGATTAGTCAGTCTAACCCTGTACTCTCTCTGCTGTCGATTAGTCGTGTCTAACCCTGTACTCTCTCTGCTGTCGATTAGTCGCGTCTAACCCTGAGGCTCTCTCTGCTGTCGATTAGTCATGTCTAACCCTGAGCTCTCACTGCTGTCGATTAGTCGCGTCTAACCCTGTCTCTCTCTGCTGTCGATTAGTCGCGTCTAACCCTGTACTCTCTCTGCTGTCGATAGTCATTGTCTAAACTAGAGCTATATTGCTGTCGATTAGTCGTGTGTCTAAACCATAGACTCCTGGCTGCATTAGTCGCGTAACCCTGAGACTCTCTGCTGTTGATTAGTCGCGTCTAACCCTGCACTCTCTATATGCTGTGAAGTTAGTCGCGTTCTAACACTGTTAACTTCCTGCGTCAGATTAGTTCGAGTCTACCCTGGTTACTCTCTCTGCTGTCGATTATAAGGTCTATACCGTGAGCTCTCTTTGCTGCGATTGTCATGTCTAACCCTGAGCTCTCTTGCTTTGTCGATTAGTCGCGTCTAACCCTGTGCTCTCTCTGCTGTCGATTAGTCGCGTCTAACCCTGTACTCTCTCTCTGTAGGAGCGTTTGATGCGCCTGGGTGACATCGTGACGGCCTCTGACATGGTTCTGTCTCGGATTGACCAGACTGCCCTGGCGGTCTACCTCACCATAAAGACCGACCCTCGCCCCGACGCTGCCACCATCAAGAGGTACACCACTGAGTCTTAGACCGTATCCCAAATGGCACCCTGTCTATATCGGAAGTACACTACTTAGAAACAAAAGAGCCCTTAGTTGACACACCTATTCCATTATTAGTGCACTACTTTAGACCAGAGCCCTGCACACCCTATTCCCCTATATAGTCTGCAATACTTTAGACCAGAGCCCTATGACACCCCTATCCCATATAGTGCACTACTATAGACCAGAGCACTTCTTGGACACCCTATCCCCTATATAGTACAATACTCTTAGACCAGAGCCTATGACAACCTGATTCCTATATAGTACACTACTTGTAGACCAGAGCCCAGACACCTATTCCCTATATAGTGCACTACTGGAGACAAGAGACATATGAAGAACCTATCCATATAGTGCAAACTAAATTTAGACAAGAAGCCCTAGGCACGGCCATTCACGTATATAGAGCACTACTTTAGACCAGAGCACTTAATTGTATGACACCTATTCCCTACGAGAGTACACTTACTTTAGACAGGCCTATGACACCCTATTTCCCTATTATAGTGCACTCTTTAGACCAGAGGCCTAGGGACACCTATATAGTGCACTATTGAAGACCAGAGGCCCTATGACACCCATTCCCTATATAGTGCATTAATTTAGACCAGGAGCCCTTAGACACCCATTTATTCCCTATATAGTACACCACTTAGACCAGCAGCCCTATGACACCCTATTCCCTATATAGTGCCACCTACTTTAGACCAGAGCCCTATGACACCCTACCCCTATAGTACACACTTTAGACCAGAGCCCTATGGCACCCTATTCCCTTATCTAGTGACACTACTTTGACCGGAGCCCTTATGACACCCTATCCTATATAGTACAATTACTTTAGACCAAGAGCCCATGCCCCCTATTCCCTCATATAGTGCACTACTTTAGACCCAGAAGCCTTATGACACCCTATTCCCATATAGTACACTACTTTAGGACCAGAGCCCTAATGACACCACTATTCCCTATCTAGGCACTAATTAGACCAGAGCCCTTTATGACACCCTATTCCCATATAGCCTACACTACTTTAGCCAGAGCCTCTGACACCCTATCCCTATATAGTACACTTACTTTAGGACCCAGAGCCTATGACACCCTTAGTTCCCTATAAGTACATACTTGACCAGAGCCCTATGACACCATATCCCTACATATAGTTGGCACTACTTTAGACCAGCGACATATGACACCCTATTCCCCATATAGTACACTACGTAGACCCAGGAGCCCTTATGACAACCTATTCATATATAGTGCAACTACTTTAAGACCGAGCCTATGACACCTATCCCTATATAGTGCACTACTTTAGAACAGGAGCCCTTATGAACCCTATTCTCAATAGGACATCTACTTTAGCCCCGAGCACTATGACACTCCTATTCCTATATCGTACACACTTAGACCAGAGCCCTATGGCACCATTATCCTATTATAGGCAGAGCGGGGAGACAAGAGCCCGAGGACACCGCCGAGGCCCGGACAGAGTACAGAAGGGGAGACCAGAGACCTAGGACACCCGACGTATGCCCTATATAGTCACACTACTGTAGAAAACGTCTAGACCCGCTTTAAATTCCCCCTTATCTCCCCCCCCCCGCGGTTGTTTTCGGTCCGTTTCTTCCCTAATGACACCACTATCCATATATAGTGCACTACTTTAGACCAGAGCCCTTCATGACCACCCTATTCACTTTATAGTACACTTACTTAGAACCAGAGCCCGATGCCACCCCTTATTCCTATCATAGTGCACTACGTTAGACCAGAGCCTATGACACCCTATTCCTATATAGTACACTACTTTAGACCAGAGCCCTATGGCACCCTATTCCCTATATAGTGCACTGCTGTAGACAGGAGCCCTATGACACCCTATTCCCTATATAGTACACTACTTTAGAGCCAGAGCACTATGACACATCTATTCCCTATATTAGTGCACTAATTTAGGACAAGAGCCCTATGACACCCTTTCCATATATAGTGAACTACTTTAGACCAGAGCCCTATGACACCATATTCCCTATATGTGCACTACTTTAGACCAGAGAGCCCTAGACACCCAGTCCCGTAGAGAGGGTGCACGGAAGGGTAGAACAGAGCCCTGGGATGACACCCGAGGCCCCGAGAGAGGCCACGGAATGGTAGACCAGAGCCTTTATGGACACCCTATTCCCTATTATATAGTGCACTACTTTAGACCAGGCCCTATGACCACCCTATTTCCTAATAGTGCACTACTTTAGACCAGAGAGCCCTATGACACCCCTATTCCCTATATAGTTGCACTACTTGAGACCAGAGCCCTATGACACCTATTCCCTAATAGTGCACACTTTTAGACCAGGCCCTATGACACCCTATTTCCCTGTATAGGCACTACTTTAGACCAAGAGCCCTTTGAACCCCCTATCCCTATATAGGGCACTACTTTAGACAGAGACTATGACCCCATTATTCCCTATATAGTGCAATACTTTTTAGACCAGAGCCTAGACAATCTTTCCCTAGTTATAGTGCACTACTTTAGACCAGGGCTCTATGGCACCCATTCATATATAGTACATACTTGGAGACCAGAGCCCTACTGACACCCTATTCCCTATATAGTGGACTAATTTTAGACCGATCCTTGATGACACCCTATCCCCGATATTAGTGCAATACTTTAGACAGAGCCATATGGACACCCTTGCCATCTATAGGTCACTAATTTGAAGACCAGAGGCCCTTGGCACCCGAGTACCGAGAGAGGACAGGACTTGTATGCATACTCAGAGCCCGATGACAACCACATATTCCATTATATAGTGCCCTCCTACTTTAGACCAGGCCCGTTAATGACACCCTATCCCTATATAGTAACTACTTTAGACCATGAGCCCTATGACCCCATTATTCCCTATATAGTGCACTACTTTAGCCCAGAGCCCTAGTGGACACCCTATTCCCTATGAAAGTGCATACCTTTTGCGACCCCGAGCCTAGGCACCCGTTCCCTATAGAGTGCATACTTGAGACCAGCGAATACTGCTCCCGGTATTCGAATATAGATGACACTACTTTAGACCCAGAGCCCTATGCACCTATTCACTAATAGTGCACTACTTTAGACCAGAGCCCTATGGGGACACCCCCCCTATTCGGCATCTACTTTAGACCAGAGGCCCTTATGACACCCTATTCCCTATTATAGGGCACAACTTAGAACAGAGCCTATGACACATCTATTCCCCTATATAGTACACTATCTTGACCAAGAGCCGATGACACCTATTTCCCTAGATAGTGCACGACTTTGACCAGGGAGACCTATGTACAACAGATTCCCTACATAGTACACACTTTAGACCAGAGCCCTATGGCACCCTATTCCCTATATAGTGCACTACTTTAGACCAGAGGCCCTATGACACCCTATTCCCTATATAGTACACTCTTTAGACCAGAGTACCCTAGCCACCTATTCCCTATATATGCCACTCTTTAGACCAGAGCCCTATGACCCCTTATTCCCTATATAGTACACTACTTTAGAACGAGCCCTATGACCACCCGATTCCCTATTATAGTGCAACGACTGTTATACCAAGAGACATAGAACACTAGGGGACATAGAGAGTGACAATGACGAGACCAGAGCACTAGGACACCCGCAGGCCCGAGAGAGGACAACAGCGGGAGAGCCAGAGACCCTATGGACAACCTCCTATTCCCTATTAGTACACTACTTTAAAACCAGGAGGCCCTATGACACTAATATTCCTATATAGTGCACTACTTAGACCGAGCCCTATTGACCACCCTCATTCCCTATATAGTTACACTACTTAGCCGAGCCCTATGAAAACCTATTCCCTATATGTTGCACTTACTTAGGACTAGAAGAGAGCCCTTTATGAAAACCCTATTTCCTATATAGTGCACTACTTTAGACCAGAGCCCTATGACAACCCTATTACTATATAGTACACTACGTAGAGAACAGAGCCTAGACACCCTATTCCCTATATCGTAAACTACTTTAGACCAGAGCCATAGGCACCCTATTCCATATTATAGTTGCAATACTTTAGACCAGAGCCCTATGACACCCATTCTATATAGAATAAATACTTTAGAAACCGAGCCCTATGGACACCCTATTCAACCTATATAGTGCACTACTTTAGACCAGAGCCCTATGACACCCTATTCCTATATAGTGCCACTACTTTGTAGACCAGAGCCCGTATATGACACCCTATTCCCTATATAGTTACACTACTTTAGACCAGAGCCTATGACACATATTCCCTATTATAGGACACTGTTTAGGACCAGAGCCTTTATGACACACTTTCCCTATATATTACACTACTTAGACCAGGCCCTATGACACCTATTCCCTATATAGTGACACTACTTTAGACCAGAGCCCTATGACACCCTATTCCATAATTAGTGCATACTTTAGACCAGAGCCCTAGTGGACACCTATTCCCTATATAGTGCCACTACTTAGACCAGAGCACTATTTGACACCCTTAAGTGCCCTATATAGTGCACTTACTTTAGACCAGAGCCCTATGAAACCTATTTCCCTATATAGTGCACTACGGGAGACAAGAGACCTATGACACCATATTCCCTAATAGGAGAAAATAATTAGAAAAGAAAGCCCTTAATATGCATCCATTATCCTAATAGTGCACTACTTTAGGACAAAGCCATTGAACACCCTATTCTCCTATATAGGGCACTACTTTAGACCAGAGACCCTTGACACCGCTATTCCCATATAGTGCACTACTTTAGACCAGAGCCCTAGACACCCATTCCCTATATAGTGCACTACTTTAGACCAGAGCCCTCCTATGACCACCCTATTCCCTATATAGTGCATACTTTTAGACCAGAGCCCTATGACACCCTATTCCCTATATAGTACACTAAATTTAGACCAGACCCCTTATGAACCCTATTCCCTAAATATAGTGCAATACTCTTTAGACCAGAGCCCTATGAAACCCTATTCCCTATATGTGCACTACGTTAGACCAGAAGCCTAGACACCCTATTTCCCGAATAGGCCACTACTTTAGAGACAGAGGCCTATGAAACCATATTCCCTAGATAGTACATACTTTCGGACCAGAGCCCCCTATGGGACCCTATTCCCTATATAGTGCACTACTTTGACCAGAGCCCTATGACAACCTATTCCCTATATAGGCACAACTTTAGGACCAAGTCCTATGAAAACCTATTCGCCTATATAGGCATACTTAGACCAGAGCCTATGACACCCTATCCCATATAGTACACTACTTTAGACCAGAGCCCTATGACACCCTATTCCCTATATAGTACACTATTTAGACCAGAGCCCTATGACACCCTTATGCCCTATATAGTGCACTACTTTAGACCAGGACCCTATGACACCCTATTCCCATATAGTGCACTCGTTAGACCAGAGCCCTATGACCACCCTATCCATATATAGGCCACTACTTTAGACCAGAGCCCTTGAAACCCTATTCCCTCTATAGTTGCACTACTTTAGACCAGAGCCCATGACACCCATTCCCGAGGATAGGGCACTACTTTAGGACCAGAGCCTCGAGGACACCCGGATGCCCCTAGGGAGACGAGCACTTACTTTCGACCAGAGAGCCCTATGACACCTATTCCCTAATAGGCAATACTTTTAGACCAGAGTCCCTATGACACCTATCCCTATATAGTGCCACTACTTTAAGACCAGAGCCCTAATGGAACACTATTCCCTACTATAGTACAACTACATTTAGGACCAGAGCACTATGACACCCTCTTTAATCCCCTATAGTGACACTACTTTTAGACCAGAGCACTATGAACCCTTTCCTATATCGTTGCACTACTGTAGACCAGAGCCCTTTTTCCTATGAAACCACATCATTCCCCTATATAGTGCACTACTTTAGACCAGATGCCTATGACACCATATTACCTATATGTGCACTTAACTAACAGAGCCCTATGTACACCCTATTACCTATTAGTGCACTACTTTAAACAGGAGCCTATGGACACCCTAATTCCATAGATAGACAACACTTTGACCAGAGCATATGACACCCCTATTCCCATATAGTGCACTACGTGAGAACAGAGAGCCCTATGACACCCTAGTCCCTATATAGTGAATACTTTCAGACAAGAGCCCTTGACACCCTATTCCATAGATAGTGCACTACTTAGACAAGAGGGCCCTAGGACACCGATTCCCTATATAGGACACATTAACTTTAGACCATGAGACCTAGATAGGACACCCTTATACATATATAGTGAACTAATTTAGAACAGAGCCTATGACACACCTTATTCATATATAGTGCATACTTTATAACCAGGTTCCTATGACACCCTATCCCGATGATAGTGCACTATTTAGACCAGAGCCATTATTTAGGACACCACCCTTTCCCTCTGTATATAGGAACTACTTTAGACCAGAGACATATTGGGACATCCCTTATTCCCATATAGACAAAAGTTAGATCCAAGACACCTTAATTGACACACCCTATTCCCGATAGAGTGCACGACTTTAGAACCGATGCCCTATGAACCTAGATCCCGATATAGTACCACTACTTTAGACCAGAGGCCCTGTGGGGAATAGGCTGCCATTTTGGACGCACCCTTAGACAGTCCGGTTCCAACCAGTTGTCAGTCCTTTCATATCCTTTAACCTTTATCTAATTTCTAGTGTAATAGAGAATTTGTAAGGCATTTTATATCAAATATAACTGTATGTTTCTGTGTGTCCCTACAGTGACATGGAGAAGCAGAAATCCTCCCTGCTGGACGAATTTATGTGCAGGAAGGCTGTTGACATGGATGACATGGTGATGGTGATGCGAAGGGGTAAAAAAAGGAAGGGGAGGGGGAGGATGGGGAGGATGGGCCGACATGATTTGGGTGTGGGGAGGATAGGGAGGCTAGGGAGGCTGGGGGAGCTGGGGAGGCTAGGGAGGCTGGGGAGGCTGGGGAGGCTGGGGAGGCTAGGGAGGCTGGGGAAGCTAGGGAGGGGGGTGGAGACCGGGGAGAGACTGGGGCTGGAGAGGGGGAGGTGACCAGCTCTGACGACGCCCAACAAGGCAGGGCCAAAGACTTGACCGACACCTTCTGGGAGCTGCAGAAGTGGGTGGAGCTAACTGACTCGAAGGTGAGGAGGCGTGGCTAGCTGTTTCCTTGTTTGGTTTCGGGTGGATGAAATGGCAACAGTAACCTTACATGTGAATCCATCAATCATCAATCTCTCTCCCCCCCCAATGTTTGATGGTTTGATCCCCTCCCCCTCTAGGTGTTGACGTTCTCCTACAAACATGCACTAGTGAATAAGATGTACGGCAGAGCCCTGAAGTACGCCTCCAAGATCGCAGAAGACAAACCCAGTAAAGACAACTTGAAGAACTGCATCCAGGTCAGAAAGAGAGTCCAACTACCTGACAGATCTTCTATCTGTTAAGACTTAAACTAGCAGTTTTCTTATAGCATTTTTTACTGTGTCTGGTAGCACACTTGAACATAAGAGCCTTAAAGCTCAGAGACATTCGCATAGCAGCCTTTCTGGAGACGGTCTACTTCCTGTATTGTGACATCACGTCCTGTGTTTGTTTCAGCTAATGCGGTCCTTGGGATGGATGCACTGTGCCGCTTTCACAGAGAACTGGCTGCCCATCATGTATCCTGCCGACTACACTCCCTTCTAGACTCACGGTTACACACACACACACACACACACACACACACACACACACACACACACACACACACACACACACACACACACACACACACACAGTCATGGATTGACCTCACAAACATAAACACACATCTGAAAACAGTCAGCGTTTTTTTTTACCAAGTCGGACTGAATGCCTCAACAATCTGCCCTCTCTCTCTCTCTCTCTCTCTCAACGTGAATGATTTCAACCCAGCCACGTTTCAGATCTTTCTTGTGAAACCCTCCACTTGTTGCTCAGTTGTAGATAGAAATGTGATGTACAGAACGGCTTGGATTGTTTGTTTCTGGAATGTTTTTGATCTTTTTTTTACGTTACATTTCTTTAATTTTTTCAACGTTGTGACTGTTTCACCCTCCTGAATGAACCCCGGCTGTAGAAATGTATATTCATGCATCATAATACACATTATAAAGAGGCAATATTACTTCTCATGTTATTGTTCTCCCTGATGTATTTTAAATGTACGGATGTCTTTTTAGAGTAAACCTGTTTTTGGTTTGGAAGCTGATCATTTGACTTGAGATGGGGCGGCAGGCAGGTAGCTTTAGTGGTTAAGAGCGTTGTGCCCTAGTAACCGAAAGGTCGCTGGTTCTAATCCCCCCCGAGCCGACTAGGTGAAAAATCTGCCGACGTGCCCTTGAGCAAGGCACTTAACCCTAATTGCTCCTGTAAGTCGCTCTGGATAAGAGCGTCTGCTAAAATGACTAATATGTAAATGTACTCTGTAGGATACATCTACCAACTGAGTTACAGAGGACGGATGTCTTTTAGAGTAAACCTGTTTTGTTTGCTGATGTCAAATTCAACCCCCTTTTGTTGTTGTTGTTGTTGTTGTTGTTGTTGTTGTTGTTGTTGTTGTTTTTGTCCATTATCCCTGTGCGTCTTTTTTGGAATCCCTGGAAAGAGCCTCCATCATTGTCAGGATTACAGTGATCCTGTCCTAGGTTTGTTTGACCTCTTTCACTCCTCCTCCTCCCTCCCTCCCTCCTTCCCTCCCTTCCTCCCTCCCTCCCCCCTCCCCCTCCCTCCCTCCCTCCCCTCCCTCCCTCCCTCCTCCCTCCCTCCCTCCATCCCTCTCTTCCGCCCCCCCCTCCCCTCCCTCCCCTCCCTGCCCTCCCTCCCTCCCTCCTCTCCTCCTACCCTCCCTCCCTCCCTCTCTCTCTCCTCCCTCCCTCCCTCCCTCCCTCCCCTCTCCCTCCTTTCCTTCTCTGTACTGTAAATAAAGGGTTTTAGGGGTTTTAGTTTCGGTCTGAAGTTCAGGGTTCAGCGATCTCATTCTGTCTTCTCCTTGCCAATGACAGTGTCCTAATGGCCTTAACTTTTATCAACCACAGGACCGTCCGCACCTCCCCAACACTGACTCCAGATCTGTCAGAACAACCTCTAATATCGCTCTGGTTGCCTCCCAAACAGCACCCTGTTCCCCATATAGTGCACTTCTTTTTTTACTAGAGCCCTATGGGGGGGGGGTTGAAAGTAGTGCACTATATAGGGAACAGGCTGGTATTTGGGAGGCAACCTATCCGTTCTCTCTGCTGGTGTCAAAATAATATTGATGGATGTCTTGTATTTATATTACAACTAAAACCTTTAGTCCATCAATGACAATATTTTACGGAATGTATTAAGATGTTAAGGAAATGTACCTTAGTATTATTTTATAACCGTATTCTTCCTCGGCGACATATGGAAAAGTTCCAACACGCTGTTTTGTTATCACACAGTAACTGTCATGGAATTATGTCACAACTGAATAAAAAAAGATTTGGAAGAATTAATTGTATGAGTGTGTTTATGTAGTTATCAGATCCACCAATCGAATGCTTAGGACTTCCTATATCCATAACACATTATTATTTGACCGTAGAAACTGGAACAAGACAGCAAAGTGCAACACATTATAATATCAATCCAAACTTTCCAAGTACATGTTTTAAAGAAAAGGAAAAATATGAAGTATTACATCGTGGAACCCACTTTAGTTTCTGTGTTGTATGTGGGACATACTTTGGGAGACGGACCGTTGCTAGACAATAGTCCGACGCGATTGAGAGGAGAGAAACAAGGACTCCTGAAACTTCAAGCAAGCAAGCAATGTTACTAACTAGTTGGTTGAAGCAGTTTAAAGTGTAACTAGTGAATTGTGAATATATGAACAGTTAGTGCAGGATGTCATGTAAAAATCTTACCAGCATGAAATAGTTCCCAATCGTTCTGGTCGTGTTCTGATAGTGACGTCGCGTTGTAAAATTTGACGGGTTACCTCTTTCTGCCTGTCGGCTGCAATCCTTACGCTGAGCGACTGCTATCGTTACGCTGAGAGACTATCGTTACGCTGAGAGACTGCTATCGTTACGCTGAGAGACTATCCTTACGCTGAGCGACTGCTATCGTTACGCTGAGAGACTGCTATCGTTACGCTGAGAGACTATCGTTACGCTGAGAGACTGCTATCGTTACGCTGAGAGACTATCGTTACGCTGAGAGACTGCTATCGTTACGCTGAGAGACTATCGTTACGCTGAGAGACTGCTATCGTTACGCTGAGAGACTGCTATCGTTACGCTGAGAGACTATCGTTACGCTGAGAGACTGCTATCGTTACGCTGAGAGACTGCTATCGTTACGCTGAGAGACTGCTATCGTTATGCTGAGAGACTGCTATCGTTATGCTGAGACTATCGTTACGTAGAGAGACTGCTATCGTTATGCTGAGAGACTGCTATCGTTATGCTGAGAGACTGCTATCGTTATGCTGAGAGACTGCTATCGTTATGCTGAGAGACTGCTATCGTTATGCTGAGAGACTGCTATCGTTATGTTGAGAGACTGCTATCGTTACGCAGAGAGACTGCTATCGTTACGCTGAGAGACTGCTATCGTTACGCTGAGAGACTGCTATCGTTACGCTGAGAGACTGCGATCATTACGCTGAGAGACTATCGTTACGCTGAGAGACTGCTATCGTTACGCAGAGAGACTGCTATCCTTACGCTGAGAGACTGCTATCGTTACGCAGAGATACTGCTATCGTTACGCAGAGAGACTGCTATCGTTATGCAGAGAGACTGCTATCGTTACGCAATGAGACTGCTATCGTTGCGCAGAGAGACTGCTATCGTTATGCAGAGAGACTGCTATCGTTACGCAGAGAGACTGCTATCGTTGCGCAGAGAGACTGCTATCGTTATGCAGAGAGACTGCTATCGTTACGCAATGAGACTGCTATCGTTACGCAGAGAGACTGCTATCGTTACGCAGAGAGACTGCTATCGTTACGCTGAGAGACTGCTATCGTTACGCTGAGAGTCTGCTATCGTTACGCAGAGAGACTGCTATCGTTACGCAGAGAGACTGCTATCGTTACGCTGAGAGACTGCTATCGTTACGCTGAGAGACTGCTATCGTTACGCAGAGAGACTGCTATCGTTACGCAGAGAGACTGCTATCGTTACGCTGAGAGACTGCTATCGTTACGCTGAGAGACTGCTATCGTTACGCTGAGAGACTGCTATCGTTACGCTGAGAGACTGCTATCGTTACGCTGAGAGACTGCTATCGTTACGCTGAGAGACTGCTATCGTTACGCTGAGAGACTGCTATCGTTACGCTGAGAGACTGCTATCGTTACGCTGAGAGACTGCTATCGTTACGCAGAGAGACTGCTATCGTTACGCTGAGAGACTGCTATCGTTACGCTGAGAGACTGCTATCGTTACGCTGAGTTGACTGCTATACTATGCTGAGAGACTGCTATCATTATGCTGAGAGACTGTAAAAGATGAATTGCTAAAGTAAGCTAGTAGTGATTAGGGACTGTTTCCCATTTTAAATTGAGGAGGATGAATTTGGTTGTCTGTTTTCTAAAGGAACTGTATCTAGCCAACTGGGACAGCCAACAGCCCACATTGTGAAAGTTTCTCTGTGCGCCTTTATGGCTATGTGGGAAGCTAATCAACTTCAAGATCGCCGTCTTGATTTAGCTCTGCATTAAATAAGCAGCCTATTTTGCATTTAAACCAAATATAATCTCAGCGACTGTTCAAACAATAAACCAAACAACATTGTTGCCTTCATTAGAATCCCCCCAAAAATGTATTTTGATTAGAAGTGATAATATTATTCTAGGCTATTTTAAAATGTAAAAACAGATAGCCATGTGCTTTTTTGTTGTTGCTTTGACTAAAATGGACATTCTATTTTTAGCTGGTATGGGAATACATTGAATCAACATTTCAAATCAGGGTAAGGTTGTAGGTTACACTGGCAAGTAGAACAATATTTGCCAGGGCATATTATTTAATTCTAAATCAGATTATTTCATCTGGAGATGTGTGAAGCTAAAAGGATAGCTAGCTTGCAGTGTTCAACCAACGATATATTTATAACGGTCTGTGGTTTAGCCAACTTGAAGATGTGTGAAGCTAAAAGGATAGCTAGCTTGCAGTGTTTAGCCAACTTGCTAGCAAGGGAAGACGAGAGCCTCTTTATTTGCTTTCACCACAAATGAGAAGACAACAAGAACCTCTGTCGC
Organism: Coregonus sp. 'balchen'; assembly: GCA_902810595.1. Taxonomy (NCBI): domain Eukaryota; kingdom Metazoa; phylum Chordata; class Actinopteri; order Salmoniformes; family Salmonidae; genus Coregonus; species Coregonus sp. 'balchen'. Next base: position 21,284,382 of record LR778274.1, read on the forward strand.
CCCCTTGTGAATGTTGCTATTTGGGAGTCTGGACCGGCGAGGTATTAAGCTTACCATATGCTTCCCAGTTGAAACAGTTTGTGTATATACTATGACTACATTATGTGACGTTTTGGTTCGTTTTGGTGTTCTGCAGGGGGGTTTTCGGCTGTTCGAACACACATATTTTCTTGAGGCTTGTCGAAGTTCGGTAGCTGAAGTCGCCACCCATTCATTGGTTATTGTTCAATGAACTGTTTGTTATCATTAAACGACAGACGACTAGTTTTCATGCAAATATTTATTCTTTATCCTAGTTAAGGGATATTTATTCTTTATCCTAGTTAAGGGATATTTATTCTTTATCCTAGTTAAGGGATATTTATTCTTTATCCTAGTTAAGGGATATTTAATTGTATAGTCCAAAATACTGTGTGGGTATATTCTTTAGGGATATATTCCTACTAGGTGGAGGCACTGCGCTATTTTATTTATGGTCATGTCCACACCTCACACTCATTTCCACATGCTGCCTACTGACAGACCACATAGTCTAATACTGCCGGACACCTAGATACTAGGTCCAACACTGATTGGGACTCAGGTCCCTCAGAAGAGAGGGTTACAACAATATCAATTCAAAGTACATGAATCAACTAAGTAAACAATAAACCATTACATTATAGTAAGTAGTAAAGTACAAATCAAACATCGGCATGGCAACCCTCAGCAGTGCATCAATATCCATTATTATTAAACAAGATGGCTGCCTTCAGTCATTTCGCAGAGGAAGAACAGACAGGGGAGTCTTGGTTGCATTTGGCGTAGTCGGCAGGGCGGCGACAGTTCCTGTGTCTTCCCTAACCACTACCTTTTACACATGGCCTTGAAGATCTTGACCTCTCCCATCTCAGCCAGTAGTGTGATGTTAAAGGTGTTTTGGAAGTCCTCAGTGAAGCTCAAGTCTGTCTTGTAGTACAAACCTTTCTATCCAGTCATATCCAGGGAACATGGGCTGGTATCATGCTATCCTGCTGGGGATCTCCCCGGCTCCTCTGCACAGGAATGGAACAATCCACTCAGTCAATCTATAATGGGGATGGATCATACCATTGCTATTTCCTGGGGGTGTACTGACAATGGTAGACCTGTGTTCTTGAACGATTGAGTTTGAGTATCTAGGCATTCATCTAGGCATTAGACTACCCAGTCTCTGTTTCCATCCATGACCCAATCTCTGTTTCCATCCATTACCCAGTCTCTGTTTCCAACCATTACCCAGTCTCTGTTTCCATCCATTACCCAGTCTCTGTTTCCATCCATTACCCAGTCTCTGTTTCCATCCATGACCCAGTCTCTGTTTCCATCCATTACCCAGTCTCTGTTTCCATCCATGACCCAGTCTCTGTTTCCATCCATTACCCAGTATATGTTTCCATCCATGACCCAGTCTCTGTTTCCATCCATGACCCAGTCTCTGTTTCCATCCATTACCCAGTCTCTGTTTCCATCCATGACCCAGTCTCTGTTTCCATCCATTACCCAGTCTCTGTTTCCATCCATTACCCAGTCTCTGTTTCCATCCATTACCCAGTCTCTGTTTCCATCCATTACCCAGTTTCCATCCATTACCCAGTCTCTGTTTCCATCCATTACCCAGTCTATGTTTCCATCCATTACCCAGTCTCTGTTTCCATCCATTACCCAGTCTCTGTTTCCATCCATTACCAAGTATATGTTTCCATCCATTACCCAGTCTCTGTTTCCATCCATTACCCAGTATATGTTTCCATCCATTACCCAGTCTCTGTTTCCATCCATGACCCAGTCTCTGTTTCCATCCATTACCCAGTCTCTGTTTCCATCCATTACCCAGTCTCTGTTTCCATCCATTACCCAGTCTCTGTTTCCATCCATTACCCAGTCTCTGTTTCCATCCATTACCCAGTCTCTGTTTCCATCCATTACCCAGTTTCCATCCATTACCCAGTATATGTTTCCATCCATTACCCAGTCTCTGTTTTTTATTTATTTTTTTATTTCACCTTTATTTAACCAGGTAAGCCAGTTGAGAACAGGTTCTCATTTACAACTGCGACCTGGCCAAGATAAAGCAAAGTAGTGCAATAAAAACAACACAGAGTTACATATGGGGTAAAAAAAACAAAGTCAGAAATACAACAGAAAATATATATACAGTGTGTGCAAATGTAGCAAGTTATGGAGGTAAGGCAATAAATAGGCTATAGTGCAGAATAATTACAATAGTATTAACACTGGAATGCTAGATGTGCAAGAGATGATGTGCAAATAGAGATACTGGGGTGCAAAAGAGCAAAATAAATAACAATATAGGGATGAGGTAGTTGGGTGGGCTAATTTCAGATGGGCTGTGTACAGGTGCAGTGATCGGTAAGGTGCTCTGACAACTGATGCTTAAAGTTATTGAGGGAGATAAGAGTCTCCAGCTTCAGAGATTTTTGCAATTCGTTCCAGTCATTGGCAGCAGAGAACTGGAAGGAATGGCGGCCAAAGGAGGTGTTGGCTTTGGGAATGACCAGTGAGATATACCTGCTGGAGTGCAGACTACGGGTGGGTGCTGCTATGGTGACCAATGAGCTAAGATAAGGCGGGGATTTGCCTAGCAGTGATTTATAGATGGCCTGGAGCCAGTGGGTTTGACGACGAACATGTAGTGAGGACCAGCCAACAAGAGCGTACAGGTCACAGTGGTGGGTAGTGTATGGGGCTTTGGAGACAAAACGGATGGCACTGTGATAGACTACATCCAATTTGCTGAGTAGAGTGTTGGAGGCTATTTTGTAAATGACATCGCCGAAGTCAAGGATCGGTAGGATAGTCAGTTTTACGAGGGCAAGTTTGGCAGCATGAGTGAAGGAGGCTTTGTTGCGAAATAGGAAGCCGATTCTAGATTTAACTTTGGATTGGAGATTCTTTATGTGAGTCTGGAAGTTGAGTTTACAGTCTAACCAGACACCTAGATATTTGTAGTTGTCCACATACTCTAGGTCAGACCCGTCGAGAGTGGTGATTCTAGTCGGGTGGGCGGGTGCTAGCAGCGTTCGATTGAAAAGCATGCATTTAGTTTTACTAGTGTTTAAGAGCAGTTGAAGGCTACTGAAGGATTGTTGTATGGCATTGAAGCTCGTTTGGAGGTTTGTTAACACAGTGTCCAATGAAGGGCCAGATGTATACAAAATGGTGTCGTCTGCGTAGAGGTGGATCTGAGAGTCACCAGCAGCAAGAGCGACATCATTGATATACACGGAGAAAAGTGTCGGCCCAAGAATTGAACCCTGTGGCACCCCCATAGAGACTGCCATAGGTCCAGACAACAGGCCCTCCGATTTGACACACTGAACTCTATCTGAGAAGTAGTTGGTGAACCAGGCGAGGCAGTCATTTGAGAAACCAAGGCTATTTAGTCTGCCAATAAGAATGCGGTGGTTGACAGAGTTGAAAGCCTTGGCCAGGTCGATGAAGACGGCTGCACAGTACTGTCTATTATCAATCGTGGTTATAATATCGTTTAGGACCTTGAGCGTGGCTGAAGTGCACCCGTGACCAGCTCGGAAACCGGATTGCATAGCGGAGAAGGTACGGTGGTATTCGAAATGGTCGGTGATCTGTTTGTTAACTTGGCTTTCGAATACTTTCGAAAGGCAGGGCAGGATGGATATAGGTCTGTAGCAGTTTGGATCTAGAGTGTCACCCCCTTTGAAGAGGGGGATGACCGCGGCAGCTTTCCAATCTCTGGGGATCTCAGACGTTATGAAAGAGAGGTTGAACAGACTAGTAATAGGGGTTGCGACAATTTCGGCGGCTAGTTTTAGAAAGAAAGGGTCCAGATTGTCTAGCCCAGCTGATTTGTAGGGGTCCAGATTTTGCAGCGCTTTCAAAACATCAGCTGTCTGAATTTGTGTGAAGGAGAAGCGGGGGGGGCATGGGCAAGTTGCAGCAGAGGGTGCAGAGTTGGTGGCCGGGTTAGTGGTAGCCAGATGGAAAGCATGGCCAGCTGTAGCAAAATGCTTGTTGAAATTCTCGATTATTGTAGATTTATCGGTGGTGATAGTGTTTCCTAGCCTCAGTGCAGTGGGCAGCTGGGAGGAAGTGCTCTTATTCTCCATGGACTTTACAGTGTCCCAAAACTTTTTGGAGTTAGTGCTACAGGATGCAAATTTCTGTTTGAAAAAGTTAGCCTTTGCTTTCCTGACTGCTTGTGTATATTGGTTCCTAACTTCCCTGAAAAGTTGCATATCGCGGGGGCTATTTGATGCTAATGCTGTACGCCACAGGATGTTTTTGTGCTGGTCAAGGGCAGTCAAGTCTGAGGAGAACCAGGGGCTATATCGGTTCTTAGTTCTGTATTTTTTGAATGGGGCATGTTTATTTAAGATTGAGAGGAAATTACTTTTAAGGAACAACCAGGCATCCTCTACTGACGGAATGAGATCTATATCCATCCAGGATACCTGGGCCAGGTCAATTAGGAAGGCCTCCTCGCTAAAGTGTTTTAGGGAGCGTTTGACAGTGATGAGGGGTGGTCGTTTGACCGCAGACCCGTTACGGACGCAGGCAATAAGGCAGTGATCGCTGAGATCCTGGTTGAAGACAGCTGAGGTGTATTTAGAGGGTATGTTAGTCAGGATGATATCTATGAGGGTACCCATGTTTAAGGATTTAGGGTTGTACCTGGTAGGTTCGTTGATAATTTGCGTGAGGTTGAGGGCATCTAGCTTGGATTGTAGGATGGCTGGGGTATTAAGCATATCCCAATTTAGGTCACCAAGCAGTACAAACTCAGAGGATAAATGGGGGGCAATCAATTCACATATGGTGTCCAGGGCACAGCTGGGGGCTGAGGGGGGTCTGTAGCAAGCGGCAACAGTGAGAGACTTATTTCTGGAAAGGTGGATTTTTAGAAGTCGAAGCTCAAACTGTTTGGGCACAGACCTGGATAGTATGATAGAGCTCTGCAGGCTATCTCTACAGTAGATTGCAACTCCACCCCCTTTGGCAGTTCTATCTAGACGGAAAATGTTATAGTTGGGGATGGAAATTTCAGAATTTTTGGTGGCCTTCCTGAGCCAGGATTCAGACGCTGCTAGAACATCAGGGTTGGCAGAGTGTGCTAACGCAGTGAATATCTCAAACTTAGGAAGTAGACTTCTGATATTTATGTGCAAGAAACCAAGACTTTTGCGATTACAGAAGTCATCAAATGATAGCTCCTGGGGAGTAGGAGTGATACTGGGGGCTACAGGCCCTGGGTTAGCCTCTACATCACCAGAGGAACAGAGGAGGACTAGAATAAGGATACGGCTAAAGGCTTTAAGAACTGGTCTTCTAGTGCGTTGGGTACATAGAATAAAGGGGGCAGATTTCCGGGTGTTATAGAAAAGATTCAGGGCATTATGTACAGACAAGGATATGGAAGGATATGAGTAAAGTGGAGGTAAACCTAAGCGTTGGGTAACAATGAAAGAGATAGTATCTCTAGAGGCATCAATTGAGTCGGTCTCTGAGTGTATGGGCGGAGGGACAAAGGAGCTAACTAAGGCAGGTTTAGCTAGGCTGGGGGGTCTACAGTGATATAGTACAATTAGAAATAACCGAAACAACAATAAACTAACCATGTTTGGGCTGAGGCTAAACATAAACAGGATGTAGTACCGTAAAAAGGAACAGTCCAGCAGATATCAGCTGTATAGCTGAGTTATCATAAGGTCCGGTGGTGAAGCGCTAGTGAGTAAGAGGCCACGGCTAGCGTGTGCTACGTCCGTTTTGTTGTAGCCAGCTGGTAGCGATGAATCCGGAGTTAAAGGTCCAGTGAATTCAGTGATTCCGGCGGAAAAAACTGATATGTTCTGGGTCGATAACGCGCTGTGCAGACTGGCCGAATATCCGGTGATCAATGTCCAGTGATTAAAAATTAATCCCGCGGAAAAAAAATCCAATATTCTGGGTGCAACACCGCTAGCTGTGGCTAATAGCAAGTAGCTAGTTCAGTAGCTAGTTCAGTTTAGTGAGTAAGAGGCCACGGATAACGTGTGCTAACGGGCCAGGGCTAGCAGATGGATGGAATCTTCGTGGTTAACGTCGTAACCACATCAGACGATTTCGTCGGCAGACCAGTCGTGTAGGATCGGCGGGGCTCCGTGTCAACACTAGGTGGTCCCGTCCGGTTGATAGAGAGGTAGATAGCCGGGAGATGGGCCTAGCTCGGGATGATTAGCCAGACCACAGCGTCCGTTTTGTTGTTGTTGTAGCCAGCTGGTAGCGATGAATCCGGAGTTAAAGGTCCAGAGAATCAGTGATTCCGGCAGAAAAACTGATATGTTCTGGGTCGATAACGCGCTGTGCAGACTGGCCGAATATCCGGTGATCAATGTCCAGTGATTAAAATTAATCCCGCGGAAAAAAATCCAATGATCTGGGTGAAACACCGCTAGCTGTGGCTAATAGCAAGTAGCTAGTTAGCTGGCTAGCTAGTTTCAACTGGAGATTCTAGATTCTAGATAAAAGGTAAGTCAATAATAGAATCCGTTCCACATTGAGTGAGGCGGGTTGAAGGAAAGTATATTTTGTAGAAGGATGAAAAGTCTGATAGGGAAATATGTACGAAAAATACAAAAAAACAGGGTATTTACAGGCTATTTACAGACACACGACAGAAACAGGACTGCACTACTTCGCCATCTTGGATCACATTACCCAGTCTCTGTTTCTATCCATTACCCAGTCTCTGTTTCCATCCATTACCCAGTCTCTGTTTCCATCCATTACCCAGTTTCCATCCATTACCCAGTATATGTTCCCATCCATTACCCAGTCTCTGTTTCCATCCATGACCCAGTCTCTGTTTCCATCCATTACCCAGTCTCTGTTTCCATCCATTACCCAGTCTCTGTTTCCATCCATTACCCAGTCTCTGTTTCCATCCATTACCCAGTCTCTGTTTCCATCCATTACCCAGTCTCTGTTTCCATCCATTACCCAGTCTCTGTTTCCATCCATTACCCAGTCTCTGTTTCCATCCATGACCCAGTCTCTGTTTCCATCCATGACCCAGTCTCTGTTTCCATCCATGACCCAGTCTCTGTTTCCATCCATTACCCAGTCTCTGTTTCCATCCATTACCCAGTCTCTGTTTCCATCCATGACCCAGTCTCTGTTTCCATCCATGACCCAGTCTCTGTTTCCATCCATGACCCAGTCTCTGTTTCCATCCATTACCCAGTCTCTGTTTCCATCCATTACCCAGTCTCTGTTTCCATCCATTACCCAGTCTCTGTTTCCATCCATGACCCAGTCTCTGTTTCCATCCATTACCCAGTCTCTGTTTCCATCCATGACCCAGTCTCTGTTTCCATCCATGACCCAGTCTCTGTTTCCATCCATGACCCAGTCTCTGTTTCCATCCATTACCCAGTCTCTGTTTCCATCCATGACCCAGTCTCTGTTTCCATCCATTACCCAGTCTCTGTTTCCATCCATGTAAGTCTCTGTTTCCATCCA
>LR778274.1:21291999-21373972 GCA_902810595.1 Coregonus sp. 'balchen'
CTCAACATCAACTGTTCAGAGGGGACTGTGTAAATCAGGCCTTCATGGTCAAATTGCTGCAAAGAAACCACTACTAAAGGACACCAATAAGAAGAAGAGACTTGCTTGGGCCTCCAGGCTGTGTAAGGGCTATTTTACCAAGAAGGAGAGTGATGGAGTGCTGCATCAGATGACCTGGCCTCCACAATCACCCGACCTCAACCCAATTGAGATGGTTTGGGATGAGTTGGACCGCAGAGTGAAGGAAAAGCAGCCAACAAGTGCTCAGCATATGTGGGAACTCCTTCAAGACTGTTGGAAAAGCATTCCAGGTGAAGCTGGTTGAGAGAATGCCAAGAGTGTGCAAAGCTGTCATCAAGGCAAAGGGTGGCTATTTGAAGAATCTCAAATATAAAATATATATTTGTTTATCACTTTTTTGGTTACTACATGATTCCATATGTGTTATTTCATAGTTTTGATGTCTTCACTATTATTCTACAATGTAGAAAATAGTAAAAATAAAGAAAAACCCTGGAATGAGTAGGTGTGTCCAAACTTTTGACTGGTAGTGTATATTCGAAGTTACTCAGTAACTGAACCACAGAGTCACTGAAGCACTGAGACAGACTAGTCACTGAACCACTGAACCAGACTAGTCACTGAACCACTGAACCAGACTAGTCACTGAACCACTGAACCAGACTAGTCACTGAACCACTGAACCAGACTAGTCACTGAACCAGACTAGTCACTGAAGCACTGAGACAGACTAGTCACTGAACCACTGAACCAGACTAGTCACTGAACCAGACTAGTCACTGAACCACTGAACCAGACTAGTCACTGAACCACTGAACCAGACTAGTCACTGAACCACTGAACCAGACTAGTCACTGAACCACTGAACCAGACTAGTCACTGAACCACTGAACCAGACTAGTCACTGAACCACTGAACCAGACTAGTCACTGAACCACTGAACCAGACTAGTCACTGAACCAGACTAGTCACTGAACCACTGAACCAGACTAGTCACTGAACCACTGAACCAGACTAGTCACTGAACCACTGAACCAGACTAGTCACTGAACCACTGAACCAGACTAGTCACTGAACCACTGAACCAGACTAGTCACTGAACCAGACTAGTCACTGAACCAGACTAGTCACTGAACCACTGAACCAGACTAGTCACTGAACCACTGAACCAGACTAGTCACTGAACCACTGAACCAGACTAGTCACTGAACCACTGAACCAGACTAGTCACTGAACCAGACTAGTCACTTAACCACTGAACCAGACTAGTCACTGAACCACTGAACCAGACTAGTCACTGAACCACTGAACCAGACTAGTCACTGAACCAGACTAGTCACTGAACCAGACTAGTCACTGAACCAGACTAGTCACTGAACCACTGAGCCTAATCTCCAGATCAGAGTGAGAGGAGGAGGAGGAGGAGGAGGAGGAGGGGGGGAGGGGGGTCTCCCCTCCATCCAAACTCCCCTCCCCCGTCTCCCTGTCTCCCCTCCATCCATCCCTCCCACCCCGTCTCCCCCTCCATCCATCCCTCCCCCGTCTCCCTGTCTCCCCTCCATCCAAACCCCCCTCCCCCGTCTCCCTGTCTCCCCTCCATCCATCCCTCCCACCCCCGTCTCCCCCTCCATCCATCCCTCCCCCGTCTCCCTGTCTCCATTCCATCCATCCCTCCCCCGTCTCCCCTCCATCCATCCATCCCTCCCACCCCCGTCTCCATCTCCCCTCCATCCATCCCTCCCACCCCCGTCTCCCCCTCCATCCATCCCTCCCCCCGTCTCCCTGTCTCCATTCCATCCATCCCTCCCCCGTCTCCCCTCCATCCATCCATCCCTCCCACCCCCGTCTCCGTCTCCCCTCCATCCATCCCTCCCACCCCCGTCTCCCTGTCTCCCCTCCATCCATCCCTCCCACCCCCGTCTCCCTGTCTCCCCTCCAGCCATCCCTCCCACCCCCGTCTCCCTGTCTCCCCTCCATCTATCCCTCCCACCCCCGTCTCCCTGTCTCCCCTCCAGCCATCCCTCCCACCCCCGTCTCCCTGTCTCCCCTCCATCCATCCCTCCCACCCCGTCTCCCCCTCCATCCATCCCTCCCCCGTCTCCCTGTCTCCCCTCCATCCATCCCTCCCCCGTCTCCCCTCCATCCATCCATCCCTCCCACCCCCGTCTCCGTCTCCCCTCCATCCATCCCTCCCACCCCCGTCTCCCTGTCTCCCCTCCATCCATCCCTCCCACCCACCGTCTCCCTGTCTCCCCTCCAGCCATCCCTCCCACCCCCGTCTCCCTGTCTCCCCTCCATCTATCCCTCCCAACCCCCGTCTCCCTGTCTCCCCTCCATCCATCCCTCCCCGTCTCCCCTCCATCCATCCCTCCCACCCCCGTCTCCCTGTCTCCCCTCCATCCATCCCTCCCACCCCCGTCTCCCTGTCTCCCCTCCAGCCATCCCTCCCACCCCCGTCTCCCTGTCTCCCCTCCATCCATCCCTCCCACCCCCCGTCTCCCTGTCTCCCCTCCAGCCATCCCTCCCACCCCCGTCTCCCTGTCTCCCCTCCATCTATCCACTCCCCACCCCCGTCTCCCTGTCTCCCCTCCAGCCATCCCTCCCACCCCCCGTCTCCCTGTCTCCCCCTCCATCCATCCATCCCACCCCTGTAACCCAGTCTCCCCTCCATCCATCTCCCCCTCCCCCGTCTCCCTGTCTCCCCTCCATCCATCCCCCCCTCCCCCATCTCCCTGACTCCCCTCCATCCATCCCTCCCCCGTCTCCCTGTCTCCCCTCCATCCATCCCCCCCACCCCCGTCTCCCTGTCTCCCCTCCAGCCATCCCTCCCACCCCCGTCTCCGTCTCCCCTCCATCCATCCCTCCCACCCCCGTCTCCCTGTCTCCCCTCCAGCCATCCCTCCCCCGTCTCCCTGTCTCCCCTCCATCCATCCCTCCCACCCCCGTCTCCCTGTCTCCCCTCCATCCATCCCTCCCTCCACTCACCTTGGAAGGCTGCTACGTTCCTGGAGATGAGGAACTTGAGGCTGGAGGAGGAGGTCTGGAGGAGGTTCTGAACATCCTGCCGGGCTGCCACCTGGTACCTCTCCTCCATCTTCTTAGTACAGCATGTCAGGTTCCTGGACTGGCACACCTGGAGGTCCGAACCTGGAGTGGAATAAATACATTGTTACTCAGGTGTTATGCCTCATTCCAAGGCCAGGCCTTCCATTGTGATCCCAGGGAGAGAAGGTGGAGGAGCATTTGTAAAAAGAAAAAGTGCCAATGCTCAGCCAGATAGTAGTATGATCAGAGAGATACTGTTTCATTATCAGAGGTTTCTAGTGCTGTATATAGTGCTGATATACAGAGGAGAGGAGGTAGAGCTGAATGACATTCACAAAACGAGTCATTCATAAATTATTTTTTATTTCAGTAATCCCCCCCCTCCTCCTTAACCCACTGGGCTGATTGCCACGTGGCAGCGAACCTGCCAGATAGCTATCAACATGAAACCACATCACTAGGGCCCTATGTTTTGGGACAATCATGTGACATGACCTGGATTCGAACCTGGATTTAAAGCATTTTCAACAAACTGTCACTTTATGTCAGATGGACCCGCGCCGTCCTCAAGACAACTGCTTTCATTTTTGGGGTGTAATTCTAATTTTTTAAAAATAAAAAGGTTAAAATCTTGGTCATGTGACATGATAGTCCAAAACACAGGGCCCTACAGACATCACATAAGGGATATAATCGCATGAATAACTGAACCGAGGAACTCAAGACACAGACAGCATCACTTAACTGTCAGCAGCACCACCGTCTGAGGCTCATATATGATCTGGCCAAGGACAGAACGGATATCTCGTCTACCACCTGCATGCTACTAGACTAAATCCTCACCACGTCCACACTGAGAGACTGTCTATGTGTTGAAACAAGCTCAGGGGAGAAGGGGAACGCAGAAAGGCAGATTTGTGTGAAAAGAGTCTTTGACGTTATCACCTCGACAAGTGATGTCTCACATTTGCCACCACGTGTGTAAAGCTGCCAGCTCCCACAGGAAACACAAACACACACAGGGGACAATCAAAACAACTTTTTTTTTTTTTTACTCTAAAAAGGGTTTTCAAACAGACGTGCCGATACAGAATGGAGGGAAGTGTTGTCAAAGACACTACCAGCCTGTGTGTTGTTAGAAGGGCTAGGGTTAGTCACACAGGGGAGGAGATGGCTGTGTGTGTTGTTAGAAGGGCTAGGGTTAGTCACACAGGGGAGGAGATGGCTGTGTGTGTTGTTAGAAGGGCTAGGGTTAGTCACACAGGGGAGGAGATGGCTGTGAGTGTGTTGTTAGAAGGGCTAGGGTTAGTCCCACAGGGGAGGAGATGGCTGTGTGTTGTTAGAAGGGCTAGGGTTAGTCACACAGGGGAGGAGATGGCTGTGTGTTGTTAGAAGGGCTAGGGTTAGTCACACAGGGGAGGAGATGGCTGTGTGTGTTGTTAGAAGGGCTAGGGTTAGTCACACAGGGGAGGAGATGGCTGTGTGTTGTTAGAAGGGCTAGGGTTAGTCACACAGGGGAGGAGATGGCTGTGTGTTGTTAGAAGGGCTAGGGTTAGTCACACAGGGGAGGAGATGGCTGTGTGAGTGTGTTGTTAGAAGGGCTAGGGTTAGTCACACAGGGGAGGAGATGGCTGTGTGTGTGTGTTGTTAGAAGGGCTAGGGTTAGTCACACAGGGGAGGAGATGGCTGTGTGTGTGTTGTTAGAAGGGCTAGGGTTAGTCACACAGGGGAGGAGATGGCTGTGTGTGTGTTGTTAGAAGGGCTAGGGTTAGTCACACAGGGGAGGAGATGGCTGTGTGTGTTGTTAGAAGGGCTAGGGTTAGTCACACAGGGGAGGAGATGGCTGTGTGTTGTTAGAAGGGCTAGGGTTAGTCACACAGGGGAGGAGATGGCTGTGTGTTGTTAGAAGGGCTAGGGTTAGTCACACAGGGGAGGAGATGGCTGTGTGTGTTGTTAGAAGGGCTAGGGTTAGTCCCACAGGGGAGGAGATGGCTGTGTGTGTTGTTAGAAGGGCTAGGGTTAGTCACACAGGGGAGGAGATGGCTGTGTGTGTTGTTAGAAGGGCTAGGGTTAGTCACACAGGGGAGGAGATGGCTGTGTGTTGTTAGAAGGGCTAGGGTTAGAGATGGCCTGTTAAGACATTCCTACTCATCTAGATAAGACAGGGGAGGAGATGGCTGTGTGTGTGTTGTTAGAAGGGCTAGGGTTAGAGATGGCATGTTAAGACAACATGAAAGAGCCTCAGTGTCTGATTTTAACTTCCCACATCTATTTCCACTTAAAGACCACAGAAACTGGGCTGGGTCCAACACACTGAAAGGCCCAGGTTTGATCTCTAGTCCATACGACTAGTTAAGGCGAGTTCCAGCTGAGTCAATGCGAGTCAAAAGGGGGTCTCATTATTCCAAAACACAGCTTCTTCTTTTCTTAGAGGTGATGAGACTGATTAGTCCCACGGACAGTTCCCAATCTGAGACTGATTAGTCCCACGGACAGTTCCCAATCTGAGACTGATTACAGTAGGGTTACCTGGCAGAAGGATATCATGAGGAAGTATATCATGAGGAAGTATATCATGAGGAAGGATATCATGAGGAAGTATATCATGAGGAAGTATATCATGAGGAAGGATATCATGAGGAAGTATATCATGAGGAAGTCTATCATGAGGAAGTCTATCATGAGGAAGGATATCATGAGGAAGTATATCATGAGGAAGTATATCATGAGGAAGGATATCATGAGGAAGTATATCATGAGGAAGTCTATCATGAGGAAGTCTATCATGAGGAAGGATATCATGAGGAAGTATATCATGAGGAAGGATATCATGAGGAAGTATATCATGAGGAAGTATATCATGAGGAAGTATATCATGAGGAAGTATATCATGAGGAAGTATATCATGAGGAAGTATATCATGAGGAAGTATATCATGAGGAAGTATATCAGTATATCATTATATCATTATATCATCTGTAGCTATTGTTTGTTGTTTTCTAACTTTGCCATGAAATGTGCAGCAGCAGCAGTTCAGAACCATCACTAGACTCACTGGCTGGATGAGCAATTAGACAGAACCATCACTAGACTCACTGGCTGGATGAGCAATTAGACAGAACCATCACTAGACTCACTGGCTGGATGAGCAATTAGACAGAACCATCACTAGACTCACTGGCTGGATGAGCAATTAGACAGAACCATCACTAGACTCACTGGCTGGATGAGCAATTAGACAGAACCATCACTAGACTCACTGGCTGGATGAGCAATTAGACAGAACCATCACTAGACTCACTGGCTGGATGAGCAATTAAAGGGCCAGACGCACAATTAAAGGGCCAGATGCACAATTAAAGGGCCAGATGCACAATTAAAGGACCAGACGCACAATTAAGGACCAGATGCACAATTAAAGGACCAGATGCACCATTAAAGGACCAGACGCACAATTAAAGGACCAGATGCACCATTAAAGGACCAGACGCACAATTAAAGGACCAGACGCACAATTAAAGGGCCAGATGCACAATTAAAGGGGAATTAAACTGAAAAATTATTCCAGACCTAAAAAAAAAAAACGGTCTTCTTTGATTTAAGCATTGACTCAGAACGTCTAATTTCGTTGTTTCTCTATGAACAACTAATTTAAGAGTGAAAAATAAAACTGAGAACATCATTTGGGAAAATATAAAACCCAAAAAATTGCTGATTTTAAAAGGGCCCCCCTTAAGAGCTGCTCTGGCACCCCAATGGTGGAACAAGCTCCCTCACGATGCCAGGACAGCGGAGTCACTCACCACCTTCCGGAGACACTTGAAACCCCACCTCTTTAAGGAACGCCTGGGATAGGATAAAGTAATCCTTCTACCCCCCCCCCCCCCCCCCCCCCCCAAAAAAAAATTATATATATATATATATAATTGTAAAGTGGTTATCCCACTGGCTATAGGGTGAATGCACCAATTTGTAGTCGCTCTGGATAAGAGCGTCTGCTAAATGACGTAAATGTGCCCTTGAGCAAGGCACTTAACCCTAATTGCTCCTGTAAGTCGCTCTGGATAAGAGCGTCTGCTAAATGACTAAAATGTAATGTAAATGTAAGAGTTGTTTATGAACCATTATTTGACCAGGTTTATTGACAGAACACCTAGTGGACAAGAGAAAGTAGGACTCAGGAAGAGTTGCAGGGGAGAGGAGAAGAATGGGCCTATTGGAAAGCTAGAAGAAAAAAAACACGTTTGCTCGCGACACTTTTCATTTTATTGAAGTAGCTCTCATGCTAGAAAAGGTTGGAGAACCCTGGCTTAGAGGAATCACTGCCAAGCCCCAGATTTATCAGATGGGCCTGAGAGAAAATGAGAAGTCCTCCACTTGTACTTGAAAGAACTGGCAACAAGCATCAGCCCTCCAGTACTTCAGATCATCAGCCCTCCAGTACTTCAGATCATCAGCCCTCCAGTACTTCAGATCATCAGCCCTCCAGTACTTCAGAGCATCAGCCCTCCAGTACTTCAGATGGAAAACCTTCAACCTCTTCAGCCTTACTGTCCGTCAACTGCGATGCGAGGCAATGAAAGAGCAGGTTAAACCAGCAGCTGGAGCTTAGACCTCTCGTCTGCGTCCCAAAAAAGGCACCCTATCCCCCTATTTAGTGCACTACTTTTGACCAGGAAGTAGGACTACCAGGAAGCAGTCCCTAAATAGGGAATAGGGTTCCATTTGGGACGTAGCCACTGACTCAACTGCTTACTACCAAAAGGAGGCTTTGGCAGAAGTATGGCACGGTCTCATCAACAGACTGCTACACTCAGGCAGAGACAAACGGGACTCTGAATGAAACAAATAACAAGTCTGCCTCCCAAAAAGGCACCCTATTCTCCATGGGCCCTGGTCTAAAGTAGTGCACTATATAGGGAATAGGGTGTCATAGGGCTCTGGTCTAAAGTAGTGCACTATATAGGGAATAGGGTGTCATAGGGCTCTGGTCTAAAGTAGTGTACTATATAGGGAATAGGGTGTCATAGGGCTCTGGTCTAAAGTAGTGCACTATATAGGGAATAGGGTGTCATAGGGCTCTGGTCTAAAGTAGTGCACTATATAGGGAATAGGGTGTCATAGGGCTCTGGTCTAAAGTGGACATGCGCTGGCTTGAGCATGGGGACATTGCGTGCGCTGCAGGATTATAATCCATGACGGCGTAGTGTGTTACTAATGGTTTTCTTTGAGACTGTGGTCCCAGCTCTCTTCAGGTAATTGACCAGGTCCTGCTGTGTAGTTCTGGGCTGATCCCTCACCTTCCTCATGATCATTGATGCCCCACGAGGTGAAATCTTGCATGGAGCCCCAGACCGAGGGTGATTGACCGTCATCTTGAACTTCTTCCATTTTCTAATAATTGCACCAACAGTTGATGCCTTCTCACCAAGCTGCTTGCCTATTGTCCTGTAGCCCATCCCAGCCTTGTGCAGGTCTACAACTTTATCCATGATGTCCTTACACAGCTCTCTGGTCTTGGCCATTGTGGAGAGATTGGAGTCTGTTTGAGTGTGTGGACAGGTGTCTTTTATACAGGTAACGAGTTCAAACAGGTGCAGTTAATACAGGTAATGAGTGGAGAACAGGAGGGCTTCTTAAAGAAAAACTAACAGGTCTGTGAGAGCCGGAATTCTTACTGGTTGGTAGGTGATCAAATACTTATGTCATGCAATAAAATGCAAATTAATTACTTAAAAATCATACAATCTGATTTTCTGGATTTTTGTTTTAGATTCCGTCTCTCACAGTTGAAGTGTACCTATGATAAAAAATTACAGACCTCTACATGCTTTGTAAGTAGGAAAACCTGCAAAATCGGCAGTGTATCAAATACTTATTTGTCCCCACTGTATATCAATGAATTGGCAAGGGCATTAGAACAGTCTGCAGCACCCGGCCTCACCCTACTAGAATCTGAAGTCAAATGTCTACTGTTTGCTGATGATTTGGTGCTTCTGTCACCAACCAAGGAGGGCCTACAGCAGCACCTAGAACTTCGGCACAGATTCGGTCAGACTTGGGCCCTGACAGTGAATCTCAGTAAGACAAAAATAATGGTGTTCCAAAAAAGGTCCAGTTGCCAGGACCACAAATACAAATTCCATCTAGACACCGTTGCCCTAGAGCACACAAAAAACTATACCTACCTCAGCCTAAACATCAGCGCCACAGGTAACTTCCACAAAGCTGTGAACGATCTAAGAGACAAGGCAAGAAGGGCCTTCTATGCCATCAAAATGAATATAAAACTCAGCAGCCCAGTTAGGATCTGGCTAAACACACTTCAATCAGTTATCGAACCCATTGCCCTTTATGGTTGTAAGGTCTGGCGTCCGCTCACCAACCAAGAATTCACAAAATGGAACAAACACCCAAAAAATATACTTTGTGTACAACGCAAAACCCCAAACAATGCATGCAGAGCAGAACTAGGACTATACCTGCTAGTTATCGAAATCCAGAAGTGAGCTGTTAAATTCTACAACCACCTAAAAGGAAGCGATTCCCACACATTCCCCCATAAAGCCCTCACCTACAGAGAGATGAACCTAGAGAAGAGTCCCCTCAGCCAGCTGGTTCTGGGGCTCTGTTCACAAACAGACCCCACAAAGCCCCAGGACAGAAATACAATTAGACCCAACCAAATCATGAGAAAGCAAAAATATAATTATTTGACACACTGGAAAGAATCAACCAAAAAGCAGAGCAAACTAGAACGCTATTTGGCCCTAAACAGAGAGTACACAGTGGCAGAATACCTGACCACTGTGACTGACCCAAAATTAAGGAAAGCTTTGACTATGTACAGACTCAGTGAGCATAGCCTTGCTATTGAGAGAGGCCGCCGTAGCCCGTCTTCTCTCGAGAGCCAGGTCTGAGGAGAGGAGGAGGAGAGGGGGAGAGGAGGAGAGGAGGAGAGGGGAGAGGAGGAGAGGAGGAGGAGAGAGGAGGAGAGGGAGAGAGGAGAAGAGGAGGAGGGAGAGAGGAGGAGAGTAGGAGAGGAGGGAGAGAGGAGGAGAGAGAGAGGAGGAGGGAGAGAGGAGGAGAGGGGGAGAGGAGGAGAGGAGGAGGGAGAGAGGAGGAGAGGAGAGGAGGAGAGGAGGAGGGGGAGAGGAGGAGAGGAGGAGAGGGAGAGAGAGGAGGAGGGAGAGAGGAGGAGAGGGAGAGAGGAGGAGAGGGAGAGAGGAGGAGAGGGGAGGAGAGGAGGGAGAGAGGAGGGAGAGAGGGAGAGGAGGAGGAGGAGGGAGAGAGGAGGAGAGGAGAGGGAGAGAGGAGGAGAGGGAGAGAGGAGGAGGGAGAGAGGAGAGAGGAGGAGAGGGAGAGAGGAGGAGGAGGGAGAGAGGAGGAGAGGAGAGGGAGAGAGGAGGAGAGGAGAGGGAGAGAGGAGGAGAGGAGAGGGAGAGAGGAGAGGCAGTCTGAACAGCAGCTCTGCCTACATGTCCACTGCCCACAAAATGAGGTGGAAACTGAGCTACACTTACTAACCTCCTGTCAAATGTATGACCACATTAGAGACACATATTTCCCTCAGATTACACAGACCCACAAAGAATTTGAAAACAAATCAAACATTGATAAACTCCCATATGTGTTAAGCGAAATACCGCAGTGTGCAATCACAGCAGCAAGATTTGAGGCCCGTTGCCATGAGAGAAGGGCAACCAGTGGAGCACAAACAACATTGTAAATACAACCTATATTTATTTATTTTCCCTTTCATACTTCAACTACTTGCACATTGTTACAACACTGGACACAGCCAATAATATAACACTTGAAATGTCTTTATTCTGTTAAAACTTCTGTGAGTGCAATGTTTACTAATGTTTCCCTTGTTTATTTCCATTTTGTTTATTGTCTAT
The DNA here is from genome assembly GCA_902810595.1 of Coregonus sp. 'balchen'. Classification (NCBI taxonomy): domain Eukaryota; kingdom Metazoa; phylum Chordata; class Actinopteri; order Salmoniformes; family Salmonidae; genus Coregonus; species Coregonus sp. 'balchen'. Next base: position 21,302,970 of record LR778274.1, read on the forward strand.
TCCATCTGCTTTGGCAGTGTAAACATATGTTTCCCATGCTAATAAAGCCCTTTAATTGGAGAGAGGGAGAGAGGAGGAGGGAGAGAGGAGGAGGAGAGGAGAGGGAGAGAGGAGGAGAGGAAAGAGGAGAGGGAGAGAGGAGGAGAGGAGAGGGAGAGAGGAGGAGAGGAAGAGGAGAGGAAGAGGAGAGGGAGCGAGGAGGAGGAGAGGGAGCGAGGAGGAGGAGAGGGAGAGAGGAGGAGAGGGGGAGAGGGAGAGGAGGAGATGGAGAGAGGAGAGGAAGAGGAGAGGAGGAGAGGGAGAGAGGAGGAGAGGAGGAGGGGAGGAGAGGAGGAGAGGGAGAGAGGAGGAGAGGGAGAGAGGAGGAGAGGCAGGACAGGAGAGGCAGGAGTGGAAAGAGGAGGAGGGGAGGAGGGGAGGAGAGGAGGAGAGGGAGAGAGGAAGAGAGGCAGGAGAGGGAGAGAGGAGGGGAGGGAGAGAGGGAGAGAGGAGGAGGGGAGGAGAGGAGGAGAGGGAGAGAGGAGGGGAGGAGGAGAGGGAGAGAGGCCTGGGCCCTGACAGTAAATCTCAGTAAGACAAAAATAATGGTGTTCCAAAAAAGGTCCAGTTGCCAGGACAACAAATACAAATTCCATCACCGTTGCCCTAGAGCACACAAAAAACTATACATACCTCGGCCTAAACATCAGCGCCACAGGTAATTTCCACAAGGCTGTGAACGATCTGAGAGACAAGGCAAGAAGGGCCTTCTATGCCATCAGAAGGAACATAACATTCGACATACCAATTAGGATCTGGCTAAAAAATACTTGAATCAGTTATAGAACCCATTGCCCTTTATGGTTGTGAGGTCTGGGGTCCGCTCAACAACCAAGAATTCACAAAATGGGACAAACACCAAATTGAGACTCTGCATGCAGAATTCTGCAAAAATATAACAAAAAACACCATAAAATGCATGCAGAGCAGAATTAGGCCGATACCCGCTAATTATTAAATTCTATAACCACTTAAAAGGAAGCAATTCCCAAAACTTCCATAACAAAGCCATCACCTACAGAGAGATGAACTTGGATAAGATTCCCCTAAGCAAGCTGGTCCTGGGGCTCTGTTCACAAACACAAACAGACCCCACAGAGCCCCAGGACAACAACACAATTAGACCCAACCAAATCATGAGAAAACAAAAAGAGAATTACTTGACACATTGGAAAGAACAAATAAAAAACTGAGCAAATTAGAATGCTATTTGGCCCTAAACAGAGAGTACACAGTGGCAGAATACCTGACCACTGTGACTGACCCAAACTTAAGGAAAGCTTTGACTATGTACAGACTCAGTGAGCATTGCCTTGCTATTGAGAAAGGCCGCCGTAGGCAGACCTGGCTCTCAAGAGAAGACAGGCTATGTGCACACTGCCCACAAAATGAGGTGGAAACTGAGCTGCACTTCCTAACCTCCTGCCAAATGTATGACCATATTAGAGACACATATTTCCCTCAGATTACACAGATCCACAAAGAATTCGAAAACAAATCCAATTTTGATAAACTCCCTTATCTACTGGGTGAAAAACCACAGTGTGCCATCACAGCAGCAAGATTTGTGACCTGTTGCCACAAGAAAAGGGCAACCAGTGAAGAACAAACACCATTGTAAATACAACCCATATTTATGTTGATTTATTTTCCCATTTGTACTTTAACTATTTGCACATTGTTACAACACTGTATATAGACATAATATGACATTTGAAATGTCTTTATTCTTTTGAAACTTCTGAGTGTAATGTTTCCTGTTAATATTTATTGTTTATTTCACTTTTGTTTATTATCTACTTCACTTGCTTTGGCAATGTTAACATACGTTTCCCATGCCAATAAAGCCCTTAAATTGAATTGAATTGAGGGAGAGAGGAGGAGAGGAAAGAGGAGGAGAGGAAAGAGGAGGAGAGGGAGAGAGGAGGAGAGGAAAGAGGAGGGGAGGAGGAGAGGGAGAGAGGAGGAGAGGAAAGAGGAGGAGAGGGGGAGAGGGAGAGAGGGAGAGAGGGAGAGAGGGAGAGAGGGAGAGAGGAGGAAAGGAGGAGAGGGAGAGAGGAGGAGAGGGAGAGAGGAGAGGGAGAGAGGAGAGGAGGAGAGGGAGAGAGGAGAGGAGGAGAGGAAAGAGGAGGAGAGGGAGAGAGGGGGGAGAGGGAGAGAGGGGGAGAGGGAGCGAGGGGGAGAGGGAGAGAGGAGGAGAGGAGGAAAGGAGGAGAGGGAGAGAGGGAGAGAGGAGGAAAGGAAAGAGGAGGGGAGGAGAGGAGGAGAGGGAGCAAGAGGAGGAGAGGGAGCAAGAGGAGGAGAGGAGAGGCAGTCCGAGCAGCAGCCAGCCCACAGCTCAGCTATATTTACTAAGCGGTCCATTGTCTCTCAGCCCCAGACCCATAGACACAACACTAAAAGAGGAAGCTTCTCATTCCTCCACAGACGTTATGGTTGGATGAGACGGTCTGATGTTATGGTTGGATGAGACATCTGATGTTATGGTTGGATGAGACATCTGATGTTATGGTTGGATGAGACATCTGAAGTTATGGTTGGATGAGACATCTGATGTTATGGTTGGATGAGACGGTCTGATGTTATGGTTGGATGAGACGGTCTGATGTTATGGTTGGATGAGACGTCTGCTCTCTGCCCCCTCTTCAACTCTGCATATAAAAACTCAGTGAGCTGGTGATACAATGGCATAGACCAGGACTATGTTCAGGAACACCTATAAAACAATGGCTCAGCCAGCTCCGACATGTGTGGTATGATGACGGCGTCCTGGATAGCGATACCGAACCATGTGACGGTAGAATATCTGGGAGATGAATCAAGAGAGATATTTTTTTATCTTCATAGTTTCAGAATTAGTCACAGAACACCTGAGGCAGTGTTTCCCCTAGTGAGATATTCAAGGGCGGAGTGCGGAGGCCCCCAAAGCAACATCCATGCCCTCTGGCTACAGAAGCCCACAGAAGATAGAAGATTGTTTAGGAGTCAGACATTCTAAAATAATCCAAGAATTGTGTCAGACCCCTAAATCTTAAAAAAACAAGTGAGAACAATTTGTATGTATTGAGTTGAACAAAGTGATGAATCTGTCCTGTTTACTAAACGTTAAACTAAATAAGAGGTGTTTATCCCTGAACAAGCCACTCACCGCTACAGAACAGTATTGTTGTTCTGTACACCAAACCACTAACTAATCTCACATTAACTTTAGAACCTCCAAAACAGCAAGGAATATAACCAACCATGGCTGTGTCTGAAATGGCAGCAAGCGTCCTACAGCCTGGAATATAACCAACCATGGCTGTGTCTGAAATGGCAGCAAGCGTCCTACAGCCTGGAATATAACCAACCATGGCTGTGTCTGAAATGGCAGCAAGCGTCCTACAGCCTGGAATATAACCCACCATGGCTGTGTCTGAAATGGCAGCAAGCGTCCTACAGCCTGGAATATAACCCACCATGGCTGTGTCTGAAATGGCAGCAAGCGTCCTACAGCCTGGAATATAACCAACCATGGCTGTGTCTGAAATGGCAGCAAGCGTCCTACAGCCTGGAATATAACCCACCATGGCTGTGTCTGAAATAGCACTCTATGCACTGGTCAAAAGTACTGCACTATATAGGGAATAGGATGCCATTTCAGACCCAGTCCACCACTAACCAGAGCTGGACAAAGTGCCTCAGTGTGCTCTGCTCAGGGAGTCCAGTGTTGGACGGCAGCTGTGTCAACAGAGATTAATATTATCTTTCAGCTAATGGCTTCTGTAATGTTCTCTAGTCAAGTGCATTGTCCAAAACAGGAGGAATGATGTGTACAAAGAAATGGGATCTGAGGGCCCATACTGAGACCCTGCAGAAAGAATACTGAGACCCTGCAGATAGAATACTGAGACCCTGTAGATAGAATACTGAGACCCTGTAGATAGAATACTGAGACCCTGTAGATAGAATACTGAGACCCTGTTGATAGAATACTGAGACCCTGTAGATAGAATACTGAGACCCTGTAGATAGAATACTGAGACCCTGTAGATAGAATACTGAGGCCCTGTAGATAGAATACTGAGACCCTGTAGATAGAATACTGAGACCCATAGTTACTGAGACCCTGTAGATAGAATACTGAGGCCCTGTAGATAGAATACTGAGACCCATAGTTACTGAGACCCTGTAGATAGAATACTGAGGCCCTGTAGATAGAATACTGAGGACCCATAGTTACTGAGACCCTGTAGATAGAATACTGAGACCCTGTAGATAGAATACTGAGGCCCTGTAGATAGAATACTGAGACCCTGTAGATAGAATACTGAGGCCCTGTAGAAAGAATACTGAGGCCCTGTAGATAGAATACTGGGCCCCAATTCGGGCCCCTGTAGATGAATACTGAGCCCCGAGTGAATACTGAGACCCTGTAGATAGAATACTGAGACCATATTACTGAGACCCTGTAATGAATACTGAGGCCCTGTAGATAAAATACTGAGACCCTGTTACGAACCCTGTGAAAAAATACTGGGGCCCGTAGATAAAATACTGGACCCATTATGAACCTGTAGATGAAACTGAGCCCCTTAATAAAATATGAGGCCCTGTAAAAGAATTGAGACCTTAAATAGAAACTGAGGCCCTGTAAAGAAACGGGCCCTTAGATAGAATACTGAGGCCCTAGTTCAAACCCCTGTAGATAGAAACGGGGGCCCCTATTACTGAACCCTGTGATAAAATATGAGACCGTAGATAGAATACGAACCCTTAGATAGTCTGAGCCCCTTAGATGAATAGAGGCCCATAGTACTGAACCGGTAATAGAATCTGAGCCCCGTAGATAAAATCTGAGGCCCATAGTTCTGAGCCCCTGTGATAAAATGAGGCCCATAGTTACTAGACCCGTGATAGAATACTGAGACCTGTAATAGAATACTGACCCCAATTCTAAACCCCTTAGAAAATACTGAGACCCATAGTTCGAGACCCTGTAATGAATCTGGGCCCTGTAGATGAATACGGGCCCCCTTAGATGAATCTGGGGCCCTGTAGATAAATCTGAGGCCTTAATGAATCTGAGGCCCTTTTTAATAAAATACTGGACCCTGTAGATAAATACTAGACCCTGTAGATAAATACGACCCCTGTAAATAAAAAATGAGGCCCATATTTTACTGAGACCCTTAATAGAATCTGGGGCCCTGAAATAAAATACTGGGCCCCTTAGATAGAATACTGAGACCCTGGATAAATACTGAGCCCTAGTTACGGGCCCCTGTAGATTAATACTGAGACCCATATTTACTGAGACCCTGAGATGAATACGAGACCCTTGATAGTTTTACTGGGGGCCCGTAGATAGAATCTGAACCCTGTAGATAGAATAGAGCCCCTTAGATAAAATGAGGCCCTGTAATAGAATAGGGGCCCCTGTATAAAATCTGGGGGCCCTGAAATAAAAAATAACCCTGTAGATGAATATGAACCCCTGTAGATAGAATACTGAGGCCCTGTATAAATACTGAGGCCCTGTGTAAAATACTGAGACCCTTAGATGAATACTGAGACCCTGTAGAAAAAAATCTGAGGCCCGTAATAGAAATGAACCCTATTTCGGAACCCGAGTTTTAGAAACTGAGGCCCATAGTTACTGAGACCGTAGTAAATACTGGCCCGTAGATAGAACGGGGCCCTGTAGATAGAATACTGGCCCTTTTGTAGATAGTTTTTAAGGGCCCTTAAAGAATACTAGACCCATATTTTTACGAGCCCCTGTAGATAAAATTTTGGACCCTGTAATGAATACGAGACCCCTGTAATAAATACTGGACCCTGTAATAAATACTAAACCCCATATTACTGAGACCCTGTAGATAAATACTGAGACCCATAGTTACTAAACCCCCTGAGATGAATCTGAGACCCTTAGATAAAATACTAGCCCCTGTGATAAAAAATGAGGCCCTGTAGATAGAATACTGGGGCCCCTTAGATAGAATACTGAGACCCAAGTTATGGACCCTGTAGTAGATAGGGAAAACCCTGAGATAAATATGAGACCCTGTAGTTTGAAAATGAGCCCCTGTAATAGAATCTGAGCCCCTGTAAAGAAAAATACTGAGACCCTGTGATAGAATATAAACCCCCTAGTTCGAGCCCCTGAATAGAATACGGCCCCCTAGTTACTGAGACCCGTGATGAAATACTGAGACCCAATTACTGAGACCCTTTAGATAGAAAAATGACCCCCGTGTAGAATACTGACCCCTAGTTACTGAGACCCGTAGTAAATACTGAGGCCCTAGTTCTGAGACCCTGCAGATAGAATACTGAGACCTGTGATAGAATCTGAGCCCCTGTGTGAATTGAGACCCATGTTACGAGACCCTGGATAGAATCTGAGACCCTGAGATAAAATGAGACCCTGTGATAGAATACGGAGCCCCTTTGGGATAAATACTGAACCCTAGTTATGAGACCCTGTAGATAAAATACTGAGACCCTGTGATAGAATACTGAGGCCCTGTAATAAAAACTGACCCTGTAGATAAATACTGGGGCCCCCTGTAGATAGAATACTGGGGCCCTGTAGATAAAAATGGACCCTGTAGTAAAATATGGCCCCCTGTAGATAGAATACTAAAGGCCCATATTTTACTGGACCCGTAGATAAAAAACTGAGGCCCTTTAGAAGAATACTGGGCCCTAGTTACTGAACCCTGTAGATAGAAAATGAGGCCCTTTAAAATAAAAATACTGGGGGCCCTATTACTGAGACCCCTGTAAAATAGAATACGGGCCCCATATTACTGAACCCTGTAAAGAATACTGAGACCCTGTAGATAGTTTACTGAGGCCCGTAGATGAATAAAACCCCTGAGATGATTACTGAGGCCCGTAGATAGAATACTGAGACCCTGTAGATAGAAACTGAGACCCTGTAAAGAATACTGAGGCCCGTAATAGATACTGGGGCCCTTTAGAAAATCTGAGGCCCTGTAGAAAAAAATTGAACCCTGAGATAGAATACTAAACCCCCTGTAGATAGAAACTGAGCCCCTGAGATAAAAACTGAGGCCCTGTGATAAAATACTGAGACCCTGTACAAGATACTAGACCCTGTAGATAAAATATAAACCCCCGTAGATAAATACTGAGACCTTGTAATAAAAACCAAAATTTTGATAGAATACTGGGGCCCGGTAGATAAAAATTGGGGCCCTATCTGAACCCTGTGATAGAAACTGGGGGCCCTGTAGTGAATACTGAGCCCATTTTCTGAGACCCTGTAGATAGAAATGGGGCCCTGTTACGGGACCCGTAGATAGAATTGAACCCTGTAATAGAATACTGGGGCCCCTTAGAAAAACTGGGGCCCTGTAGATAAAATATGAGACCCTTAGTAGAATAGAGCCCCATAGTACTGAGACCCTGTAGATATAAACAAACCCCATAGTTACTGAACCCCCTTGAAGAATACTGGGCCCATAGTTACGAACCCTTGATAGAATATGGGGCCCCCATATTACTGACCCCCTTAGATGATAGAGACCCATAGTTACTAAACCCGTAAAAGAATACTGAGCCCCTGTAGAAGTACTGAACCCAAGTTACTAAACCCCCCTGTAGATAGAATCTGGGCCCATATTTTACTGAGCCCCTGGTAGAATCTGAGCCCCATATTCTAAACCCGAATTTAAATCGAGCCCCCATAGTTACTGAGCCCTTAGATAAAATATGGACCCTGTATAGAAACTAGACCCGTAGATAGAATACTGGGGCCCATAGTTACTAGACCCTGTAGATAGATACGAACCCTGTAATAAAAACTGGACCCTGTAGAAATCTGAGGCCCAAGTTACTGAGCCCCTTAATAAATACTGAGGCCCATAGTTACTGAGACCCTGTAGATAGAATCTGGGGCCCCTAGTTCGAGAACCCTTAGATAAATACTGGACTTTGCTCCTAGTCCCGGGGCCTATGAAAATGGGCCCCCTCTCCATAGATTTTAGCTTTAAATTTTGGTGTGGCAAAATTTATATATATAATTGGGGATCATTTTACAAAGCCACTACAAAAACACTAAACATACATTAATTGCTTTAAAACAGTGACAAACGGGCCCCCAACTTTTTAGGGCCCCAAACAAAAGCTGTCCAAACACAGGTCCAAACAGCGATTCCCAAACCCTTCCACCGCTCCCTGGTATCAGGGGGCCCTTTGTCTGGCAGCAAACATTCATTCCCTTTTACTCCCTTTTAAAAAAAACTAGCTGATATGGTACTTGCTAAACTTTTTCTAAAATTGGGGCTCTCCCCTTTAAATTTTGGCGGACGTGTGCCCCGAGGACAAAACACTAGCCAATCACGGGCACTAGAGAACTTTCCCCAACCCCCCTACGCTCTTTTTTTTCGCTGGTCCCCACCCCACAAAAACACTGAGTGGCCCCCCACCCCCACCACAGAAAGCCGAGCTGTGCCCCCCCCCACCACAAAAAGCATGACGGGCTGCCCACCCCCACCAGAAACATGAGTGGCTGCCCCCCACCACAAAAAGCCTGAGCTGGCTGCCCCCCACCCACGAAAGCACTGAGCTGGCTGCCCCCCACCCCACAAAAGCACTGGCTGGCCCCCCCAACCCCCACCACAGAAAGACGAGCTGGCTGCCCCACCCCAACAGAAAGCACTGAGCTGGCTGCCCCCACCACCCCCACGAAAGCATGGTGGCTGCCCCCCACCCCACAAAAAGCATGAGCGGCTGCCCCCCCCCACAGAAACACGGCTGGCTCCCCCCACCACCACAAAAAGCATGAGTGGCTGCCCCACCCCCACAGAAAGATGAGTGGCCCCCACCACCACAAAAGCACTAGCTGGCTCCCCCCCACCAAAGAAGCATGAGGGGGGGCTGCCCCCACCACCACAGAAACCCCCTGAGCGGCTGCCCCCCACCAAAAAACACTGACTGGCTCCCCCCACCACCCAAAACACTGAGCGGCCCCCCCCACCCCCACAAAAAAGCACTGAGCTGGCGCCCCACCACCACAGAAACACTAGCTGGCTGCCCCCCCACCACAGAAAGCACTGATGGCTGCCCCCCCCCAAGAAAGCATGAGCTGGTCCCCCACCACCCAAAGCACGACTGGCCCCACCCCACAAAGCACTGGCGGGTGCCCCCCACCACCACGAAGCACTGAGCTGGCTGCCCCCCCACCACAAAAAGCCTGACGGGGCCCCCCACCACCACACAAAAGGGGCTGGCTGCCCCCCACCACCACAGAAAGCACTGAGCTGGCTGCCCCCCCCACAGAAGCACTGATGGCTGCCCCCCCCCCACAAAAGCCTGACTGGCTGCCCCACCACCACAAAACACTGAGTTTTGCTCCCCCCACCACGAAGCACTGAGCGGTGCCCCCCACCCAAGAAAGCATGAGTGGCTGCCCCCCCACCACAAAAGCATGACGGGGCCCCCCACCACCACAAAAAGCACTGACGGCTCCCCACCACCACAAAGAAGCACAGCTAGGCTGCCCCCCCACCCAGAAGCACTGAGCTAGGCTGAAAACACCGCATTTTGGACTGCCTTATCAAAAAGCAAAAAAGAGCCCAGTTTGTTTTGGGGTTTAAACGCAATGTTTTTTTTTTTTACATTTTTTGCAAATAGATTGTGACATATTATCCCAAAAAAAACATCAAAACAGGAAACCCCCCCCCAAAAAATGAGGGGTCCCCATGCTCCTTTTAAAATTTTTTTAAGACCAAAAAAAGGAAAAACATACTATGCAGATTAAATAAAAAATATTCTCTCTGAAAAGTGCCCAAACCCAAAAAACCCCCCCCTTTTTTGACAGAGTCAAAAAGAGTGTGAAAACCGTGACCCCCCCCCTTTTGACAGAGTCAAAAGAGTGCTGAAAACATGTGACCCCGCCCCCTTTGACAGATTTAAAAGGAGTGCTGAAACCCTGTGACCCCAGCCCCCTTTTGACAAGTCAAAGGGGGAACTGCAACACTGTCCCCCCAGCCCTTTTAAAGGGTCAAAAGGAGTGCTGAACCGTGACCCCAGCCCTTTTGACAGCCAAAGGAGTCTAAGAATGATTCCCTTGCCTTTGGGGTTGGGGCAAAACAAAACCCAAACCCCAAATGATTCCCTGGCCTTTGGGGTTAGGGCAAACCATAACCCAACCCTAATGTTTCCCCTTGGGCCGGGGTTGGGAACCAAAACCCTAACCCAAATGATCCCTTGGCCTTGGTTAGGGCTACCATAACCCAAACCCTAATGTTTCCCCTTTGGCCTTGGGTTAGGGCTAACCAAACCCAAAACCCTAATGTTTCCCCTTTGGCCCTTTGGGTTAGGCAACCATAACCCTAACCTAATGTTCCCTGGCCTTGGTTAGGGCTTAACCATAACCCTAACCCAATGATTCCCTTGCATGGTTGGGCCCCTCACCAAGAAAGCATTGCCCAGCCTGGGTTGGCCACACCACCCAAGAAGCCTGAGCTGGCTTGGCACCCAACCCACCACAGAAAGCCTGAGCTGGCTGCCCCACCAACCACAAGAATCCCTGAGCTTGAGGGTAGGGCACCAACCACCACAACAAGCACTGGCTAGGGTTGCCCCACCAACCAAAAGACCCTGAGCCTAGGGTTGGCTAACAACCAACCCAATGATTTCTGAGCTGCTTACTCAAGAAACACAAAAAGATCCCATGTTGGGTTGTGGCTTACTAACGCAATGATCTTGCTTTTGGTACTACCTACCTTGTTTGGCAAATAGTAGGTGACAACATTAATGCCAACAAATAACCATGGCAAAACAGGCAACCCCCCAAAAAATGACGGGTCCCCACTGCTCCTTTATAATATTTAGGAGACCACAAAAAGGAAACATCATACTAATGCAGATTAAATGCAAAAATATTCTCTCTGTCAAGTGACGCAACACTATGACCCCAGCCCCTTTTGACAGAGTCTAAAAGGAGTGATGCAACACTGTGACCCCAGCCCCTTTTGACAGAGTCTAAAGGAGTGCTGGCAACACTGTGGGACCCAGCCCCTTTTGACAGAGTCTAAAGGAGTGCTGCAACACTGTGACCCCAGCCCCTTTTGACAGAGTCTAAATGGAGTACTGCAACACTGTGACCCCAGCCCCTTTTGACAGAGTCTAAAGGAGTGCTGCAACACTGTGACCCCAGCCCCTTTTGACAGTCTAAAGGAGTCTAAGAATGATTCCCTTGGCCTTGGGTTAGGGCTAACCATAACCCTAACCCTAATGATTCCCTTGGCCTTGGGTTAGGGCTAACCATAACCTAACCTAATGAGTTCCCTTGGCATTGGGTTAGGGCTAACCATACCCTAACCCTAATGATTCCCTTGGGCCTTGGGTTAGGGCTAACCATAACCCTAACCCTCAATGATTCCCTTGGCCTTGGTGGTTAGGGCTAACCATAACCCTAACCCTAATGATTCCCTTGGCCTTGGGTTAGGGCTAAACCATAACCCTAACCCTAATGATTCCCTTGGCCTTGGGTTAGGGCTGACCCATCACCCTAACCCCTAATGATTCCCTTGGCCTTGGGTTAGGGCTAACCATAACCCTAATGATTCCCTTGGCCTTGGGTTAGGGCTAACCATAACCCTAACCCTAATGATTCCCTTGGCCTTGGGTTTAGGGGCTAACCATAACACCTAAACCCTAAGATTCCCTTGGCTTGGGTTAGGGCTAACCATAACCCTAACCCTAAGTGATTCCCTTGGCCTTGGTTAGGGCTAACCATAACCCTAACCCTACATGATTCCCTTGGCCTTGGGTTAGGGCTAACCATAACCCATAATGATTCCCTTGGCACCTTGGGTTTAGGGCTCAACCATAACCCCTAACCCTAATATTCCCTTTGGGCCTTGGGTTAGGGCTAACCATAACCCCTAACCCCTAATGAGTCCCTTGGACTTGGGTTCTAGGGCTAAACCATAACCCTAATCCCCTAATGATTCCCTTTGGGCCTTGGTTAGGGCGAACATAAACCCTAACCCCTAATGATTCCCTTGGCCTTGGGTTAAGGGCTAACCCATAACCCTCAACCCTAAGATGATTCCCTTGGCCTTGGGTTAGGGCTAACCCTAACCCTAATGCATATCCCTTTGTGCCTTGGGTTAGGAGCTAAACCATAACCCTAATGATCCCTCCTGGCCTTGGGTTAGGTAACATAACCCTACACCCTAATGATTCCCTTGGCCTTGGGTTTAGGAGGGCTACCATAACCCTAACCTAATGATTCCCTTGGCTTGGGTGAGTGCTAACCATAACCCTACCCTAATGATCCCTTGGCCTTGGGTTAGGGCTAACCATAACCCATAACCCTAATGATTCCCTTGGCCTTGGGTTAGGGCTAACCATAACCCTAACCCTAATGATTCCCTTGGCCTTGGGTTAGGGCTAACCATAACCCTAACCCTAATGATTCCCTTGGCCTTGGGTTAGGGCTAACCATAACCCTAACCCTAATGATTCCCTTGGCCTTGGGTTAGGGCTAACCATAACCCTAACCCTAATGATTCCCTTGGCCTTGGGTTAGGGCTAACCATAACCCTAACCCTAATGATTCCCTTGGCCTTGGTAAAAGTAAACATCCAACCGAAAAACAAGGCTGATCTTGAGAACCACCTGTACCTTTCACATTACTCTGACAAATAGACCTAAACAAGCCATAATAGTATCCGATATAGTATCCGATATAGTATCCGATATAGTATCCGATCTAGTAGCCGATATAGTAGCCTATATAGTATCCGATATAGTAGCCGATATAGTATCCGATATAGTAGCCTATATAGTACGGTTATTTAAGCAACAAGGCCCGAGGGGGTGTGGTATATGGCCAATATACCACGGCTGTTCTTAAGCGGGATACAGCCCTTAGCCGTAGTATATCGGCCATATACCACAAAACCCAGAGGTGTCTTACTACTATTATAAACTGGTTACCAACGTAATTAGCGCAATAAAATGTATTTTGTCATACCCCGTGGTATTTCAGCCAGTCAGCATTCAGGGCTCGAACCACGCAGTTTATAATAACAGTTAGAAAACCAATGGGATGGAGAACATGCAGTCATGGAAATCAATAGTGAGTCAAATGTAATGTCCTACATCATCAGGATCCATAGATCTACAGGAGTACAGGCTAGGACGGTTTGCCGTGGTTCAAGCACTGATTCAACAACCCCAGCCATGTATGATTGAATTACGCACGTCTCGACACCTCCATCCAAAGCGGTCACTTTGGCAACCTTGATATAAAAATGGTAAAGAAACTGCAGATATACTAATCAATTGATCATTTCTAAAACTACCGTAGACCTACCTTCTCTCGGTCTCTCGGGCAGTGATTTAACCGGTCCAATCTGCCGCAGCTGAAAGACTTTGCGCACTTCATCACAGCTCGTTAGACTTCCCGAAGTCAGCCCAACACAAGCAGCAACAACAAACAAACAGCAGAACATATTTTGTGTTCTTATTTTCTGATCCAGGTGGATTTTACACAAAACCCACATCTAATATTAAAAAGTTATGAACATTCACGGACTACAACTATTCACGCACATCCTAACAGACCGCCGTTCCGATGATCACGTCCACATTTCACGGTTCCTGGATCAGCGATGGTACTTTTCAACGATGGGAGAAAAATGTCCTGAAATGTTCTAAAACAATAAAATCCTGTAAAGAAGTTCCAGCAGGGATCTTTGAAAGAGTCATGGGACTGCAGAAGAACTCAACGCCAGCGTGTTGAGCAATTTGACGTGACTGGGGCCGTCAAGGGGAATGGGCGGAACCATACCTGAGGGGAGAGAGAGAACCAATGGAGAACGCTACAACCAACCGTGGAGTGCAGAGACATCTCGTGGACAAACCTCGGAGAGGCAGTCTAATACATTTCTAAAACAATTAGTATTAGTCTACTACAGCATGGGCTATACGTCATAACGCAACAAACCCGTTGGATACTAAATGATGTATGTAGCCCGTGTTTCTCGAGTTCCGTTAAGCCTACTAAACGCCTTTTGGCAACGCGTATGCGCTTTACGGCGTCCAAATGACGCACAGGTGATTCACGCGAACTACCGGTAATTAAGACGCGGTGATGCGGCACCCGAAGACCATCTACCGGGCGAAGGGAACCTTCGTTTCTGATCAACACGATTTTATAAATATATATATATAAAATTGACAAAACAGAATGTATAGAAATAACAATGGCCTCATGATTTATGGATGTGTGACATGGCCCATCATAGCATTTCACGTTCTAAGATTGTAGGCGTTTTGAGATTGAGATAAAATATCTGAACATCCCATCACCCTACTCAAGTAAATCCAGCCACATCTTTGAGAAGTAGGCTACACATTTCAATCATCACACAATGGAAACTTTGAAACGGAAGGTAATTTAAAATTGGAAACTTTATTTGAGAGAAAACCACAGCATGAAACAATGAACCACCCTCTGGATGGACACATTTAAGCTCTGTAAATAATAATAATAATAATAATAATAATAATAAGCCATTTAGCAGACGCTTTTATCCAAAGCGACTTACAGTCATGCGTGCATACATTTTTTTTGGTGTATGGGTGGTCCCGGGGGATCGAACCCACTACCTTGGCGTTACAAGCGCCGTGCTCTACCAGCTGAGCTACAAAGGACCACCTAAATGAGTCTACAATTTCGCTAACCATCTCACCACATTCGACCTTTAAAAACAATCTAGAAAACAGAATAACGTGACAGAAATATACACAACACTGGTATACAAGTCTCATTTTTGGTAAATAAATGTTGCATGCATTTATTTCTAACATGCATCAAGCAATTACTGTAGCAGAGTCAGAGAGTAGAGCATCATCTCCTCAATCCTAAACAGGCCGGGACAAGTGCAATACCTTCAGAGTAACAGCATTGACACCCCTCCCAACCTGACCAGGACCGGGACGTCTACAGTCCCAAGACAACCGGACCGGGACGTCTACAGTCCCAAGACAACCTGACCGGGACCGGGACTTCTACAGTCCCAAGACAACCTGACCAGGACGTCTACAGTCACAAGACAACCTGACCAGGACCGGGACTTCTACAGTCCCAAGACAACTACCGGACTCTACAGTTCCAAGACACCTGACCGGGACGTTACAGTCCCAAGACACCTGACCGGACGTCTACAGTCCAACAAGGACAACCTGACGGCGTCCAGTCCCAAGCAACCTGACCGGGACGTCTACAGTCCCAGACGACTACCGGGACGTCTACAGTCCCAAGACAACTGACCGGACGTCTACAGTCCCAAACAACCTGACCGGACGCTACAGTCCCAAGACAACCTGACCGGGACTTCTACAGTCCACGACATGACCGGGGACTCTACAGTCCCAAGACAACCTACGGACTCTACAGTCCAAGACACCTGACGTCTTCTACAGTCCCAAACACCTGACAGGACTCTACAGTCCCAAGACACCTGAGGACCGTCTCAGTCCCAGACACCGCGGACTCTACAGCCCAAACACTGACGGGATCTAATCCAAAAACCAATACCCAGAACGACCGGACTCTACATCCAAGACAACCTGACCGGGAGTCTACAGTCCAAGACAACCTGACCGGGACTCTACAGTCAACAACTGACCGGATCTACAGTCCCAAACACCTGACCGGGACTCTACAGTCCAGACAACCTGACCGGGACTCTACAGTCCAGACAACCTGACGGGAGTCTACAGTTCCAAACACTGACGGACTTACTCAAGACAACCGACGGACTCTACAGTCCAAACAACCTGACCGGACGTCTACAGTCCAAGACAACCGACGGGACTCTACAGTCCCAAGACAACCGACCGGGACGTCTACAGTCCAACAACCTGACCGGGACGTCTACAGTCCAAGACAACCTGACCGGACCTACAGTCCAAACAATCCTTCAATCAGAAACCTGACGGACGGATCTACAGTCCCAAGACAACTGACCGGACGTCTACAGTCCAAGACAACCTGACCGGGACTCTACAGTCCAAGACAACCTGACCGGGACTCTACAGTCCAAGACAACCTGACGGGACTCTACAGTCCAAACAACCT
The DNA here is from genome assembly GCA_902810595.1 of Coregonus sp. 'balchen'. Taxonomy (NCBI): domain Eukaryota; kingdom Metazoa; phylum Chordata; class Actinopteri; order Salmoniformes; family Salmonidae; genus Coregonus; species Coregonus sp. 'balchen'. Next base: position 21,319,126 of record LR778274.1, read on the forward strand.
GACACGGACGTCTACAGTCCAAGACAACCTGGACGGGACTTCTACAGTCCCAAGACAACCTGACCGGACTTCTACAGTCCAAACAACCTGACCGGACGGACTTACAGTCCAAACAACCTGACCGGACCGGGACGTCTACAGTCCAAGACAACCTGACCGGGACTCTACAGTCCCAAGACAACCGACCGGACCGGGACTCTACAGTCCCAAGACAACCTGACCGGACTTCTACAGTCCAAGACAACCTGACCGGGACTCTACAGTCCAAACAACCTGACCGGGACGTCTACAGTCCCAAGACAACCTGACCGGGACCGGGACTCACAGTCCAAGACAACCTGACCGGGACTACCCCTACAACCTGAGGGACTAATCCAGACACCTGACCGGACGTCTACAGTCCAAGACCAACTGACCGGGACTTCTACAGTCCCAAGACAACCTGAGGACCGGGACTTCTACAGTCCCAAGACAACCTGACCGGGACCGGGACTCTACAGTCCCAAGACAACTGACCGGGACCGGGACTCTACAGTTCCAAGACACACCTGAACCGGGACTCTACAGTCCAGACAACCTGACCGGGCTTACAGTCAAGACAACCTGACCGGGACGTTCTACATTTCCAAGACAACCTGACCGGGACGTCTACAGTCCAAGACAACCTGACCGGGAGGACTTCTACAGTCCCAAGACAACCTGACCGGGACGTTCTACAGTTCCAAGACAACCTGACCGGGACCGGACTTCTACAGTCCCAAGACAACCTGACCGGACCGGGACGTCTACAGTCCCAAGACAACCTGACCGGGACGGACTCTACAGTCCAAGACAACCTGACCGGGACTTCTACAGTCCCAAGACAACCTGACCGGGACGGATTCTACAGTCCAAGACAACCTGACCGGACGACGTCTACAGTCCCAAGACAACCTGACCGGGACGTCTACAGTCCCAAGACAACCTGACCGGGACGTTCTACAGTCCCAAGACAACCTGACCGGGACGGGATCTACAGTCCCAAGACAACCTGACCGGGACTCTACAGTCCCAAGACAACCTGACCGGGACGTCTACAGTCCCAAGACAACCTGACCGGGACGTCTACAGTTCCAAGCAACCTGACCGACCGGGACTCTACAGTCCCAAGACAACCTGACCGGGACTTCTACAGTCCCAAGACAACCTGACGGCCGGGACTTCTACAGTCCCAAGACAACCTGACGGACGGGACTTCTACAGTCCCAAGACAACCTGACCGGGACGGACTTCTACAGTCCAAGACAACCTGACCGGGACTCTACAGTCCCAAGACAACCTGACCGGGACTTCTACAGTCCCAACTGACCGGACTCACATCGACACGACGGGACGTCTACAGTTCCAAGACAACCTGACCGGGACGTCTACAGTCCCAAGACAACCTGACCGGGACCGGGACTTCTACAGTCCCAAGACAACCCTGGACCGGGACTTCTACAGTCCAAGACAACCTGACCGGGACTCTACAGTCCCAAGACAACCTGACCGGGGACTCTACAGTCCCAAGACAACCTGACCGGGACGTCTACAGTCCCAAGACAACCTGACCGGGACGTCTACAGTCCCAAGACAACCTGACCGGGACGTCTACAGTCCAAGACAACCTGACGGGACACGTCTCAGCCAAGACAACGGACCGGGACTCTACAGTCCCAAACAACCTACCGGACCGGGACGTCTACAGTCCCAAGACAACCTGACCGGGACTCTACAGTCCCAAGACAACCTGACCGGGACTGTCTACAGTCCCAAGACAACCTCGGACCGGGACTTCTACAGTCCAATCAACCTGACCGGACTTCACAGTCAAGACAACCTGACCGGGACTCTACAGTCCCAAGACAACCTGACCCGGGAACTGTCTACAGTTCCAAGACAACCTGACCGGGACTCTACAGTCGCCAATACAACCTGACCAGGACCGGGACGTCTACCGTCCCAAGACAACCTGACCGGGACTTCTACAGTCCCAAGACAACCTGACCGGGGACTTCTACAGTTCCAAGACCAACCTGACCGGGACTTCTACAGTCCAAGACAACTGACCGGGAACTTTCTACAGTTCCAAGACAACCTGACCGGGACTTCTACAGTTCCAAGACAACCTGACCGGAACGTCTACAGTTCCAAGACAACCTGACCGGGACTTCTACAGTTCCAAGACAACCTGACCGGGACTTCTACAGTTCCAAGACAACCTGACCCGGGACTTCTACGTCCCAAGACAACCTGACCGGACTTCTACAGTTCCAAGACAACCTGACCGGGACCGGGACTTCTACAGTTCCCAAGACAACCTGACCGGGACTTTCACAGTTCCAAGACAACCTGACCTGGGACGTCTACAGTTCCAAGACAACCTGACTGGGACGTCTACAGTTCCAAGACAACCGGACCGGGACTCTACAGTCCCAAGACAACCGTACCGGGACGTCTACAGTCCCAAGACAACCTGACCGGGACGTCTACAGTCCAAGACAACCTGACCGGGACGTTCTACAGTCCCAAGACAACCTGACCGGGACTCTACAGTCCAAACAACCTGACCGGACCGGGACGTCTACAGTCCAAGACAACCTGACGCGGGACTCTACAGTCCCAAGACAACCGACCGGGACGTTCTACAGTCCCAAACAACCACCGGGACCGGACGTCTACATTTCCAAGACAACCTGACCGGGACGGACTCTACAGTCCAAGACAACCTGACCGGGACTTCTACAGTCCCAAGACAACCTGACCGGACCGGGACTTCTACAGTCCCAAGACAACCTGACCGGGACGGTCTTACATCCCCAAGACAACCTGACCGGGACGGACTCTACAGTTCCAAGACAACCTGACCGGGACTTCTACAGTTCCAAGACAACCACTGGACCGGGACTTCTACAGTTCCCAAGACAACCTGACCGGGACTCTACAGTCCCAAGACAACCTGACCGGGACGTCTACAGTTCCCAAGACAACCTGACCGGGACTCTACAGTTCCCAAGACAACCGACTGGACCGGGACTTCTACAGTCCAAGACACCACTGGACCGGGACTTCTACAGTTCCAAGACAACCTGACCGGGACGTCTACAGTTCCAAGACAACCTGACCGGGACGTCTACAGTTCCAAGACAACCTGACCGGACCGGACTCTACAGTCCCAAGACAACCTGACCGGGACGTCTACAGTCCCAAGACACCGGGACTCACGTCCAGACCTGACCGGGACTTCTACAGTCCCAAGACAACCTGACCGGGACGTCTACAGTCCCAAGACAACCTGACCGGGACGTCTACAGTCCCAAGACAACCTGACCGGGACGTCTACAGTCCAAGACAACCTGACCGGGACGTCTACAGTCCCAAGACAACCTGACCGGGACCGGGACGTCTACAGTCCCAAGACAACCTGACCGGGACGTCTACAGTCCCAAGACAACCTGACCGGGACGTCTACAGTTCCAAGACAATCTGACCGGGACCGGGACATCTACAGTCCCAAGACAACCTGACCGGGACTTCTACAATCCCAAGACAACCTGACCGGGACCGGGACTTCTACAGTCCCAAGACAACCTGACCGGGACTTCTACAGTCCCAAGACAACCTGACCGGGACCGGGACTTCTACAGTCCCAAGACAACCTGACCGGGACGTCTACAGTTCCAAGACAACCTGACCGGGACGTCTACAGTCCCAATACAACCTGACCAGGACCGGGACGTCTACAGTCCCAAGACAACCTGACCGGGACTTCTACAGTCCCAAGACAACCTGACCGGGACTTCTACAGTTCCAAGACAACCTGACCGGGACTTCTACAGTCCCAAGACAACCTGACCGGGACTTCTACAGTTCCAAGACAACCTGACCGGGACTTCTACAGTTCCAAGACAACCTGACCGGGACGTCTACAGTTCCAAGACAACCTGACCGGGACTTCTACAGTTCCAAGACAACCTGACCGGGACTTCTACAGTTCCAAGACAACCTGACCGGGACTTCTACAGTCCCAAGACAACCTGACCGGGACTTCTACAGTTCCAAGACAACCTGACCGGGACCGGGACTTCTACAGTCCCAAGACAACCTGACCGGGACTTCCACAGTTCCAAGACAACCTGACCGGGACGTCTACAGTTCCAAGACAACCTGACTGGGACGTCTACAGTTCCAAGACAACCTGACCGGGACGTCTACAGTCCCAAGACAACCTGACCGGGACTTCTACAGTCCCAAGACAACCTGACCGGGACTTCTACAGTTCCAAGACAACCTGACCGGGACTTCTACAGTCCCAAGACAACCTGACCGGGACTTCTACAGTTCCAAGACAACCTGACCGGGACTTCTACAGTTCCAAGACAACCTGACCGGGACGTCTACAGTTCCAAGACAACCTGACCGGGACTTCTACAGTTCCAAGACAACCTGACCGGGACTTCTACAGTTCCAAGACAACCTGACCGGGACTTCTACAGTCCCAAGACAACCTGACCGGGACTTCTACAGTTCCAAGACAACCTGACCGGGACCGGGACTTCTACAGTCCCAAGACAACCTGACCGGGACTTCCACAGTTCCAAGACAACCTGACCGGGACGTCTACAGTTCCAAGACAACCTGACTGGGACGTCTACAGTTCCAAGACAACCTGACCGGGACGTCTACAGTCCCAAGACAACCTGACCGGGACTTCTACAGTTCCAAGACAACCTGACCGGGACTTCCACAGTCCCAAGACAACCTGACCGGGACGTCTACAGTCACAAGACAACCTGACCGGGACGTCTACAGTCACAAGACAACCTGACCGGGACTTCTACAGTCACAAGACAACCTGACCGGGACTTCTACAGTCACAAGACAACCTGACCGGGACGTCTACAATCCCAAGACAACCTGACCGGGACGGCTACAGTCCCAAGACAACCTGACCGGGACTTCTACAGTCCCAAGACAACCTGACCGGGACTTCCACAGTCCCAAGACAACCTGACCGGGACTTCTACAGTCCCAAGACAACCTGACCGGGACGTCTACAGTCACAAGACAACCTGACCGGGACGTCTACAGTCACAAGACAACCTGACCGGGACTTCTACAGTCACAAGACAACCTGACCGGGACCGGGACGTCTACAATCCCAAGACAACCTGACCGGGACCGGGACGGCTACAGTCCCAAGACAACCTGACCGGGACTTCTACAGTCCCAAGACAACCTGACCGGGACTTCTACAGTCCCAAGACAACCTGACCGGGACCGGGACTTCTACAGTCCCAAGACAACCTGACCGGGACCGGGACTTCTACAGTTCCAAGACAACCTGACCGGGACTTCCACAGTCCCAAGACAACCTGACCGGGACGTCTACAGTCACAAGACAACCTGACCGGGACGTCTACAGTCACAAGACAACCTGACCGGGACTTCTACAGTCACAAGACAACCTGACCGGGACTTCTACAGTCACAAGACAACCTGACCGGGACGTCTACAGTCACAAGACAACCTGACCGGGACTTCTACAGTCCCAAGACAACCTGACCGGGACTTCTACAGTCCCAAGACAACCTGACCGGGACGTCTACAGTCACAAGACAACCTGACCGGGACGTCTACAGTCACAAGACAACCTGACCGGGACTTCTACAGTCACAAGACAACCTGACCGGGACCGGGACGTCTACAATCCCAAGACAACCTGACCGGGACCGGGACGGCTACAGTCCCAAGACAACCTGACCGGGACTTCTACAGTCCCAAGACAACCTGACCGGGACTTCTACAGTCCCAAGACAACCTGACCGGGACCGGGACTTCTACAGTCCCAAGACAACCTGACCGGGACCGGGACTTCTACAGTTCCAAGACAACCTGACCGGGACTTCCACAGTCACAAGACAACCTGACCGGGACGTCTACAGTCACAAGACAACCTGACCGGGACGTCTACAGTCACAAGACAACCTGACCGGGACTTCTACAGTCACAAGACAACCTGACCGGGACTTCTACAGTCACAAGACAACCTGACCGGGACGTCTACAATCCCAAGACAACCTGACCGGGACGGCTACAGTCCCAAGACAACCTGACCGGGACCAGGACTTCCACAGTCCCAATCCACCCTAAACCAGCCCCATCACCACCAGTCAGTCATCTTTGAGTAATTGAAAAAGTGATACACAACCCATGTATTAGAACTAAACCTCCACAGAACAGCGACAACAACAAAATAGTTTCAGAAAACCCCCCCATTCAATAGTCTGAGTCATTGCAAAGTGCTCCATAAAACCCACAGTAATATTATTACTCCACAGAAAGACTTCACTAAAACAGTTCACCATGGCAGGTCGTCAAGTCACTGCTCAGTCAGTTTTGCATGGATTTGCACAGCAAACGTTTGTTAAAGCAGGATGCAAAGCAGCAAAACTGACCGAGGAACGGCGATGATCTGATGAATGGTTTGGAGTTGGCTGCTTTGGGGTTTAAAGAGGCTTCCCTTCCCATGTTGAGGGATGGGCGTGCTGCAACATTAGACAGAAGTACTGTAAGTGCTCACATTGCAGTAGATATGGAAAAAACACTACCTGCACTATAAGCACTTTAGCACTGCTGAAACTAATCAAGCCAACCGTTGGTCTGATTGGAGACAGGCCGGGGTACAGAGGCCTGGAAGCTGATTGGAGACAGGCCGGGGTACAGAGGCCTGGAAGCTGATTGGAGACAGGCCGGGGTACAGAGGCCTGGAAGCTGATTGGAGACAGGCCGGGGTACAGAGGCCTGGAAGCTCAGGAGAGTGGGATGGTCTTGGGGGGGGGGGTGAGTGAGGGTGACCAGGTCGGTGGAAGAACAAGCAAGCCTCCATCAGTTTTGCATAGATTTGCACAACTCATGTTTACTTGTAATGCAACTATGCAAAACTAGCAGAGAACTGCAAGAAGAAGAAAAAATAATAATAATACAGGGAGTGATGTTGGTTGGTGGGATGCCAGTTAGACCCCTTATGCCAGAAGGAGCACTTAGGGCAGTAGGGGCTAGTCCATGTCACTATCTGCACTAGATGCACCTTAGCACAAAAGGCCTCATGAAGTCAGGTGGAACCGAGCAGGGGGCCGGTTCCCGAGCAGGGTTAGGGGTTCACCAGGGAGGGGTCAGTGTCAAGAGGTATTGGTAGAAGTGCCTCCACTGCAGTAGATATTCCATTGTACTACCTGCACTGTAAGCACTTTGACAATACAGCGACAGACTAGACTATTAACCGGTCTTCCCAACGTTAAAAAAACAAAACCCTCCAAAAAGATCACCCTTTCCCCCCCCAAAAAATAAAAAATATAAAAACACCCCCCCCCCAAAAAAAAAGTGCTGATGGGAGAAGTCCGGGGTTTCAGCAAACTTCGGAAAAGCAGCACACCCTGAAATCACAAAGAAAAGGGCATTATTAACACGTTCATTGTGTAGACAAAGTATAAAAAATAGTGTGCATTGATACAAACGCTGTAGAGCACGGCGCTTGTAACGCCAAGGTAGCGGGTTCGATCCCCGGGACCACCCATACCTAAAAATGTATGCGCACATAACTAAGTCGCTTTGGATAAAAGCATCTGCTAAATGGCATATTATTATTATTATTATTATTATTAATGTTTCCCATTCAGCTAAGGCTTCTTACAGTGCCGTCTATAGAAACGGCATCACGCCATGTTCGCCAGCTAACCTGGAGCACGTTTCTAGCGGCATCGTGGTCGTTGGTTCTCTCGTTGAATGAACACTTTTAAAAGTAGAAGCAACACACAACTTGACGAGCTATACAGCCCAACAAGCGAGGAATCACCTGTTAAGTTTCATTCTAGTGAGTCAATCGGGCAAATGTTGATGTAGTTCAAAAGATTGTTGTGATTTATTGTGAACCCATGAGGCCAGTGGGATGGAAGGAAAAAACATGAATGGTCCTCTGTAGCTCAGCTGGTAGAGCACGGCGCTTGTAACGCCAGGGTAGTGGGTTCGATCCCCGGGACCACCCATACGTAAAAATGTATGCACGCATTACTGTAAGTCGCTTTGGATAAAAGCGTCTGCTAAATGGCATATTATTATTATTATTATTATTGGGACTGCGCAGCTTGCCGCCCGCCCGCGGTCACCGGGCCGGTCTCCGGTCTGTCCACCCCTCCCCCACAGTCTTAACATGGCGCCGCGGAGTCCCCAAACCTCCCCTAGCAATATTTACTACAAAACAACTTAACCACCCGCCTTTATTTTCAGCAGCCAGCTAGGTATGCATTCAAATCCGGCATCTAGGTATGCAATCATTGGATGTTGTTGTAACGTTTAATTCCCCATGTAAAATATATCATAACTTTGAGAAAGTGTGTAACTTGTGAATAGCCCCCCTGGCTTTCACCGAATAACGTTAAGACGAACCAAGTCTCGCTAGCTAGCGTAGCAAGTGCGTTATTTTTTTGTCAAATTTGAGCTAACATTAGACAACTACACAAAAAACACATGGCGAACTTCCAACTTTAATCGCATCCAACGTTACAACACTGAAACGTGTAGCTTCATCTAAAAAAAAAAAGACATTAAACTAGCCAATTTGCCAAACTAGCTAACAACTTACTGTTAGCTTAACATGCTAGCCCACCCAAACCCCGATTCACACAATAACGTGTTACTGTACCTAACTAGGATGGCCATCTGGCCAATTCACCACAAAACAATGTTATACGACACGACTTCCCTCATTTGTGTGTGTGTTTGTGTGGTTATAGTAATTTGGGCGGTTAGCAAAGGTTGCTTGTTACCTAGCTAACGTTGCACAAGGCGCCACTTAGTAGGTACCAGCTTGAAAAAAATAAATCTGTCGATGTGCCCTTGAGCAAGGCACTTAACCCTAATTGCTCCTGTAAGTCGCTCTGGATAAGAGCGTCTGCTAAAATGACTAAAAAATGTAAAAATGTCCCCGCTTGGCTAGGCTAGGCTAGTTAGCCAGCTAAAGCGCGGCCTAAAACTGCCCCATGTGCTGCCGCTTTGTTCTGGGGGGGGGGGACACTAATACACACACAATACATTAGAAAAAATAACATTTTGGTCCAATACAATTATTCCCGTTTAAAACTAAACCTATAATAGGCTAGCTACATAAAACTTGAATAAAATCACTGGCAGATCTATAGCAATGAGTTGATAAGGCGCTGGAGACAAGTTAAAGAGGGCAGCACGCTTTTCAAATCTCCCTCATTCTCCACTATGGAGGAGAGGGCTGCCATGCGTCTCTCATGTTATTACTACACTGTTTTCCTCACTAACCTCTCGGGTTTAGGACGCTAGGCACATTACCTAGTCATGTTAAATGTGCCATGCGTCTCTCATGTTATTACTACACTGTTTTCCCTCACTAACCTCTCGGCTTTAGGACGCTAGGCAGGTTACCTAGTCATGTTAAATGTGCCATGCGTCTCTCATGTTATTACTACACTGTTTTCCCTCACTAACCTCTCGGGTTTAGGACGCTAGGCACATTACCTAGTCATGTTAAATGTGCCATGCGTCTCTCATGTTATTACTACACTGTTTTCCTCACTAACCTCTCGGCTTTAGGACGCTAGGCACATTACCTAGTCATGTTAAATGTGCCATGCGTCTCTCATGTTATTACTACACTGTTTTCCTCACTAACCTCTCGGGTTTAGGACGCTAGGCACATTACCTAGTCATGTTAAATGTGCCATGCGTCTCTCATGTTATTACTACACTGTTTCCCTCACTAACCTCTCGGCTTTAGGACGCTAGGCACATTACCTAGTCATGTTAAATGTGCCATGCGTCTCTCATGTTATTACTACACTGTTTTCCCTCACTAACCTCTCGGCTTTAGGACGCTAGGCACATTACCTAGTCATGTTAAATGTGCCATGCGTCTCTCATGTTATTACTACACTGTTTTCCTCACTAACCTCTCGGGTTTAGGACGCTAGGCACATTACCTAGTCATGTTAAATGTGCCATGCGTCTCTCATGTTATTACTACACTGTTTTCCCTCACTAACCTCTCGGGTTTAGGACGCTAGGCACATTACCTAGTCATGTTAAATGTGCCATGCGTCTCTCATGTTATTACTACACTGTTTTCCTCACTAACCTCTCGGCTTTAGGACGCTAGGCACATTACCTAGTCATGTTAAATGTGCCATGCGTCTCTCATGTTATTACTACACTGTTTTCCCTCACTAACCTCTCGGGTTTAGGACGCTAGGCAGATTACCTAGTCATGTTAAATGTGCCATGCAATTAACCTCACAGTTTCCGAACCCATGTATCCTGCTAAAACAGGAGAAAAATAGTTCCTTGTCAATAACATGAGCTTAGCAAAGACACTCACCGCTGAAATCCACCATCTTCGCCCAATTGCGTGGATTTACCGTTGAATGTTTCGACTGTGTGTAGAGGGGGGGGGGAACAAAAAAAAAATCTAGCAACTACTTCGTACACTTTTAACGTGGGCTAGAAAAGATATTACCAAACTCGAGTCCAAATGAGAGAACATGTGTCTAGCGCTGTAATTCGGGATATTATTGATGGATACCGAAAGTGGCGCGAACACGACCTATCGGTCCCCATGTGGGTGAATGAAGGGCGGTTCCCGCTGAACGTCAATATCTAGATACAACCCCCTGCTCTCATTAGCATACGTCAACTACGTAGCTACAGCCCCCTACTCTCTCATTAGCATACGTCAACTACATAGTTACAACCCCCTACTATCTCATTAGCATACGTAAACTTTGTAGCTACAGCCCCCCACTCTCTCATTAGCATACGTCAACTACGTAGCCACAACCCCCAACTCTCTCATTAGCATACGTCAACTACGTACCCGCAACTCTCTCATTAGCATACATCAACTACGGTACTTCTGATCCCACCCTCTGTTTCATGGATTTCATTAAGTATGGATTTAAATTACTTCTGAGTCTTTTGTCAATTGTATTACACTGGGCTGAACTACGCTCCAATGTATTTTGTAACAAGATACTTTCGAGAGCTGTAATTTGTATTTTCAAAATACAAAATACTTTTCTATACCTTTTTTTTTTAAATAGAGGTTCACATTTTGTTGCCCCCTTTCACCCTGCATTAATAATAATATGCCATTTAGCAGACGCTTTTATCCAAAGCGACTTACAGTCATGTGCGCATACATTTCTACGTATGGGTGGTCGCGGGGATCGAACCCACTACCCTGGCGTTACAAGCGCCATGCTCTACCAATTGAGCTACAGAGGACCACCATTGGTATCAGAAGTCTGACGGATATTGATTGAACACGGATCCTGATGGCGCTATGGTGTGATAAGAGCTTCCGCTAAATGAACTAAATATAAATGGAAATGGAAAAATGAACAATTGTAAAGCGTGCTGAGTATTATTCTAATGAGCTCCGCCCCGAAACAAGGCCAATAATAATACCCAGTGTGCTTTGCAGTTCATTTTGGTATGTTCATTTTCAAATATACGTTTACATTTTGGTCGTTTAGCAGACACTCTTATCCAGAGTGACTTGCTCAACTAAGGTAGACAAACAACAACAACATCATCACAGTCATAGCAAGTAAAACGTTTTTGTAACCTTTACTGAGAATGTTGTTGCTGTTTTTTCATTTTTTTTTTCATTTCACCTTTATTTAACCAGGTAAGCCAGTTGAGAACAAGTTCTCATTTACAACTGCGACCTGGCCAAGATAAAGCAAAGCAGTGTGATAAAAACAACAACACAGAGTTACATATGGGGTAAAAAAAAACAAATTGCAAATCTTGCAAATCTATTTGTGTATTTTAAAATATAAAAAAACATGTATTTTAATTAAAGTATTTTATAGTTCATTTTGATACATTGATGTTTATGGTATTTTGTAATTGTATTTATTTAGTCATTTTTGCACATCCCTGCCCTCTGCAAATGTTCCTTCGCTATCTGGGATCCTTGGGACGTTCCTACCCCATTGAAGTTGAAATGTAAAATGGTTAGGGTTAGGGTTAGGGTTTAGGGTTTAGGGTTTAGGGTTTAGGGTTAGGGTTAGGGTTTAGGGTTAGGGTTAGGGTTAGGGTTTAGGGTTAGGGTTTAGGGTTTAGGGTTTAGGGTTTATGGTTAGGGTTAGGGTTTAGGGTAGGGACTTCCCAAGGATCCCGGGTTGCACGGACCCTTAGCCAATCCCCCAAAATTGTTAGTAGCCAAATTAGTTTGACAGAAAATTACCTAACTGAGTGGATGCTGTTTTTTTAATTTACTGAATGCAAACTATGCATTAGATAGGCTATATTTATAATACATATCTATTCAATCGGATTGTTATATGTGTTTTGTTTAACATCGGATAAAATAGCTGTATAACAAATTAATAACAAAATAATGTGTAACTGGAATTGGCAAAATCTGACGTGGTTTATTCCCAAACTTGTTTTCCCACGTAAGAACAAAATAATAAAAAATAAAAAAAAAACATGGTGGCTAAATAACAGGAAAAACGTGCAAAAACAATTATGATGAAATAAAAAGTCGTTTGAAATGTAAAATTGTGTTCTACAAGTCTGGATTAGATCAACATCCAATAAAATCATAATCCCACAAGCCTATAAATGAGGTTGACATATTAATCCAATAGCCTATTCCCAATCCCATGTTTAATAATTTGCACCAATGATTTGTTCAAGAGATGCGGTCCCTCTGTAGCTCAGCTGGTAGAGCACGGCGCTTGTAACGCCAAGGTAGTGGGTTTGATCCCCGGGACCACCCACACACACAAAAAATTTATGCACGCATGACTGTAAGTCGCTTTGGATAAAAGCGTCTGCTAAATGGCATATTATTATTATTATAGAGATGTTTAATGACATGTTCCATCGTCTAAATCTGACACAATTATTATTGACAGTTATTTTCCATCATGACTTCTGCACTCTTATTCTAATGCTGCATTGTAATTACTGCTTAATTCGGTAACATGTCCTATACCTATTTAAACGTACGCCACAATTTACCTCATAAATTACATTGTGTGGTCATTTTCAAATGATACTTAGAAATGCACAATTAGAGTGTAAATCCTAGTAAAAACATTGAGGTTTTATTATTTATTGTGACCTGGCAGTAAAGATTCTAGTGGACCCACCACTAGAGGGCCTCAGCGAACCGAGAAAATGTACAGAGCTTCTCTCTCAGACGCACTCAAACAGCGTCCCACCTACCACAGCGTGAATGGTATTTCACAATATCACTGTTTCTGCTTCAACGGCTAAATATGCCAGTGAGAGTTTCAGAGATGGAAGGAGAAGTGTGTATTCTTTACTATTCATTTAGAATGATCGTTTTTACCAGACTGGTGTTATTGATTATTGATCTATGAATAGGAACTTATTTTCCTATACTGAATATTCACACATAAAAAAAACGGACTCAATTACAGTATATCATTAATATAAAACCTGTCTGCTTCGAACCTCAAGTTATTTGGACTGTTTCATCTCCTGTGGCAGTATTATATTTTTATTTTAGTCATTTAGCAGACGCTCTTATCCAGAGCAACTTACAGGAGCAATTAGGGTTAAGTGCCTTGCTCAAGGGCACATCAACAGATTGTTCACCTAGTCAGCACGGGGATTAGAACCAGCGACCTTTCGGTTACTGGCACAACGCTCTTAACCACTAAGCTACCTGCCGCCCCGTATTGATTCATTCAGTTATTTGGACTGTTTCATCTCCTGTGGCAGTATTGATTCATTAAGTTATTTGGACTGTTTCATCTCCTGTGGCAGTATTGATTCATTAAGTTATTTGGACTGTTTCATCTCCTGTGGCAGTATTGATTCATTAAGTTATTTGGACTGTTTCATCTCCTGTGGCAGTATTGATTCATTAAGTTATTTGGACTGTTTTCATCTCCTGTGGCAGTATTGATTCATTAAGTTATTTGGACTGGTTTCATCTCCTGTGGCAGTATTTGATTCATTAAGTTATTTGGACTGTTTCATCTCCTGTGGCAGTATTGATCATTAAGTTATTTGGACTGTTTCATCTCCTGTGGCAGTATTGATTCATTAAGTTATTTGGACTGTTTCATCTCCTGTGGCAGTATTGATTCATTAAGTTATTTGGACTGTTTCATCTCCTGTGGCAGTATTGATTCATTAAGTTATTTGGACTGTTTCATCTCCTGTGGCAGTATTGATTCATTAAGTTATTTGGACTGTTTCATCTCCTGTGGCAGTATTGATTCATTAAGTTATTTGGACTGTTTCATCTCCTGTGGCAGTATTGATTCATTAAGTTATTTGGACTGTTTCATCTCCTGTGGCAGTATTGATTCATTATTGTTAGTGGCGTCTGGATTGTAACCTCCTCCCCACTCCCACACACAGCCTTTAAAAAAATTATAATAATATAATATGCCATTTAGCAGACGCTTTTACCCAAAGAGACTTACAGTCATGTGTGCATACATTTTTACGTATGGGTGGTCCCGAGGATCGAACCCACTACCCTGGTGTTAAAGCCCTCTCAACCAATCAGACGAACCCTTTTCCAGGAGTTAAAGGGCCCTTTATTGGGACCCATAGGGGGGCGCCAATTGGGCCACGTTGTCTTTTCCGGGAGGCCTCATGTAAAAAGTTTTTTTTTAAAGACTTGCCTTTTTTAAAAAAGGTTTTTAAATAAAATAAAAAATTAAAATTAAAAAAGCTTTATCTCCGGGACCATCAGACTGATAAACAGTTCATCTCAGACCATCAGCCTGTAAAAAGCTTCTATCTCCATCGATGATAAACAGCTTTATCTCCGGGCCATCAGATGATAAAACATTCTTCCAGCCATCAGGGAAAATTTTTGGATAAAAAAACAGCTTTTATTCCAGCCATGGGACTAAAAAAACAGTTCTATCTCCAGCCATCAGATGATAAACAGCTTTATCTCCGGGCCATCAGACTGATAAACAGCTTCATCCCAGGCCATCAGACTGAAAAAACCTTCTATCTCCGGCCATCAATGAAAACAGTTCTATCTCCAGCCCAAAATTCCATTTCAGATGATAAACAGCTTCATCTCCATCAGACTGATAAACAGTTTACTCCAATCAACTGATAAACGTTCTATCTCCCAAAACTGATAAACAGTTCTATCTCCAGCCACAGATGAAAAAACAGCTTCTATCCCCAAATCAGACTGATAAACAGCTTCTATCTCCAGACCATCAGATGATAAAAAAGCTTCATCTCCGGGGCCATCAGATGTAAACAGTTTTTTCCCCAGGGGGATGAAAACAGCTTTTTTCCCCAGCCATCAGATGAAAACGGTTTCTATCTCCAGCCACAGATGATAAACGCTTCTATCTCCAGGCCATGACGATAAAAAAGTTCTATCCCCAGCCCACAGAGATAAACAGCTTCTATCTACCATAATATAAACAGCTTCTTTTCCAGCCCATCAGACTGATAAAAGCTTTATCTCCATCAGACTGATAAACAGTTCTATCCCAGGCCATCAGACGGGTAAACAGCTTCTACTCCAGCCCATCAGACTGAAAACAGCTTTTCTCCGGGCCATCAGATGAAAACAGTTCATTCCAGGCCATGGGGATGTAAACAGTTTATCTCGGGCCATAGCTGATAAACGCTTCTATTCCGGGCTCAGATGATAAACGTTATCCCAGCCACCCGACTGTAAACGCTTTATTCCGCCATCAGACTGAAAAAACAGTTTTCTATCTCCGGGCCATCAAAAATGTAAACAGCTTTCTCCCCCCGGCCACAGACCTGATAAACGTTCTATCTCAGGCCATCAGATGATAAAACAGCTTTATCCCATCAGACTGATAAACGCTTCTATCCCCAAAATCGACTGATAAACTTCATCTCCAGCCATCAGACTGATAAACACTTTATCTCCGGGGCCATCAGACTGATAAACAGCTTCTATTCCGGGCCATCGGGACTGAAAAACAGCTTCATCCCCAAAATCAGACTGAAAACAGCTTTTATCTCCTCGACTGATAAACGCTTCTATTCCACCAGACGGTTTAAAACCAGCTTCTTTCCCCAATCAGACTGATAAACAGTTCTATCTCCCCTCGACTGAAAAAGTTCTATCTCCCTAGATGATAAAAACAGCTTTTTTCCCCCATCGGACTATAAACAGCTTCTATTCCAGCCATCAGATTGATAAACAGCTTTATCCCCCCATCGACTGATAAACAGTTTCACCCCAAATCAGATGATAAAAGTTCTATCTCCATCAGACTAATAAAAGCTTCTATCTCCAGGCCATGATGAAAACAGTTCTATTCCGGGGCCATAGATGAAAACAGTTTATCTCCGGGGCCCATCAGATGATAAACAGTTTATCTCCGGGGCCATCAGATGATAAACAGCTTTTATCTCCCCCCCCATCAGACGATAAAACGCTTTTTCTCCATCAGACTGATAAACAGCTTCTACTAAAACCACAGATGAAAAAGCTTCATCTCCAGCCACAGATGATAAACAGCTTCTACCCCCATAGACTAAATAAACAGCTTCTATTCCGGGGCCATCGACTGAAAAAACAGCTTCTATCCCCGGGCCACAATGAAAAAACAGCTTCATTCCAGCCATCAAAATGATAAAAGCTTTATCCCGGGCCACAGACGTAAACAGCTTCTATCCAGCCACAGACGTTAAACAGCTTTATCTCCGGGCCATCAGATGAAAACGTTTATCTCCGCCATCAGATGATAAACAGTTCATCCCAGGCCCAGATGATAAACGCTTTTTTCCCGGGCCATCAGATGATAAACAGCTTCATTCCAGACCATCGACTGATAAACAGCTTCTACTCCAGACCATCAGACTGAAAAAACAGTTCTTCCCGGGGGGGGCCCATAGATGATAAACGCTTATCTCCACCCAGACTGAAAAAAACAGCTTCTATTAAAAGGCCTCAGACTGATAAACCGCTTCTATCCCCCCTCAGATGATAAACAGTTTATTTTTCCGCCTAAAAAAAAAAACAGTTCTATCCCGGGCCCATCAGATGAAAAAACAGTTCTACCCCGGGGCCATAGGACGATAAACAGTTCTATCTCCCCATGGGAATGAAAAAACGTTTATTCCCCAGACCAAAGACTGATAAACCGTTTTCTCGACCATCAGATAAATAAAAAGTTCATTCCATCGACTGAAAAAAAAACAGCTTTATCCCCAAATCGACTGATAAAAGTTTTATTCCCCCTCAGACTGAAAAAACAGTTTCTATCCCCCCTCAGACTGAAAAACAGCTTCTACTCCAGATAAGACTGATAAACATTTTCTTTTCCCCAAATCAGACGGAAAAACATTTCATCCCCGGGCCATCAGATATAAACAGCTTCTATCCCCCAGCCATCAGACTGAAAAACAGTTTCTTTTCCCCAAAATCGATGATAAAAAGCCATCCCATCAACGATAAACAGCTTCTATCCCCGGGGCCATAGATGATAAAAGTTTTCACTCCAGCCCATAGATGAAAAAACAGTTCATTCCGACCTCGATGATAAAACAGCTTTATCTCCAAAGACTGAATAAACGTTTATCTCCAGCCATCAGACTGAAAAAACGCTTTATCTCCGGGGCCACAGACTGATAAACAGTTCTATCTAGCCATCAGAGATAAACGCTTCTACTCCGGGCCATCGGGACTGTAAACAGCTTCTATTCAGGGCTAAGATGAAAAAACAGCTTTATCTCCAATCAGACTGATAAAACAGTTTCTATCCCCAAAATCGGGACTGATAAACATTTTCTATCCCCCCCATCAGATGATAAAACAGCTTCTTTTCCCAATCAGACTGTAAACAGGGCTATCCCCCATCAGACTGATAAACAGTTTTCTTTCCGGGGCCATCAGATGAAAAAAACACTTTATCTCCGGGCCATAGATGATAAACCAGTTCTATCCCCGGGGATGACTGATAAAACAGCTTCACCCATCGGGACTGATAAACGCTTCTATCCCAGCCCCTTTCAGAAACCCCCTGATAAAACAGCTTCTATCCCCAGCCCATAAAATGAAAAACCCGCTTCTATCTCCACCCCATCAGACTGTTTTAAACAGTTCATCCCAGGCCATCAGAGAAAAAACGGGTTCTATCTCCAGGCCATCAGATGATAAACAGTTTATTCAGCCATCAGACTGATAAACAGTTCTATCTCCAGACCATCAGACTGATAAAACAGCTTCTACTCCAGCCATCAGACTGAAAAAAAAACAGTTCTTTCTCCGGGGCCACCCGACTGATAAACAGTTCTACTCCATCAGACTGATAAAACAGCTTTATTCCGGGACCATCAGCTGATAAACCGTTCTATTCCACCCCCATCAGACTGATAAAACAGCTTCTTTTCCCAGCCCATCAGAGTGTTAAACGCATCATAGCGGCCCCCGCCCAATCTCTACCTGAACTTTAGCATGTTATAGGGTACCACCGGTTTTACCCTGCACCTTGAGACTGCGCCCATATAAAGTCATTGAACACTGGTCACTTGAATAATGTTTCCATACTGTTTTACCCACTTCATATGTATATACTGTATTCTAGTCATGGTTCATCCTATATAACTACTGCTGTCCACTTCATATGTATATACTGTATTCTAGTCATGGTTCATCCTATATAACTACTGCTGTCCACTTCATATGTATATACTGTATTCTAGTCATGGTTCATCCTATATAACTACTGCTGTCCTCTTCATATGTACATACTGTATTCTAGTCATGGTTCATCCTATATAACTACTGCTGTCCACTTCATATGTATATACTGTATTCTAGTCATGGTTCATCCTATATAACTACTGCTGTCCTCTTCATATGTATATACTGTATTCTAGTCATGGTTCATCCTATATAACTACTGCTGTCCACTTCATATGTATATATAATGTCACCACGTGTTCCTCTACATCCACCCAGAAATAACCCATTCTGGCTGGGTTAGGAGTTGAGGCTGGAAATATTGACGTACAGTTGAAGTCGGAAGTTTACATACACCTTAGCCAAATACATTTAAACTCAGTTTTTCACAATTCCTGACATTTAGTCCTAGTAATAATTCCCTGTCTTAGGTCAGTTAGGATCACCACTTTATTTTAAGAATGTGAAATGTCAGAATAATAGTAGAGAGAATGATTTATTTCAGCTTTTATTTCTTTCATCACATTCCCAGTGGGGCAGAAGTTTACATACACTCAATTAGTATTTGGTAGCATTGCCTTTAAATTGTTTAACTTGGGTCAAATGTTTTGGGTAGCCTTCCACAAGCTTCCCACAATAAGTTGGGTGAATTTTGGCCCATTCCTCCTGACAGAGCTGGTGTAACTGAGTCAGGTTTGTAGGCCTCCTTGCTCGCACACGCTTTTTCAGTTATGCCCACACATTTTCTATAGGATTGAGGTCAGGGCTTTGTGATGGCCACTCCAATACCTTGACTTTGTTGTCCTTAAGCCATTTTGCCACAACTTTGGAAGTATGCTTGGGGTCATTGTCCATTTGGAAGACCAAGCTTTAACTTCCTGACTGATGTCTTGAGATGTTGCTTCAATATATCCACATAATTTTCCTTCCTCATGATGCCATCTATTTTGTGAAGTGCACCAGTCCCTCCTGCAGCAAAGCACCCCCACAGCATGATGCTGCCAACCCCGTGCTTCACGGTTGGGATGATGTTCTTCGTCTTGCAAGTCCCCCCTTTTCCTCCAAACATAACAATGGTCATTATGGCCAAACAGTTCTATTTTTATTTCATCAGACCAGAGGACATTTCTCCAAAAAGTACGATCTTTGTCCCCATGTGCAGTTGCAAACCGTAGTCTGCCTTTTTTATGGCTGTTTTGGAGCAGTGGCTTCTTCCTTGCTGAGCGGTCTTTCAGGTTATGTTGATATAGGACTCGTTTTACTGTGAATATAGATACTTTTGTAACTGTTTCATCCAAGATCTTTACAAGGTCCTTTGCTGTTGTTCTGGGATTGATTTGCACTTTTCGCACCAAAGTACGTTCATCTCTAGGAGACAGAACGCGTCTCCTTCCTGAGCGGTATGACGGCTGCATGGTCCCATGGTGTTTATACTTGCGTACTATTGTTTGTACAGATGAATGTGGTACCTTCAGGCGTTTGGAAATTGCTCCCAAGGATGAACCAGACTTGTTGAGGTCTACAATTTTTTTTTCTGAGGTCTTGGGTGATTTCTTTTGATTTTCCCATGATGTCAAGCAAAGAGGCACTGAGTTTGAAGGTAGGCCTTGAAATACATCCACAGGTACACCTCCAATTGACTCAAATGATGTCAATTAGCCTATCAGAAGCTTCTAAAGCCATGACATCATTTTCTGGAATTTTCCAAGCTGTTTAAAGGCACAGTTAACTTAGTGTATGTAAACTTCTGACCCACTGGAATTGTGATGCAGTTAATTATAATTGAAATAATCTGTCTGTAAACAATTGTTGGAAAAATTACTTGTGTCATGCACAAAGTAGATGTCCTAACCGACTTGCCAAAACTATAGTTTGTCAACACGAAATATGTGGAGTGGTTGAAAAACGAGTTTTAATGACTCCAACCTAAGTGTATGTAAACTTCCGACTTCAACTGTACATAGTCATTGAACACTGGTCACTTTAATAATGTTTACATACTTTTACCCACTTCATATGTATATACTGTATTCTAGTCATGGTTCATCCTATATAACTACTGCTGTCCTCTTCATATGTATATACTGTATTCTAGTCATGGTTCATCCTATATAACTACTGCTGTCCTCTTCATATGTATATACTGTATTCTAGTCATGGTTCATCCTATATAACTACTGCTGTCCACTTCATATGTATATACTGTATTCTAGTCATGGTTCATCCTATATAACTACTGCTGTCCACTCCATATGTATATACTGTATTCTAGTCATGGTTCATCCTATATAACTACTGCTGTCCACTTCATATGTATATACTGTATTCTAGTCATGGTTCATCCTATATAACTACTGCTGTCCACTTGATTTGATTTCTAAAACCCTCTTAGGCCTCACTCCCCCATATCTGCCAGTCACATTCTGTTAAAGGTCCCCAAAGCACACACACATCCCTGGGTCGCTCCTCTTTTCAGTTCGCTGCAGCTAGCGACTGGAACGAGCTGCAAAAAACACTCAAACTGGACAGTTTTATCTCCATCTCTTCATTCAAAGAGAATCATGGACACTCTTACTGCCAGTTGTGGCTGCTTCACCTGATGTATTGTTGTCTCTACCTTCTTGCCCTTTGTGCTGTTGTCTGTGCCTAATCATGTTTGTACCATGTTTTGTGCTGCTACCATGTTGTGTTGCTAACATGTTGTTGTCATGTTGTGTTGCTACCATGTTGTTGTCATGTTGAGTTGCTACCATGTTGTTGTCATGTTGTGTTGCTACCATGTTGTTGTCATGTGGTGTTGCTACCATGTTGTGTTGCTACCATGTTGTTGTCATGTTGTGTTGCTACCATGTTGTTGTCATGTTGTGTTGCTACCATGTTGTTGTCATGTTGAGTTGCTACCATGTTGTTGTCATGTTGTGTTGCTACCATGTTTGTTGGTCATGTGGTGGTTGCACCATGTTGTTTGCTACCATGTTGTTGTCTTTGTGTGGCTACCATGTTTGTTGTCATGTTGTGTTGCTACCATGTTGTTGTCATGTTGTGTTGCTACCATGTTGTTGTCATGTTGTGTTGCTACCATGTTGTTGTCATGTTGTGTTGCTACCATGTTGTTGTCATGTTGTGTTGCTACCATGTTGTTGTCATGTGGTGTTGCTACCATGTTGTGTTGCTACCATGTTGTTGTCATGTTGTGTTGCTACCATGTTGTTGTCATGTGGTGTTGCTACCATGTTGTTGTCATGTTGTGTTGCTACCATGTTGTTGTCATGTGGTGTTGCTACCATGTTGTTGTCAAGTTGTGTTGCTACCATGTTGTGTTGCTACCATGTTGTTGTCATGTTGTGTTGCTACCATGTTGTTGTCATGTGGTGTTGCTACCATGTTGTTGTCATGTTGTGTTGCTAACATGTTGTTGTCATGTGGTGTTGCTACCATGTTGTGTTGCTACCATGTTTGTTGTCATGTTGTGGTTGCTACCATGTTGTGTTGCTACCCATGTTGTTGTCATGTTGTGTTGCTACCATGTGGTGTTGCTACCATGTTGTTGTCATGTTGTGTTGCTACCATGTTGTTGTCATGTTGTGTTGCTACCATGTTGTTGTCATGTTGTGTTGCTACCATGTTGTTGTCATGTTGTGTTGCTACCATGTGGTGTTGCTACCATGTTGTTGTCATGTTGTGTTGCTACCATGTGGTGTTGCTACCATGTGGTGTTGCTACCATGTTGTTGTCATGTTGTGTTGCTACCATGTTGTTGTCATGTTGTGTTGCTACCATGTTGTTGTCATGTTGTGTTGCTACCCATGTTGTTGTCATGTGGTGTTGCTACCATGTTGTTGTTCATGTGGTGTTGCTACCATGTTGTTGTCATGTGGTGTTGCTACCATGTTTGTTGTCATGTGGTGTTGCTACCATGTTGTTGTCATGTGTGTTGCTACCATGTTGTTGTCATGTGGTGTTGCTACCATGTTGTTGTCATGTTGTGTTGCTACCATGTTGTGTTGCTACCATGTTGTTGTCATGTTGTGTTGCTACCATGTTGTTGTCATGTGGTGTTGCTACCATGTTGTTGTCATGTTGTGTTGCTAACATGTTGTTGTCATGTGGTGTTGCTACCATGTTGTGTTGCTACCATGTTGTTGTCATGTTGTGTTGCTACCATGTTGTGTTGCTACCATGTTGTTGTCATGTTGTGTTGCTACCATGTGGTGTTGCTACCATGTTGTTGTCATGTTGTGTTGCTACCATGTGGTGTTGCTACCATGTTGTTGTCATGTTGTGTTGCTACCATGTGGTGTTGCTACCATGTGGTGTTGCTACCATGTTGTTGTCATGTTGTGTTGCTACCATGTTGTTGTCATGTTGTGTTGCTACCATGTTGTTGTCATGTTGTGTTGCTACCATGTTGTTGTCATGTGGTGTTGCTACCATGTTGTTGTCATGTGGTGTTGCTACCATGTTGTTGTCATGTGGTGTTGCTACCATGTTGTTGTCATGTTGTGTTGCTACCATGTTGCTGTCATGTTGTGTTGCTGCCATGTTGTTGTCATGTTGTGTTGCTACCATGTGGTGTTGCTACCATGTTGTTGTCATGTTGTGTTGCTACCATGTTGTTGTCATGTTGTGTGGCTACCATGTTGTTGTCATGTTGTGTTTGCTACCATGTTGTTGTCATGTTGTGTTGCTACCATGTTGTTGTCATGTTGTGTTGCTACCATGTTGTTGTCATGTTGTGTTGCTACCATGTTGTTGTCATGTTGTGTTGCTACCATGTTGTTGTCATGTGGTGTTGCTACCATGTTGTGTTGCTACCATGTTGTTGTCATGTTGTGTTGCTACCATGTTGTTGTCATGTGGTGTTGCTACCATGTTGTTGTCATGTTGTGTTGCTACCATGTTGTTGTCATGTGGTGTTGCTACCATGTTGTTGTCATGTTGTGTTGCTACCATGTTGTGTTGCTACCATGTTGTTGTCATGTTGTGTTGCTACCATGTTGTTGTCATGTGGTGTTGCTACCATGTTGTTGTCATGTTGTGTTGCTAACATGTTGTTGTCATGTGGTGTTGCTACCATGTTGTGTTGCTACCATGTTGTTGTCATGTTGTGTTGCTACCATGTTGTGTTGCTACCATGTTGTTGTCATGTTGTGTTGCTACCATGTGGTGTTGCTACCATGTTGTTGTCATGTTGTGTTGCTACCATGTTGTTGTCATGTTGTGTTGCTACCATGTTGTTGTCATTTTGTGTTGCTACCATGTTGTTGTCATGTTGTGTTGCTACCATGTGGTGTTGCTACCATCTTGTTGTCATGTTGTGTTGCTACCATGTGGTGTTGCTACCATGTGGTGTTGCTACCATGTTGTTGTCATGTTGTGTTGCTACCATGTTGTTGTCATGTTGTGTTGCTACCATGTTGTTGTCATGTTGTGTTGCTACCATATTGTTGTCATGTGGTGTTGCTACCATGTTGTTGTCATGTGGTGTTGCTACCATGTTGTTGTCATGTTGTGTTGCTACCATGTTGTTGTCATGTTGTGTTGCTACCATGTTGTTGTCATGTTGTGTTGCTACCATGTTGTTGTCATGTTGTGTTGCTACCATGTTGTTGTCATGTGGTGTTGCTACCATGTTGTTGTCATGTTGTGTTGCTACCATGTTGTTGTCATGTTGTGTTGCTGCCATGTTGTTGTCATGTTGTGTTGCTACCATGTGGTGTTGCTACCATGTTGTTGTCATGTTGTGTTGCTACCATGTTGTTGTCATGTGGTGTTGCTACCATGTTGTGTTGCTACCATGTTGTTGTCATGTGGTGTTGCTACCATGTTGTGTTGCTACCATGTTGTTGTCATGTTGTGTTGCTACCATGTGGTGTTGCTACCATGTTGTTGTCATGTTGTGTTGCTACCATGTGGTGTTGCTACCATGTGGTGTTGCTACCATGTTGTTGTCATGTTGTGTTGCTACCATGTTGTTATCATGTTGTGTTGCTACCATGTTGTTGTCATGTTGTGTTGCTACCATGTTGTTGTCATGTTGTGTTGCTGCCATGTTGTTGTCATGTTGTGTTGCTACCATGTGGTGTTGCTACCATGTTGTTGTCATGTTGTGTTTGCTACCATGTTGTTGTCATGTTGTGTTGCTACCATGTTGTTGTCATGTGTGTTGCTTACCATGTTGTTGTCATGTTTTGTTGCTACCATTTTGTTGCATGTGGTGTTTGCTACCATGTTGTGTTGCTACCATGTTGTTGTCATGTTGTGGTTTGCTACCATGTTGTGTTTGCTACCATGTTGTTGTCATGTTGTGTTTGCTACCATGTGGTGTTGCTACCATGTTGTTGTCATGTTGTGTTGCTACCATGTGGTGTTGCTACCATGTGGTGTTGCTAACCATGTTGTTGTCATGGTTGTGTTGCTACCATGTTGTTATCATGTTGTGTTGCTACCATGTTGTTGTCATGTTGTGTTGCTACCATGTTGTTGTCATGTTGTGTTGCTGCCATGTTGTTGTCATGTTGTGTTGCTACCATGTGGTGTTGCTACCATGTTGTTGTCATGTTGTGTTGCTACCATGTTGTTGTCATGTGGTGTTGCTACCATGTTGTTGTCATGTTGTGTTGCTACCATGTTGTTGTCATGTTGTGTTGCTGCCATGTTGTTGTCATGTTGTGTTGCTACCATGTGGTGTTGCTACCATGTTGTTGTCATGTTGTGTTGCTACCATGTTGTTGTCATGTGGTGTTGCTACCATGTTGTTGTCCCCGTCCCCACAGGAGGCCTTTTGCCTTTTGGTAGGCCGTCATTGTAAATAAGAATGTGTTCTTAACTGACTTGCCTCGTTAAATAAAAGGTTAAATAAAAATAAATAAAAAATAACTACTGCTATACACACCTTTTATATTCATATACTGTCTATACACACCATCATAAACATATATATTTATATTCTGGACTCTGACGTTGATCGTTCATATATTTTAATATTTCTTTCTTTATATTTTGTGGATTATATGTGTATTGTTTTGTATTGCTAGGTATTACAACACTGTTGGAGCTAGAAACACAAGCATATTGCTAGGTAAAAATATAACAATTTATTATTGAAATATTGAAATAGTATGGGCGACTGAGAAAAACAAATTGGTACAATTTAAGACCAAGTGGCAAACAATAATGCAGGCAGTAGGGATGGAGGTGAGAGCATGGGGGTCTGGTCAGGGATGGAGGTGAGAGTATGAGGGTCGGGGATGGAGGTGAGAGCATGAGGGTCTGGTCAGGGATGGAGGTGAGAGCATGGGGGTCTGGTCAGGGATTGAGGTGAGAGCATGTAGGTCTGGTCAGGGATGGAGGTGAGAGCATGAGGGTCTGGTCAGGGATGGAGGTGAGAGCATGGGGGTCTGGTCGGGGATGGAGGTGAGAGCATGAGGGTCTGGTCAGGGATGGAGGTGAGAGCATGAGGGTCTGGCCGGGGATGGAGGTTGAGAGCATGAGGGTCTGGTCAGGGATGAGGTGAGAGCATGTAGGTCTGGTTCAGGGATGAGGTTAGAGCATGGGGGGTCTGGTCAGGGATGGATGGTGAGAGCATGTAGGTCTGGTCAGGGATGGAGGTGAGAGCTGAGGGTCTGGTCAGGGATGGAGGTGAGAGTATGAGGGTCGGGGATGGAGGTGAAGCATGAGGGGTCTGGTCAGGGATGAGGTGAGAGCATGGGGGTCTGGTCAGGGATGGAGGTGAGAGTATGAGGGTCGGGGATGGAGGTGAGAGCATGAGGGGTCTGGTCAGGGATGAGTGATGAGCATGGGGGGTCTGGGCAGGGATGGAGGTGAGAGCATGGGTGGTCTGGTCCTGGATGGAGGTGAGAGCATGAGGGTCTGGGGCAGGGATGGAGGTGAGAGCATGAGGGTCTGGGCAGGGATGGAGGTGAGAGCATGGGGGGTCTGGTCAGGGGATGGAGGTGAGAGCATGAGGGTCTGGTCAGGGATGAGTGTGAGAGCAGAGGGTCTGGGTCGGGGGATGAGGGTGAGAGCATGAGGGTCTGGTCAGGGATGGAGGTGGAGCATGTAGGTCTGGTCAGGGATGGAGGGTGAGGAGCATGGGGGTCTGGTCAGGGATGGAGGGTGAGAGCATGTAGGTCTGGTCAGGGATGGAGGTGAGAGGCATGGGGGTCTGGTCTAGGATGGAGGTGAAGAGCATGAGGGTCTGGTCAGGGATGTGAGGTTAGAGGCATGAGGGTCTGGTCAGGGATGGAGGTGAGAGCATGGGGGTCTGGTCAGGGATGGAGGTGAGAGCATGGGGGGTCTGGTCAGGGATGGAGGTGAGAGCATGGGGGGTCTGGGTCAGGGATGGGAGTGAGAGCATGGGGGGTCTGGTCAGGGATGGGAGGTGGAGGCATGAGGGTCTGGTCGGGGATGGAGGTGAATCATGTAGGTCTGGTCAGGGATGGAGGGTGAAGCATGGGGGGTCTGGTCAGGGGATGGAGGTGAGGCATGAGGGTCTGGTCAGGGATGGAGGTGAGAGCATGTGGGGGGTCTGGTTAGGGATGGAGGTGAGAGCTGAGGGTCTGGGTAGGGATGGAGGTGAGAGCATGAGGGTCTGGGCAGGGATGGAGGTGAGAGCATGGGGGTCTGGTTAGGGATGGAGGTGAGAGCATGAGGGGTCTGGGTTAGGGATGGAGGTGAGAGCATGAGGGTTCTGGTCAGGGATGGAGGTGAGAGCAATGGGGGTCTGGTCAGGGATGGAGGTGCAGAGCATGAGGGTCTGGGCAGGATGGAGGTGAGAGCATGAGGGTCTGGTCAGGATGGAGGTGATGAGCATGGAGGTCTGGTCAGGGATGGAGGGTGAAGCAATGGGAGTCTGGTCAGGATGGAGGTGAGAGCATGAGGGTCTGGTCAGGGATGGAGGTGAGAGCATGGGGGTCTGGTCAGGGATGGAGGTGAGGCATGAGGGTCTGGTCAGGGATGGAGGTGGAGAGCATGAGGGGTCTGGTCAGGGATGGAGGTGAGAGGCATGAGGGTCTGGTCAGGGATGGAGGTGAGAGCATGGGGTCTGGTCGGGGATGGAGGTGAGAGTATGAGGGTCGGGGATGGGGGTGAGAGTATGAGGGTCGGGGATGGAGGTGTGAGAATGAGGGTCGGGATGGAGGTGAGAGCATGGGGGTCTGGTCAGGGATGGGGGTGAGAGCATGAGGGTCTGGTCAGGATGGAGGTGAGAGCATGGGGGTCTGGTTGGGATGGAGGTGAGAGTATGAGGGTCGGGGATGGAGGTGAGAGTATGAGGGTCGGGATGGAGGTGAGAGCATGGGGGTCTGGTCGGATGAGGTGAGAGCATGAGGGTCTGGTCAGGATGGAGGTGAGAGCATGGGGTCTGGTCAGGGATGGAGGTGAGAGCATGGGGGTCTGGTCAGGATGGAGGTTAGAGAATGAGGGTCTGGTCAGGGGATTGCATGTGAAGCAATGGGGGCGAAATCTGGTCAGGTGGAGGTGAGAGCTAGTAATGGCTGTTCGGGATGAGGTGCGAGCATGAGGGTCTGGTCAAAAAAATAGGACTTGGAGTTCAGACAGCATCTGGGGTCCTGTCGGTGGGGGTGGATGGAGTGGGGTGAGAGTTCATGGTTAGTCTGGGTTCATGGCGATGGAGGAATATATACAGCCAAATTTGTGATCTGGTCGGGGAGATGGACTGTGATTGCATGGGGGTTCTGTCAGGGATGGAGTGAGAGCATGTTGTGGTCTGAAAATCCATGGGATTGAGTAGAGGCAGTGTAGGTGTCTTGTTAGGAAAAATTAATGCGTTGAAGCATGAGTAAAATGTCTGGTCAGGATGGAGGTGAGATCATGGGGGGGGGGTCGGGGTATGTATTGAGGTGACGATCATTGGGTCCCTGGTCAGTGATGGCGGTGAGCAATCATGGGGGTCATGGGCATGAGATCAGTTTTGAGGGTCTGCTGATGGATGACGGCTCATAAACGTTTGATGTATCAGATACACATTCCAGGACCATATCCACGGATCCCACTTTCAAGGGTCCATTCCAAACCACGAGACGAACAACAATCACTCACACGGGGAAATTAAGTGCCACAACCACCTGTTATGAGATGTAGTCATTATTGTGTTGCTTCATAAAGTTGAGTTCCCGTGTGGTAATTCTTGTGGTCTAGGAAAAAAATGAAAAACATGAGAGAAAAAAATATGATCAAAATAAAGTTTTTTAATGTATATGAATTAGTATGCATAATCTTTCTACATATTCATATGGATTATTATACCTAATCTTTCTACATATTCATATGGATTATTATACCTAATCTTTCTACATATTCATATGGATTTGTATGCATAATCTTTCTACATTTTGTATTCATATGGATTTCAATATTGTGAAACTAAACTAAATCTGATAATGAAACACAGAAAGAGAAACATTTCTATACATTTGCATTTATTTATTTATTTTTGTAGTCATTTTAGCAGATGCTCTTATCCAAAAGCAAACTACGAGTTAGGAGTGCTACATTTTCATACTGTCCCCGCCTGGGAAACGAACCGGACACACCTGGGTCGTTGCAGAGCGCCATCTCTGAAGCCAACTGAGCAAACATGGTGCGCATTCAGGTCATTGAGGCAGGACACTGAGGGGATTCTCTGATGCTACAGGACACTGAGGCAGGACACTGAGGCAGGACACTGAGGCAGGACACTGAGGCAGGACACTGAGGCAGGACACTGAGGGTATTCTCTGATGCTACAGGACACTGAGGCAGGACACTGAGGCAGGACACTGAGGCAGGACACTGAGGGGATTCTCTGATGCTACAGGACACTGAGGCAGGACACTGAGACAGGACACTGAGGCAGGACACTGAGGCAGACACTAGTCAGGACACTGATGGAATTTTGTTCTCTGATGCTACAGTACCTATAGGCGGACACTGAGGCAGGACACGGTGAGCAAGGAACACTGATGCAGGACAACTGAGGCAGCACTGATGGATTCCTCTGATGCTACAGGACACTGAGGCAGGACACTGAGGCAGGACACTGAGGGGATTCTCTGATGCTACGCCACTCATGTTCCTGTGCTCTTAAAATGGCCGCCAGCAGTCAGGCTCCTCCCCCTGTGGGGCGTGACCAGGAGACTGGAGCTCTGAGTGTTCTGTTGTGTTCTGCCCTATAGAAGGAAGACCCCTGTCGTCCCTCATCGACATGGGGTCAACCTTGGGGTCAACACCGCTCACCTCTCCCTCTTTCTTTGAGCATTCAGCTGTGAAACCTCACGAGACAAACTGATACTACAACACCAACACAGGAAGCAACAGTGGGCTGACTTTACCATCAGGCAGACGAGGCAATTTGCCTCAGGCGTCACGTCATCAGTCCTCACATCATCAGGCCTCACATAATCAGGCCTCACACCATCAGTCCTCACATAATCAGGCCTCACATCATCAGGCCTCACGTCACCAGGCCTCACATCATCAGACCTCACATAATCAGGCATCACAACATCAGGCCTCACATCACCAGGCGGTGAACTGGACATAATTAAAACAAATAATACCAGTAATACATATGCAAATAGAATTTATACTCCTCTCAAGGCCCCCCGCATCCTCCTCTCAAGGCCCCCCACCCTCCTCTCAAGGCCCCCCGCCCTCCTCTCCAGCCCGCCCAGAACCCTCCTCTCAGGATGCCCGCTCCACTGGCCAACTCTGTCCTGGTGCCCTAATCCAAATCCTGTCAGTGGACCCGGGAACTATCAGAATCACTCACACACTTCCAAATCAAGTTAGCCTGTGAGGTCAATGTAATGACGGTTAAGGCACAAACTCTTCTATGTTTCCTTCGTTTAATATCAAACATTCTGTCCTTATGAAAACCTGCTTTTTTTTTTTTTTTTTGATGAAACAAGCCCCTAGTGATCCCTGTAATAATCTCAGGCGGCGCTGCACCTGACGGGGGTCTGTCAGCTTGCTAATGTGGTATGATGTGGCTGAGGGAGCATGAAACGTGTTGCCCCACCAGTCCTGGTCTCCCGACGCCCCCACGGATGCTGCCTGGCGGCGCGGTACCACTGGAGTACCGGGTCTCAGAGGAGGACAGGAGCAGAGTCAAGTACACATACTTTAAAGTTCCTCTGTTTTTTTCCAGCTCCTATTTTCCCCACCATAATCTACCACCCACATGCAGACAGACACAGAACAGACACAGACAGACACAGACAGACAAACATACCGACACAACAGACACAGACCACCATACAGACATAAATGTCCTAAAACAGTCGGATGGCCTGAGTGGGAGAGCCTATAAGAGACGTTGTAAGGCTGGGATGAATCAAATGGAACGGAGTCAACGTGTGGTTTTCCTCCTATTCTGGTGTGTTTGGGCACACCGTTCCAAGTTGATGTCCATATGTCTGGTGTACTCTTTGACCCGTTCCATTGATTCCATATGGTCCCTGGTGTGTTGGCACCAGTTTCATTGATTCCATATGCTGGGGTGTGTTTTTGCCACCGTTCCTTTTCCCTCTGGTCTGGTGTGTTTTGACAACCGTTTCCATGATTCCATATGTCTGGTGTGTTTGACACCGTTCCATTGATTCCATATGTCTGGTGTGTTTGACACCGTTCCATTGATTCCATTCCGGCCATTACAGCGAGCCCGTCCTTCTATAGCTCCTCCCACCAGCGTCCTCTAATTTTTAAACTATTACCTTTCTCAACGTTTTCTTGTGAAGTTGCTAATTTTGTCTATATATTTGTCCTTTATCTTTGGATTGTGAGCAAATGCTTAAAAGGAAAGATATCACACTGTATTTAATGATTTTTTTAAAAAAACAATCTGTAGAAAGGTATCTGTCGGTAGACAGACACAGTAGGATGTCATTGCTTGTAGAGAAGCAGGGTAATTTGATGTGAAAGACTTTGGTTATGGTGCTGCACACTGGATGATGGAATGTCAGTCAGAAACCCCCAGACTGTCCCAAGTGGGTCCATTAAGAAGCTAATTGACTGGACCATTGTCATGGAACGAACAGAACTGAACATGTACCCAAGGTAAGCCGATGGTTACAGTGGGGACCAGCTGGGAGCAGAACTGAACATGTACCCAAGGTAAGCCGATGGTTATGTGGGACCAGCTGGGAGCAGAACTGAACATGTACCCAAGGTAAGCCGATGGTTACAGTGGGGACCTGTTCTATACACACCATCCACAGTGCCCTCTGTAATTATCGGGACAGTGACAATTGTGTTGTTGTTTTGGCTCTGTACTCCAGCACTTTGGATTTGAAATTATACAATGACTGTGAGGTTAAAGTGCAGACAGTCAGCTTTAATTTGAGGGTATTTTCATCCATATCAGGTGGACCGTTTAGTAATTACAGCCCTTTTTATACCTAGTCCCCCCCCATTTTAGGGGACCAAAAGTATTGGGACAAATTCACTTTTATTGTCAATAAGAATATAATATGTTTCTAAACACTTCTACATTAATGTGGATGCTACCATGGTTACGGATAGTCCTGAATGAAATCGTGAATAATAATGAGTGAGAAAGTTTCCAGACGCACAAATATCATACCCCCCCAAAAATGCCTAACCTCCCCCCTGTTTATTGTAATGGTGAGAGGTTAGCATTCTTGGGGGTATGATATAAAATGCTAACCTCCCCTGTTATTGGTAATGGTGAGGTGTGTTAGCGATGTCTTGGGGGGTTGATATAAATGCCTACCCAGGTAACCGTCCCTGCTTTTTATTTGTAAGGTGAAGGTTCGCATGTGTGTGTACACACACTAACAGTACAAAATTGCTTCCAAGCAACTCGCCCTGTTTATTCCGTCAATGGTGAGGTGTTGTGCGCCATCTCTTGGGGTATGATATAAATGCTAACCCGCCTCTGTTATGTGAGGTCATGGGGGAGAGGTTAGCGATGTCTTGGGGTGGGCTATATACAAAATGCTAAACAACCTCCCTATTATTGTAACTGGGGGAAGGTTAGCATGTCTTAGTGGGGGTATGACTACATAAAATGCTAACCGTGCGCCCATTTTTATTGTAATGGGAGAGTTTCAGCCAATGTCTTGGGGGTTAATGTCATATAACATTCGCTACCACCTCCACTGTTCTGTTGTAATGTTTGTCAGAGGTTAGCCATGTCTTGGGGGTATGATAGAAAGCACCTCCCCCTGTTATTGGTAATGGATGAAGAGGTTAGCATGTACTATGGGGTTATGATATAAAATGCGAACCATCCCCGTGTATTATTGTAATGTGGATGAGAGGTGGGGGGGGTGAGCAGTTCTCTTTGGGGGGCAGGATATAAAAGTACTACCCTCTCGCCCTGTTTTGTAAATGGTGAGAGGGTGTAGCACATGTCTTGGGATACAACGTATTGATATAAAATACTAACCTCCCCGCTTATTGAATGGGAGTAGCTGTTAGCTAGTATGTCTTGGGGTTATAAAAACTAACCTCCCCTGTTTTTTGTAATGGGTGGGGGGTTTAGCTGTCTGGGGGTATGATATAAAAAGCTACCCCCTTTTTATTGAAATGGTGAGAGGTTACATTCTTGGGGGTATGATTAAAATCTACCCCTCCCTGTTTTTTGTAATGGTGAAGGTTAGCATGTCTTGGGGGTAAAAAATCCAAACCTCCCCGTTTATTGTATGGGGAGGGGTTTAGAAAATTCGGGGGGTTTGAAAAAAATACTCCCCTCCCCTGTTTATGGAAAAAAGGGTGAGAGGTTCATTCTTGGGGGTATGAATAAAATGCTAACCCCCCCTGTTATTGAAATGGTGAGAGGTTACATGTTTTAGGGATGAATAAAAGCTCCCCCCTCCCCTTTTATTTAAGGGTAGGGGGTTACAGTCTTGGGGGAATGAAAAAAAAATGCAACCTCCCCTGTTTTTAAGGGGAAGGGGTTTAGCAGTTTTGGGGTATAAATTAAAAACAAACCTCCCTGTTATTGTAATGGTGAGAGGTTAGCATGTCTTGGGGGTATGATATAAAATGCTAACCTCCCCTGTTATTGTAATGGTGAGAGGTTAGCATGTCTTGGGGGTATGATATTTGTGCGTCTGTAACTTTCTCACTCGTGGTAGCATCCACATTAATGTAGAAGTGTTTAGAAACATATTATATTCGTATAAGACAATACATTATTTACCATTCATTTCTATTGGACACAAAATAATCTGAAACACAACCAAAACAAACAGCAAATGCATCCAATAGGTTTGTAGAGTCACAAGCTTGATGTAGTTATTGTGTGCTATGAATATGGGACCAAATAGTAAACTTTTGACTACTTTAATAAGTGAATTTGTCCCAATACTTTTGGTCCCCTAAAATGGGGGGGGGGACGACTATGTACAAAAAGTGCTGTAATTTCTAAACGGTTCACCCGATATGTATGAAAATACCCTCAAATTAAAGCTGACTGTCTGCACTTTAACCTCACAGTCATTGTATAATTTCAAATCCAAAGTGCTGGAGTACAGAGCCAAAACAACAACAAAATTGTCACTGTCCCGATAATTACAGAGGGCACTGTATTTCCTGGTGAAATCAGGCCTCCCGGACACATTTTCTGCTGGTTGATTTATCTTGCAAAAGGTCGTAGGGTAAACACATTACAATACTTTGCTTTCATAAAAATGTTGGATTTGTCAGTAATAACAATAATACCTGGTGTGTATTTGAACAGCACCTCTCACCCAGCAGTTCAATGACCTAGATTATCCCAGTCTCTCTATTCTCTCTTTCTGGAAGCTGTGGACTGGAGCTCATTCTCTGGGTCTATTCCTGGCTGATAGAGGATGACTAGATCCTGGTGCTGTTTAGTTTTCTCCTCTCCTCTCCTCTCCTCTCCTCTCCTCTCCTCTCCTCTCCTCTCCTCTCCTCTCCTCTCCTCTCCTCTCCTCTCCTCTCCTCTCCTCTCCTCTCCTCTCCTCTCCTCTCCTCTCCTCTCCTCTCCTCTCCTCTCCTCTCCTCTCCTCTCCTCAAGAAAGGAGCACTAGCCTGAAGCAGGAGAACCCTCCATTACAAACTAGATTCATCCTCAGTCCGTCGTCTTATAGCAACCATCAACAACCCATCCCCCAACACCCAGGGCTACACTGACTGACCCCCCCCCCGTCCCCGTCCCCATCCTAGATCCCAGTCAGATTCCTAGGTTTCTAATGTCAATCTGCAGATAGGTCATCTACAAAGAGAGGATGGATCACCAACTTCCACTGCCGTGATATTTATTGATATCTCTTGATAAACACAAACTTGATGGACATCAGTAGTGAGGCATTGTTTCCTGAGACAGACTGACAGTTATGACACTAAAAACTATTAAGGAGCATTCATT
This sequence comes from Coregonus sp. 'balchen', assembly GCA_902810595.1. NCBI lineage: Eukaryota > Metazoa > Chordata > Actinopteri > Salmoniformes > Salmonidae > Coregonus > Coregonus sp. 'balchen'. The sequence goes on from LR778274.1 coordinate 21,354,225, forward strand.
TCAGCATAAGTTAACATCAACATACCATATCACAACATTTTTTTTACACAAATTATATTCAAAATCTTTCACAGTGAAAAACATTTATTCAAGTTTCCATTTGCTAAATTGTGCTCTGAGTCTAAAACCACGGATGTCTTTTATTGAAAAAGATGACACAGTTCCTATTTCTTTGCCTTCTCAGGGTGAAAACCCCAGAATGCACTCTGTCTTTAGTGCCTTTATCCAATTCTCTCTCAAAAGGAAATAAAAACCCGTTTTGATTCCCCGCCTTGATAATGTCTAGATAGCTCAGAGCGTGCTTTTCTAAAGAGCTCACACAGTCAAGTATTTTTCGAAGTACGTGACGGACGCGTTCCCGTGAGAAGAAGAACCGCAGGATTCCCCCTCAGACCTTGTAGTATATATTAGTGGGACTCTGTGGAGGCATCTCCTGTACGATATAAAAAGGATATCTGTAGTCTCCACTGACCCTGTCATAGTGTCTACAGGACATGGAGTCAGAGGGCCTCAGAGGAAACGCCATGTCGCTGGGCTCCGACCTGCTGTCGTCGCTACTTCCTCTGTAGCCGTCTATCTTGTTGGGCGTGGCCAGGGCGTTGAGGGGCAGAGAGGTAGGCTGGTGGCCGTCCCTGTCCGGCGTGGCGTGGCGCGCGCGGTACCGCCACGCCGCGATCGGTAGGACCACGACGACCAATAGGAGGAGGACGCTGCCGCAGGCCGCGCCTACGAAGAGTCCGACCTCAGAGCCGATGGATCCGCCTTCTGTTGAAGAGGCGCCGCCTTCTGTTGATGAAGCTCCGCCTTCTGTGTCAATGTCTCCTTGGCTGTGAGTGATTTCTGAGAGAGAGAATGAGACAGAGAGCGAAAGAGAAAGAGAAAGAGAAAGAGAGAGAGAGAGAGAGAGAGAGAGCGAGATAGATCTATATAGAGAGGAGCGAGAGAGATAGGAGAGATATAGATAGGATACAGATAGGATTTAGGGAGAGAGAGGGAGAGAGAGAGAGAGAGAGAGAGAGAGAAAGAGAGAGAGAAGAATGAGAGTTTTAATGCAAAGACAAAGAAATAACTAAATCATTATTTGATTCTTCTTCTTCTAAAGATAGAGGTCTGCTGGTGTAAACAGTAAAGGACAGTTAAATAAATACACATTAAAAACCCCGTCAGTATGTCGACCTCCACACTTCTATTACATTGTGGTAACTATAGCAACATACCGGCGTTGTTCGTCACGTCATTGTCTTCGATGGGAGGCTCCTTGTCTGGGGGGTGTTGAGGGGGGGACCTGGTAGGAGACTCTTTAGGGAGAGAAGGAGGTTTGGAGGAACCTGGAATATATCAAATCAAAATACTGCAATACAGTACTAACACACCGACAGCCACGTTCCACCCTAATCTCAGTTTGCAGGTTTAGCATGGTTACTGTGATCATATCATCATATCATCTGTCCTGTTCTGCTTGGCCAGGATGCTTTGCATTGGGGATAACTTAGACAGCATTTGTGGGTTAATCTCTACCACGTGGATCAAAGCATGACTGAAACCTGTTAGGGAAAGATACTGAAGAGATGAGTCTTCGGTAAAGACTTAAAAGGTTGAGACCGAGTCTGCGTCTCTCACATGGATAGGCAGACCATTCCATAAAAATGGAGCTCTATAGGAGAAAGGCCTGCCTCCAGCTGTTTGCTTAGAAACAGTGTTCTAGTCAAGTTTCTAGCAGCCGTGCTTAGCACTGACTGAAGTTTATTTAGTGCTTTATCCGGGTAGCCGGAGAGTAGAGCATTGCAGTAGTCTAATCTAGAAGTGACAAAAGCATGGATTAGCTTTTCTGCATCATTTTTGGACAAAACATTTCTAATTTTCCAATGTTACGAAGATGGAAAAAAAGCTGCCCTTGAAATATTCTTGATATGTTCGTCAAAAGAGAGATCAGAGTCCAGAGTAACGCCGAGGTCCTTCACAGTTTTATTTTTAGACGACTGTACAACCATCAAGATTAATTGTCAGATTAAACAGCAGATCTCTTTGTTTCTTGGGACCTAGAACTAGCATCTCTGTTTTGTCCGAGTTTAAAAGTAAACTTTCACTGTTTAACACCCAATAGATAAAGGGCCACTAGATTCCACTGTATTATCACTGTCTAACACCCATTAGATAAAGGGCCAGTAGATTCCACTGTATTATCACTGTCTAACCCCCATTAGATAAAGGGCCAGTAGATTCCACTGTATTATCACTGTTTAACACCCATTAGATAAAGGGCCAGTAGATTCCATTGTATTATCACTGTCTAACACCCATTAGATACAGGGCCAGTAGATTCCACTGTATTATCACTGTTTAACACCCATTAGATAAAGGGCCAGTAGATTCCACTGTATTATCACTGTTTAACACCCATTAGATACAGGGCCAGTAGATTCCACTGTATTATCACTGTCTAACCCCCATTAGATAAAGGGCCAGTAGATTCCACTGTATTATCACTGTTTAACACCCATTAGATAAAGGGCCAGTAGATTCCACTGTATTATCACTGTCTAACACCCATTAGATACAGGGCCAGTAGATTCCACTGTATTATCACTGTTTAACACCCATTAGATAAAGGGCCGTAGATTCCACTGTATTATCACTGTCTAACCCCCATTAGATAAAGGGCCAGTAGATTCCACTGTATTATCACTGTCTAACCCCCATTATATAAAGGGCCAGTAGATTCCACTGTATTATCACTGTCTAACCCCCATTAGATAAAGGGCCAGTAGATTCCACTGTATTATCACTGTTTAACACCCATTAGATAAAGGGCCAGTAGATTCCACTGTATTATCACTGTTTAACACCCATTAGATAAAGGGCCAGTAGATTCCACTGTATTATCACTGTCTAACACCCATTAGATAAAGGGCCAGTAGATTCCACTGTATTATCACTGTCTAACACCCATTAGATAAAGGGCCAGTAGATTCCACTGTATTATCACTGTCTAAACACCCATTAGATAAAGGGCCAGTAGATTCCACTGTATTATCACTGTCTAACACCCATTAGATTAAAGGGCCAGTAGATTCCACTGTATTATCACTGTCTAACACCCATTAGATAAAGGGCCAGTCGATTCCACTGTATTATCACTGTCTTAAAACACCCTTAGATAAAGGGCCATAGATTCCACTGTATTATCACTGTCTAACACCCTTAGATAAAGGGCCAGTCGATTCCACTGTATTATCACTGTTAACACCCATTAGATAAAGGGCCAGTAGATTCCACTGTATTATCACTGTTAACACCCATTAGATAAAGGGCCAGTCAGATTCCACTGTATTATCACTGTTTACACACCAATTAGATAAAGGGCCAGTAGATTCCACTGTATTATCACTGTTAACACCCATTAGATAAGGGCCAGTAGATTCCACTGTATTATCACTGTTTATAACACCCATTAGATAAAGGGCCAGTAGATTCCACTGTATTATCACTGTCTAACACCCATTAGATAAAGGGCCAGTAGATTCCACTGTATTATCACTGTTTAACACCCATTAGATAAAGGGCCAGTAGATTCCACTGTATTATCACTGTCTAACACCCATTAGATAAAGGGCCAGTTGATTCCACTGTATTATCACTGTCTAACACCCATTAGATAAAGGGCCACTAGATTCCACTATATTATCACTGTCTAACACACATTAGATAAAGGGCCAGTTGATTCCACTGTATTATCACTGTCTAACACCCATTAGATAAAGGGCCAGTCGATTCCACTGTATTATCACTGTCTAACACCCATTAGATAAAGGGCCAGTAGATTCCACTGTATTATCACTGTCTAACACCCATTAGATAAAGGGCCAGTAGATTCCACTGTATTATCACTGTTTAACATATATAAGACCTGTTTGCACTTGACTAGTATTACTAGAGAATGTTAGTTATGTAATTATGACCCCAGTACAGGCATCTGTACAGATATCTATCTGGTCCCCTTTTGGGTGCTAGTAGAATTTCTCCAGACTTCTAGGCAGAGTTGCAAAGAAAAAGCCATATCTCAGACTGCCCATCTTAGTCTTTTCTTTTTATTGGCCAGTCTGAGATATGGCTTTTTCTTTGCAACTCTGCCTAGAAGGTCAGCATCCCGGAGTCGCCTCTTCACTGTTGACGTTGAGACCGGTGTTTTGCGGGTACTATTTAATGAAGCTGCCAGTTGAGGACCTGTGAGGCGTCTGTTTCTCAAACTAGACACTCTAATGTATTTGACCTCTTGCTCAGTTGTGCACCAGGGGCCTCCCACTCCTCTTTCTATTCTGGTTAGAGCCAGTTTGCGCTGTTCTGTGAAGGGAGTAGTACACAGCGTTGTACGAGATCTTCAGTTTCTTGGCAATTTCTCGCATGGAATAGCCGTCTTTTCTCAGAACAAGGTACGGCCATGCCCCAGTATGTATGCCACTCTCTCTGCCAGTAACATTATGCATCATACAATATAAACAGGTGATAAAGAGTTTGGCTTCAGAAACTCTCCCTCATTCTCTCAATGTCTTTCTTCCCTACACACACACAGAGAGAGAGAGAGACACAGATACAGAGACAAACACACACACACACACACACACGCACGCACACACCCACACACACGCACACACACACAGACAGACAAACACACACACACACACGCACACACACACACACACACCACACACACACACACACACACACCAGAGAGAGAGACACAGATACAGAGACAAACACACACACGCACGCACACACACACACACACAGAGAGAGAGAGAGACACAGATACAGAGACACACACACACACATAACTTACTCTGTCCTACCCTCAGTACCAGCTTCATGGATGCTCGACACACTCCTCCATCAGTGTTGTCCAGGCCCTGTAGAGAGCTGGTGGAGGTCGCTGAGAGAGAGAGATAGAGAGAGAGAGAGAGAGAGAGAGAGAGGAGAGATAGAGACGTGCATCTAGAAGATTCGCTCGTTAAATGAGAGATACCACCTATTATGTTTATTTATTTTCCCCATTTGTACTTTAACTATTTGCACATTGTTACAACACTGTATATAGACATAATATGACATTTGAAATGTCTTTATTATTTTGGAACTTCTGAGTGTAATGTTTACTGTTAATATTTATTGTTTATTTCACTTTTGTTTACTATCTACTTCACTTGCTTTGGCAATGTTAACATACGTTTCCCATGCCAATAAAACCCTTAAATTGAATTGAAATTAATTGAATTGAGAGAGAGAGAGAGAGAGAGAGAGAGAGAGAACATTGAATAAATAATTAGAAAACATTATGCATATCCCGATTAATGCCATTCCTAGGCACGCCTTTCCTTACGCACTTCTCAGTATTTGGAATTCAGACTTGCCTTAACGCCTCGATCACACCAAACAGTATTTTTGCGTTTTGGGACACCAGAAGTACATTCATTTCCAATGGAACGCTGCGTTTGCCTTGCAGCATTGCGTTGCAGAGGCAGTTGCAGTGCGTTCTGTGTGGTGCGTAAATTGGATTTTATCGAATGTATGCATCACATTGTATGCATAGATGGCTTGACAGAAATGGTAGCAGAAGGTGAATGTTGAACTTTTGTTGCACACACATCCAGATGATGCTGCAAACCATTTTTTGCGCAAATACACTATAGGTGTGATCAAGGCATTATTCAGTCGTGTAACGCGCTCTGCAGGTGTGGCTACCACGCGCACTCAGAATACATTTAATTCAACCGCTGAAAACTGTCCCACTAACAGCTTTTGTCTTGGAGTTTTCAATCAATGGGGTTTTCAGTACATTTATCTTAAGCCATCCCTTTGAATATGGTGTACCTTTTAATTATAATTTTTGTCGACAGATTCAATAGAACGGCTTCAGAATATTAGGGATCAATTAAAGCATCTAAATATATGCATAGTCGTCTCTCCGTTTCAGCACCAACTGGTAGATTTAAAAATACTCTGATCTTGTTGATTATTTAGGCACGTTTTAGGGGTTATGAAAGTATGTATGAATCATAATTAAACAGGTTTGGAGAGCCTTTACGCATATTGATGAATAAAAAAATACAGTGGTTTGATTCATCCTGAAAGTTGTCATATTCAAGTTCAAGCCATGAAATAATGGAAGGTGGAAACATTTGTAGAATAGGGGGTTGAACAATAATCCTATAAATCGACCCTAATTCTCACTAATCGTGGAACTGTATCACAACGGTCCTGTCGTCGTGAACCGTGCTCCTGGTTTAACCTGCTAAGTGTGGTCTGAGTTCGACAACGATTCATAATGTCGTAAACGATGGCACAACGTTAGCCTAATATGATCCAATTATGCGTCTCTCGGGAACAATTTACAAGGACGTGACAGAGGAAAGAAAGGTAAATGGAATGGAATGATTAAATATATATATATATGTGGGTATTACTGACGGTGGCTCCCGATAGTGGCTAATATTTAACATGATACAAATTATAAAATAAAACGGAGAAAAAGGCCCGGGCATATAATTAAAACGTTCTAAAGCGCGTACGTCAACTCGGCAGGTTCCGCCCTACGGAAGCCTATAGTTTGGGTCTCCAAATGTCATCCACGCAAATTATGAGGGCACACAATTAGAATTCTGAAAAACGGCACATCTGTTTATAGCCTACTTCACTGTGGAAAAGGGGCCGCAATACATGTTCAGTTTGCTTCCATATGACTGGTTTCACTTTCGTCTCCAGGGATCATAAAGAAAAAATCATCTAAAACAATTGCTATGTGTATTTACAATCCCCTTCTCCAAACGGATTACTCATTTACCTAGCTCTTATCAATAGCTCTTATCAATAGATCTTATCATGTTGTAAATTACAGTGCATGGAGAATGGTGTTATTTCTATCCGAAAAAATAAAGTAAATGTTTTCCCCACTTGGAACCGGTAGGTTCGCTAGACGTTATTCATGGTTTCCTCATGAGTAAAGGTGGGGGAACTATTAGGGGAATTAAGTCAAGGTCAGAATAGGATGCATCTGAAGGCACACCTCCACCACACCTTCATTAATACAGTGTATCTATAGACACACCTCCACCACACCTCCACCACACCTCCACCACACCTTAATTAATACAGTGTATCTGTAGACACACCTCCACCACACCTTCATTAATACAGTGTATCTGTAGACACACCTCCACCACACCTCCACCACACCTCCACCACACCTCCATTAATACAGTGTATCTGTAGACACACCTCCACCACACCTTCATTAATACAGTGTATCTGTAGATACACCTCCACCACACCTTCATTAATACAGTGTATCTGTAGACACACCTCCACCACACCTCCACCACACCTTCATTAATACAGTGTATCTGCAGACACACCTCCACCACACCTCCACCACACCTCCACCACACCTTCATTAATACAGTGTATCTGTAGACACACCTCCACCACACCTTCATTAATACAGTGTATCTGTAGACACACCTCCACCACACCTTCATTAATACAGTGTATCTGAAGACACACCTCCACCACACCTTCATTAATACAGTGTATCTGTAGACACACCTCCACCACACCTTCATTAATACAGTGTATCTGTAGACACACCTCCACCACACCTTCATTAATACAGTGTATCTGTAGCAACACCTCCACCACACCTTCATTAATACAGTGTATCTGTAGACACCCTCCACCACACCTTCATTAATACAGTGTATCTGTAACACCTCCACCACACCTTCATTAATACAGTGTATCTGTAGACCACCCCACCAATAACACACAACCTCCCCACCACACCTCCACCACACCTTCATTAATACAGTGTATCTGTAGACACACCTCCACCACACCTTCATTAATACAGTGTATCTGTAGACCACACCTCCACCACACACACTCCACCACACCTTCATTAATACAGTGTATCTGTAGACACACCTCACCCCACCACACCTTCATTAATACAGTGTATCTGTAGACAACACCTCCACCACACCTTCATTAATACAGTGTATCTGTAGACACCTAACACCTCCACCACACCTTCATTAATACAGTGTATCTGTAGACACACCTCCACCACACCTTCATTAATACAGTGTATCTGTAGACACACCTCCACCACACCTTCATTAATACAGTGTATCTGTAGACACACCTCCACCACACCTTCATTAATACAGTGTATCTGTAGACACACCTCCACCACACCTCCACCACACCTCCACCACACCTCCACCACACCTTCATTAATACAGTGTATCTGTAGACACACCTCCACCACACCTTCATTTATTTGATCTCCACCTCTAACGAATAGCGGTCGAATAGCATGTTCAGTATCAGAATACGCATAGAGAGAAAAGTCCATAAAAAGGGAAATCCGTTCCCTTAACTCGGGTCCGAATCTGGGCCATACAGCCTACATAAATACTGTATTTTCTGTCACGTGAGAATTAAACACAAACCAGCTACTGAATAGCTAGGGGTCTACAATAATCCATACACATTCTAGCTCTCTCGCTCTCACACACACACACACACACACACACACACACACACACACACACACACACACACACACACACACACACACACACACACACACACACACACACACACACACACACACACACACATACACACACAGCCCCATTAGGACCATTTAGGTCAGATGACAGCTCATCATGCTACAAGCTAGGTCACCATGAGAGCTCACATCATATCTGTCTCATGCTACAAGCTAGGTTGCAATGAGAGCTCACATCATATCTGTCTCATGCTGTTAAAAGCATGAAGTGTGATTTGGGGCATGTAAGCTCTTAGAATCACAGTGTCTGGCTGCTGGGGTGGAGTAGCATGTCAACCCCCGACCCGGGAGGGAGGGAGGGGAAAGGGGGGGAAAGGGGGTACATCTAATTCAAACCGATGAAAAACTCCCACTTAACAGTTTGTCTTGGAAGTTTTCAATCATGGGTTTTACAGTAAATTTTATCTTAAGCCATCCCTTTGGATATGGTTGGGTTACCTTTAAAATTAGAATTTTTATCGACAGATCAATTAGAACGGCTCAGAATATTAGGGATCAATTTAAAGCATCTAAATATATGCATATTCATCTCTCTGTTTCAGCACCAACTGGTAGATTTAAAAAGACTCTCATCTTGTAGATTATTTAGGCACATTTTAGGGGTTATGGAAGTATTTATGAATCACAATTAAACAGGTTTGGAGAGCCTTTACGCACTAAATATATTGATGAATAAAAAAATACAGTGGTTTGATTCAATCCTGAAAGTTGTCATATTCAAGTTCAAGCCATGAAATAATGGAAACATTTGTAGAATAGGGGTTGAACAATAATCCTATAAATCTACCCTAATTCTCACTAATCATGGAATTGTATCACAACGGTCCTGTCGTCGTGAACCCGTGCTCCAGGTTTAACCTGCTAAGTGTCGTCGTGAACCCGTGCTCCAGGTTTAACCTGCTAAGTGTCGTCGTGAACCCGTGCTCCAGGTTTAACCTGCTAAGTGTGGTCTGAGTTCCACAACGATTCAAAATGTCGTAAATGATGGCACAACGTTAGCCTAATATGATCCAATTATGCGTCTCTCGGGAACAATTTACAAGGACGTGACAGAGGAAAGAAAGGTAAATGGAATGGAATGATTAAAATATATATATATATGTGGGTATTAATGACGGTTGGCTCCCGATTAGTGGCTAATATTTAACATGATACAAATTATAAAATAAAACGGAGGAAAAAGGCCCGGGCATATAATTAAAACGTTCTAAAGCGCGTACGTCAACTCAGCAGGTTCCGCCCTACGGAAGCCCATTGTTTGGGTCTCCAAATTTCATCCACGCAAATTATGAGGACACACAATTAGAATTCTGAAAAAACGGCACATCTGTTTATAGCCTACTTCACTGTGGAAAAGGGGCCGCCATGCATGTGATGTTGATATGATGTTCAGTTTGCTTCCATATGACTGGTTTCACTTTCGTCTCCAGGGATCATAAAGAAAAAATCATCTAAAACAATTGCTATTTGAATTTACAATCACCCTTCTCCAAACGGATTATTCATGTACCTAGCTCTTATCAATAGATCTTATCAAGTTGTAAATTACAGTGCATGGAGAATGGTGTTATTTCTATCCGAAGTAAATGTTTTTCCCACCTGGAACCGGTAGGTTCGCTGGGAGAGGAGGAGGAGGGGGGGAGAGGAGGAGAGGAGGGAGAGGAGGGGGAGGGGAGGAGGAGAGGAGGGGAGAGGAGGAGGAGAGAAGGAGGAGGAACCGGTAGGTTCGCTAGACGTTATTCATGGCTCCTCGTGAGTAAAGGTGGGGGAACTATTAGGGGGAATTAAGTCAAGGTCAGAATACCATTGCATCTGTAGATACACCTCCACCACACCGTCATTTATTGATCTCCACCTCTAAACGAAATAGCGGTCGATCGAATAGCATGTTCCAGTATCAGAATACGCATAGAGAGAAAAAGTTCCATAAAAAGGGAAATCCGTTCCTTTAACTCGGGTCCGAACTTGCGGCCATCAGCCTACATAAATACGGTAGTTCTGTCACTGTGAGAATATTATTAACCACCAACAAGCTACTTGAATAGCAGGGGGTCTACAATAATCATACACATTCTAGCTCTCTCTCTCTCACACCAACACACCAAACACCACACACACACACACACACACCACACACACATACACACACAGCCCCATTAGACCATTTAGGGTCCAGATGACAGCTCATTCAGCTACAAGTAGGTCAACCATGAGCAGCCTACATCATATATGTCTCATGCTACAGCAGGTTGCAGTGAGGGCTAAACATTCATATCTGTAGCATGCTGTAAAAGCATGAGTGGAGTTGGGGCATGTAAGCTCCTTAGAATACAGTGTCTGGCTGCTGTGGTGGAGTCTCACGTCAGAGCCTCGAGCCTGGGAGGTAGGGGAGGAGTAAGGCGCGGCGGATGCGACGGCGGATGGGGAGGAGGAGGCGGGGATGAGGGAGGAGAGGAGGACCAGAGGAGGATGAGGGAGAGGAGGAGAGGAGTAGGCGAGGATGGTAGGAGGGAGGCGGATCTGAGGAGAGGGGCGAGGAGAGGAGTAGGAGAGGGAGCGGAGGGAGGGCGAGGAGGGAGAGGAGAGGGGGCAGATGAGAGGATGGACGAGGCGGGGAGAGGAGGCAGGAGAGGAGAGGAGAGGAAGAGAGAGGAGAGGAGGAGAGGAGGAGGCAGAGGGAGGCGAGAGGCGAGGAGAGGATGAGGAGAGGCGAGGAAGAGGGAGAGGAGAGGAGAGGAGAGGAGGAGGAGAGGAAAGGGGAGAGGGGGAGACGGAGAGGCCGAGGAGAGGAGAGGAGAGGAGGAGGAGAGGAGGAGGAGAGGAGGAGGGGAGAGGAAGAGAGAGGAGCGGAAGGGGGAGAGGAGAGGAGGAGGAGCGGAGGAGAGGAGAGGGAGGAGAGGAGCGAGAGGAGAGGAGGAGGAGAGGAGGAGTGAGAGGAGAGATGAGAGGCGGAGAGGAGGGGAGAGGAGAGGAGAGGAGAGGAGAGGAGCGAGGCGCGGAGACGGAGAGGAGAGGGAGAGAGCGGAGAGGAGAGGAGGGAGCGGCGGATGGGAGAGGCGAGGACATGAGAGGAAGCGGGGAGCGGAGAGGAGGAGAGGAGGAGAGGAGGAGCTGAGCGGCGAGGAGAGGAGAGGAGGACGGAGCGGAGAGGATGAGGAGAGGAGAGGAGAGGAGAAGGAGAGAGAGGCGGAGAGGAGCGGAGAGGAGAGGAGAGCGAGCGCGGAGGGGAGAGGAGGTGAGAGGAGGAGGAGAGGGAGAGGAGGGAGGAGAGGGAGGAGGGGAGAGCAGAGGAGAGGAAGAGGGGAGAGAGATGAGGAGAGGAGAGGAGAGAGGAGGAGGAGAGTAGCCCGGCGAGGAGAGGAGCGGGAGCGGGCGAGGAGAGGAAGCGGAAGAGGCGAGGAGAGGAGAGGGAGGAGAGGCTGAGAGGAGGAGCGGAGAGGAGGAGGAGGCGAATGGAGAGGCGAGCGAGGAGCGCGGAGCGGAGACGGAGAGGAGAGGAGGAGGAGAGGCGCGGAGGGGCGGGGAGGGGAGGAGGCGGAGGGCGTGGCGAGGAGGAGGAGGAGAGGAGGGAGGGGCGGCGGGGATAGGAGGGGAGAGGAGGGGAGAGGGAGGAGCAGGAGAGGAGAGGAGAAGGAGAGGAAGGAGAGGAGAGGCGGGGAGGAGAGAGAGGAGAGGGCGGCGAGGAGAGGAGAGCCACCGCCCCTGCGGCGAGGAGAGAGCAGCAACCCCCAGAGGAGAGGAGAGGAGAGGCGAGGCGAGGAGGAGGAGGCGAGGAGAGGGAGGGGGGGAGGGAGAGGAGGGGGACGGGGAGAGGAGGGAGGCGAGGAGGAGGAGAGGAGAGGATGAGGAGGGAGAGGAGAGGAGAGGAGAGGAGGGAGCGGAGAGGAGAGGAGGAGGAGAGGAGGGGTGAAGAGAGGAGGAGGAGGAGGAGGAGAGGAGAGGAGCCGAGACGTGAGCGGGAGAGCGAGAGGATGAGGAGGAGAGAGAGGAGAGGAGAGGAGAGGAGAGAGAGGAGGAGGAGAGGGAGGAGAGGAGGAGGAGAAGGAGAGGAGAGGAGAGGAGAGGAGGAGAGGAGAAGGAGAGGAGGAGGAGGAAGAGGAGGAGAGGATGGAGAGAGGGGAGAGGCGGGTGAGGCAGGAGGAGGAGGAGAGGAGAGGAGGAGGAGGGGAGGAGGAGAGAGGAGAGGAGGCAGAGGAAGAGGCAGGAGGAGGAGAGGCGGGGAGAGGAGGGAGGAGGAGAGAGGAGGAGAGGAGGGAAGAGGAGAGGAGAGAGAGGAGAGGAGATGGAGGGGCGGGAGGAGAGGAGGGGAGAGGAGGAGAGGAGGAGGAGACAAGGGGTAAAGTTACATGGTGAGACTGGCTCTCTGGCTGCTTCCCCAATGGCACCCTATTCCCTATATAGTGCACTACCGTTGACAGCTCTGGTCTAAAGTAGTGCACTATATAGGGAATAGGGTGCCATTTCGGACCCAGGCTTTCGCTCATGCTACACTGGGTTCGGAGACGCACAGAGACGCTGCCTGGTTGACCAACACGGCCCTGATAACACGACCACCGCTGAAATAGATGAAATATGACAGGATAGGAGACAACCAGGGAAGATGACGGTCTCCTCTGAACAAAAATACACTCAAATACTTTAGTTTAGTCTTTAGTCTATACAGTACCCTACCCGTGTTATTAAAGCCCTCCAGACAGATTGGATACTTGTGCCTTCGGAAAGTATTCAGACCCCTTTACTTTTTCCACATTCTGTTACGTTACAGCCTTATTCTAAAATGGCTTCAATTATTTGTTTTTCCTCATCAATCTACACACAATACCCCATAATGATAAAGTGAAAACAGGTTTTTTTGACATTTTTGCAAATGTATACAAAAACAAAACAATAATTTAGGTATTAATCCTAGGTGGGGCTGTTAGTTGGGACATTAATCCATGGTACACATTAATCCATGGTACACATTAATCCATGGTACACATTAATCCATGGTACACATGTTGCAAACACTGTCAAGACTCGTATGTAAGAACCTTCAATACAACCTCACGGTGGCGCTATAAAGGCCACACGTTTATATCTCTTGATCTGTTGGACTGAAATTTGGCACACGTGCTCAGGGATATGAGTCTCGCTAACCCACACGATATTTCAGACACCACAGGCCCGATTTTGATGAAACTTGGGTGATTGACGCATCTCGCCGTTGAGATCCGGCATTTACAAAATTCCACCGATTGGCCCAAGGAGGGGGGGCGCTGCGTAATTCGTGGGTAAGACATGTTTACCGTTGCCTTGTTTGAATTAATTCAATGGGCATTGATTTCAAAGAGTGCCTTGAGTTGACGGAAATTCTACCTTTGCAGAGCTATGTGGTGTAATCTCAAGACATCAGTCAGGGAGTTAAAGCTGAGTTTAAATGTATTTGGCTAAAGGTGTATGTGAACTTCCGACTTCAACTATGTGTTGTGTAAACCCTAGGGGCAGGGTTCTTCAATTCCGGTCCTGGAGGGGGCCGAAACACCTCTGTTTTTCATCCTCTCCTTCTAAATCAGGGGCTAATTCAGACCTGGGACACCAGGTGAGTGCAATTAACTACCAGGTAGAAATAAAAAAAAACAGAAGTGTTTCGGCCCTCCGAACCCTGCCCTATGGGTCTGCAGCGTAGAACGTGGTCAGCCCACTAATTCCACTCACAGGTGATATAGTAGTCCCTTCCCTTGAGGAACTCCAGGCCCCAGAGATTAGGGCTGAACTCCTGGAACTTGAAGGTGAACTTCACGTCTCTGTCCGGCTTGTCACAGTTGAGCAACGGGGTGTCCGATTGGCTGATGCTGCAGCTGTGGAGCTGGTCCCTGGTCACGAGGTACACGCGGTAGTACTCCGGTTCCGTCCACGCCGCCCCTGGCCTCGCCCGGGGACACACGATGTCCATTTTATCCCCTATCTGAGGGAACAGCACCAGCCCCTGTCCTGGAGAGAACCTGTGGAATCGGAGGAGAGAGAGAGAGGGAGAGAGATGAGAGTTTTACAACCAGAATGACTGGTATGTTTTCTTTATTGCGTCATGGTAACACTAGTAATTTCTTTGTTATTGCATATTAGCCTAATGTCCATGACGTTCATATTATTTGCTAATTAGTAATCATCATAAATAAACACGCCAATTAATTTACTATTAAAAATCTGAGACCACAGAAACACTATGCAAGAAAAATATGGGTATTATTATTATTATTATTATTATTATTATTATTATTTATTATAAAAAATATGGATTTCCATTTGACAGCAGGACATTGATACATCTGGACAACAGTTCTGCAATCCTTTCACCATATGTATTTAGACAATCTATGTCGCTAATGTAAATGAAAATCCAACACGTTGACGATATAACAGATGTATTTAGTTCCAGTATATTTCCACAACAACATTGAGCGGTTTCATACAGAAGAATTGACTGTACTGTACTTAGTGTTTGAAGAATTCCAGTAGATGGACTCCAGGATGACGGCGGAGCAGCGTGGACTCAGGTTGAGAACCAACATTCTTAAACAGAACCACCAGACGTACCTCCCCATCACACACTGTGCCGGCACCGCTCAATATCACAAGATGAGGCTGATCAACAAAACCATTTTGTTTTCCATGTCAGTATCACTGACAAGACAGACAGTCTCCTTGCATCTTTCTAATCCCTTAACTTCCCAGTTCCGATAAAAAATGACAGGTAGAGATTTGAGCGTTAACTCCAAGTGCGTTCTGACAGTGTTGCAATGTAGTTTCTATCCAATAATTCAAACCCGCTGCTGGCATTATGACGCGTAAAAGTGGAACATCACAGACATTGAAGAGAGAGAGAAAAGTGAGGGGGTGAATTTGCAGTTTATTGTGGAGGGGTTCAACTGAGTGGCTGAGGTGGCTGGATGGTTTAGCGCCGCCCACGTCGTCCGCTATTGGATGGTGGCACTGTGACACAAAACACAAATATAAAAGTGTCACGACTTCCTCCGAAGCTGCCTCCTCTCCCTGGTTCAGGGCAGGCTTCGGCGTTCGTCGTCACCGGCTTACTAAACCACTGACGCTCCTCATCTCATCACTCCATTTGTCTTGTCTTGTCAATTACACACACCTGGTTCATATTCCCCTCATTAGTCTGTGTATAAGTGTTCCCTCTGCCCCCCTTGTCCTTGTGGGTGATCGTTTATTGTGAGGAGATAGTAGCTCGGTTGAGCTCAGTGTATTTTGTATTGCCGGGGTATTTTCCCCCGGGGGGAGTTTTTCAGTGCGCCTGTTTTTTCAATGGACTGGTTCGTGGATTACGGAAAAAAAAAACTCGTTTTTACTGGGATTTACCCTCCCGGCCGACTCCTTAAAACACGCACCAAGATGACAGAACTCCCCGGTAGGAAAACACGTTTATAAAAACCTGTCATCATACTTAATGACAGAACCCTCAGGTAGGAAAAAACGTATAAACCCGTCACATACGTAGATGACAGAACTCCTCAGGTAGGAAACAATTATAAAACCGCATCATACTGTAGAGAAGAACTCCTAGGGAGGAAAAACACGTTTAATACCCCGTATCAAAATGTGATACGAATCCTCGGTAGGAAACACGTTTTAAATACCGTCATCTATGTAGAGACAGAACTCCCCAGGTAGGAAACACACGTTATAAACCTGTCATCATATGTGATGGCAGAACTCCTGGGAGGAAAAACATTTAAATACCGTCATCTTCTGTAATGAAGAAAACCCCCGGGAGGAAAAACACAGTTTTAAAACCTGTCATCATACTGAGAGGGCAGAACCCTCAGGTAGGAAACAAACCCTTTTAACCTGTCATCACGTGAGATGAAGATTTGGGTTTTATTCGTTGTTGCATGTATAAGAATGACGTTTTTCCAGATCCCAATTTATTCAGAGTTGATGAAAATAACACCAAAACAACACAGAACAAAGTAGGCTATTTCAAAACACTTTTATAAAAGTTTCAACCATTCAACTTCACAGATTTTTTTAAAAATAATAAAATTTTTTGGAGAAATGATCTTTCCCCCATGAGCCATGTAAATAATCAACATAATTTTTGGAGTTTCTGTTTGGGAATAAAACCCTAAAACCCTGGGGCCAGCGGTTTGTGCCTCTGCCACTTTTGAACCCTGTTTTTGTTTGGCATTTGAACGGAGTAAAAGGGGTGGGAAAATTAGACAAAAGACGTTTGCCCGGGGACAAACCCCTGGCGGAATGTCTACTTTAAACCAGCTGAGAAACGTTGTGACTATCGGGGCAGGAGGAGGAGGGGGGGTGGGGAGGAGGAGGGGGAGGAAGGGAGGAGGGGGGTTTTGGAGGGAGGGGAAGAGGAGGGGGGTGGTTTAGGAGGAGGAGGAAGAGGGGGGGTTTGGTTTTTAAAAGGAGGAGGAGGGTTTTGGAGGAGGGGGGGAGGGTTTAGGGGAGAGGAAGGGAGGAAGGTGGTTTAGGGGGAGGAGGAGGAAGAGGAGGAAGGGGGTTTAGGGGGGAGGAAAAGGGGGGGTGGGTTTTGGAGGAAGGAGGGGGGGGGGGGTGGTTTGGGGGGAGGGGGGGGGGAAAGGGGGGTTTGGGGGGAGGAAAGAGGGGGGGGGTTTGGGGGGGGGGGGGAGGGGGGGTGGTTGGGGGGAGGAGGGAGAGGGGGGTTTAGGGGGAGGGGAGGGGGGGGTTTGGGGGGGGGGGAGGGGGGGGGGGTTTGGGGGGGGGGAAGGGAGGAAATTTGGTTTGGGGGGGGGGGGGGGGTGGTTTGGGGGAAAAGGGGGGGTGGTTTTGGGGAGGGAAAAGGGGGGGGGGTTAGGGGGGGGGAGGGGGGGTGGTTAGGGGGGAGGGGGAGGGGGGGTTTGGGGGGTGGGGGGAGGTGGGGGAGGGGAGGGGGGGTGAAGGGGGGGGGGGTGGTTTGGGGGAGGGGGGAAAGGGGGGGTGGTTTGGGGGGGGGGGTGGTTTTGGGGGAGGAGGGGGGGGGTTTTGGGGAAGGGTTTCGTGGGGGGTACTCATTCCCCCCCCCTTTGGCAGCTAACACCCTCCGCCTGCGCCCCCCATGGCCCCCTCCCTTTGACCTACTTTAGCCGGCCCCCTTGCCCCTTTCCTTTGGGGGCCCCTATTTAGAAGAGCCCTATGAACCCATGCCCTATATGCACACTTTAGAACCAGGGGAGCCCTATGACCCCCTATTCCCTATTAGTGCCTACTTGACCAGACCCTTGACCCCTTTTCCCTATATAACCTATTTAGACCGGGCCCCTATGACACCCTTTTTCC
The DNA here is from genome assembly GCA_902810595.1 of Coregonus sp. 'balchen'. NCBI lineage: Eukaryota > Metazoa > Chordata > Actinopteri > Salmoniformes > Salmonidae > Coregonus > Coregonus sp. 'balchen'. Next base: position 21,372,145 of record LR778274.1, read on the forward strand.
CTATAGTCCCCTATTTTAGCCGGGCCCCAGCACCCATTCCCTAATAGTACCTATTTTAGACCGACCCCATGACACCCTATTCCCTATTAGGCATATTTAGCCCGAGCTCTGGGGCCGGGACAAAAGTGGGGGCACCAAAAAAGGAATGGGGCCTTTTGGGAGCATCTAATCATCAATACGGGCGGCAGGTAGTTAGTGGTAAGAGAGTTGTGCCATAAAAAAAAGGGTCGGGTTTCTAATCCCCGAGCCGACTGGGGAAAAAATTTTGATGTCCCCTTGAAAAAGGCATTAAAACCCAATTGGTCCGAAAAGTCGCTCTGAAAAGCGTTGCTAAATACAAAAATTAAAAAATTAATAAAAAAAAATACAAAGCATGGTATTTTTAGTGAATGTGGGCCCAGCCCCCTTGCAAAACAGAAAGGAACCCTTTAAAGGGCCTTTTGGAAAAACAGTCAGGAACCTTTTCAGGACCCCGTGTGAGACACAGAGCAGGGCTAATGTAACAGCGGGGTGGGGGCCCCAGAACAGGGCAAATGCAAAATGTAGGAGGGGGCCCCCCAAGCAGGGCTAAATGCTAACATGCAGGTGGGGGCCCCAGAGCGGGGTAAGCAAAAACCTGGTGTGTGGCCCGAGCGGGGCTAAGCAAAACATGTAGGTGTTTGGGCCCCCCCCAGGCAGGTAATGCTAACTGCTAGGGCTTTTAAAACAAAACCCCCTATACGTTTAGCTTAACCCGACCGGGAGGTGGTCCCCCTGGGATGGGATCCCCACCCTTGGGGAAAGCAGAGGGGCGAAATACTGAGAACGCCCTGGGGGGGGAGAAAAAAACACCTACTTTTGACCAATAGCGGGTTCAAAACCCAAGAGGGGGAGAGGGAGCGACCAAAGATCCAGCGTTCAAATAATAAACATGGGTTTGGGGGGGAAAATTTGGGGAAAAAAAAACCCTTTTGGATCTTAAAAAGGTGAAAATCCAATAGAGCTCCGTAAAATCATTCCCCAGTTTTAGTCCATTTCATTTTTTTCGTGAGCCTTTTTTACACGCCTGTATTCCCTTAGGTTTAACTGAAGGGGACACAGGGGGCCCCCAAAAACAAAACTCCTGATTGGCAAGACAAAAACGAAGTCCCGGGGGGGAACCAGAGCTCGCTCTCTCTCTCGCTCTCTCTATAGCCCAGGTCTAAATCCTCTTCTGTGGACAGTGGTCGTCAGGTACAGGCGCAATCCAGATGTCAAAAAAATAAACGCTCGACCGTCAGCCGAGGTTTTTGGGCCCCGAAGGCCCCAGGGGGGGCACGTGTCCCTTCCAAAATGGAGACCGGCTCTTTAGAACACAAAACCCAGCACCCCATTGGATTGGAAAAAAAAACTCAATGTCCCGTTTTTGATCCTACGAAGCTAAAACCGCTTTAAGATTTAAAGATTTATCGGATGGTCTGATGGCGTAAACGGTATTTCAGTAAAAAAATTTTATAAAAAACAAAAAATGGTTAGTGTCCTGTATAACGGTTTAAGTAACGGATGGGCTAGAGTCCTGTATAAAAGGAACAGAACAGGATGGCTAGAGTCCGTATAACGGGTATTCAGTAAAAAGGTCCAGAGCCTGGAACGGTATTACAGTAACAGGTGGTCAGATGTCTGATAACGGTTTTTTTAGTAACAGGATGGTCCGATGTCCCGTTTAAAGGAATTTCAGTAACGGATGGTCCGAGTCCTGTAAAGGTATTACAGTAAAAGGATGGTCTAAGGGAAATTTTGTCCGATTTTTTAACGGTTAAAATTTTTAAACCAAAGGTTTAACAGGGGGATGGTTTCTAAAAGGGAAAAT
>LR778274.1:21374072-21435538 GCA_902810595.1 Coregonus sp. 'balchen'
TTTTTTGGCAATGCCATCTAGTAAACTAACTGACTTAAGAGATAATAAATGCTTCTATGACTCTGGCATGCCATCTAGTAAACTAACTGAGATAATAAATGTACAGTATGAAATGACATAGATACCATACATCTCTTAACATGTTCTGTAATCCACTGCTGGGTGCCCAACAGAAAATGTGTGTGTGTGTTGTTGTTGTTGTGTGTGTTTGTTTGTGTGTGTGTGTATGTGTTGTATGTGTGTGTGTGTGTGTGTGTGGTGTGTGTTGTGTGTGTGTGTGTTGGTGTGTGTGGTTGTGTGTGTGTTCATGCCTGGTGTGATTATGGGATGCGGGGTATCTTACCCTTTTAACATGTCTTCCAGCCCACTGCAGAACCAGGGGAGCCATTCCTCTCTCTCTCTCCCCCTGTGGTTGGTGACCCTGGCTGGGTTAGGAGGTCACCGCACGTTAACTTGCTTGGAAAAAACTCTGGATCATCAGACATAAGACTGGACCCCTCTTGGACAAGACTGGATCATCAGATATAAGACTGGACTCCTCTTGGACAAGACTGGATCATAAGACTGGACTCCTCTTGGATAAGACTGGATCATCAGACATAAGACTGGACTCCTCTTGGATAAGACTGGATCATCAGACATAAGACTGGCCCCCTCTTGGACAAGACTGGATCATCAGATATAAGACTGGACTCCTCTTGGACAAGACTGGATCATAAGACTGGACTCCTCTTGGATAAGACTGGATCATCAGACATAAGACTGGACTCCTCTTGGATAAGACTGGATCATCAGACATAAGACTGGCCCCCTCTTGGACAAGACTGGATCATCAGATATAAGACTGGACTCCTCTTGGACAAGACTGGATCATAAGACTGGACTCCTCTTGGATAAGACTGGATCATCAGACATAAGACTGGACTCCTCTTGGATAAGACTGGATCATCAGACATAAGACTGGACCCCTCTTGGACAAGACTGGATCATCAGACATAAGACTGGACCCCTCTTGGAAAAGACTGGATCATCAGACATAAGACTGGCCCCCTCTTGGACAAGACTGGATCATCAGACATAAGACTGGACTCCTCTTGGATAAGACTGGATCATCAGACATAAGACTAGACCCCTCTGGAAGGTTTCAGTGTCAAAGACCAGAGCAGCACTAATCCCAACCACAGATCATTAACTCTTTACCTAGGAATCAGACCATACCATTAACTGTTACCAAAACCATTAACCCTTTACCTAGGAATCAGACCATACCATTAACTGTTACCAAAACCATTAACCATTTACCTAGGAATCAGACCATCCCATTAACTGTTACCAAAACTATTAACTCTTTACCTAGGAATCAGACCATACCATTAACTGTTACCAAAACCATTAACCCTTTACCTAGGAATCAGACCATACCATTAACTGTTACCAAAACTATTAACCCTTTACCTAGGAATCAGACCATACCATTAACTGTTACCAAAACCATTAACCCTTTACCTAGGAATCAGACCATACCATTAACTGTTACCAAAACCATTAACCCTTTACCTAGGAATCAGACCATACCATTAACTGTTACCAAAACCATTAACTCTTTACCTAGGAATCAGACCATACCATTAACTGTTACCAAAACCATTACCCTTTACCTAGGAATCAGACCATACCTTTAAAACGTTACCAAACCATTAACCCTTTACCTAGGAATCAGACCATACCATTAACTGTTACCAAAACCATAACCTTTCCCTAGGAATCAGACCATACCATTAACTGTTACCAAAACCATTAACTCTTTACCTAGGAATCAGACCATACCATTACTGTTACCAAAACCTTTAAACCCTTTACCTGGGAAATCAGACCATACCATTAACTGTTACCCAAAACCATTAACCCTTTACCTAGGAATCAACCATCCCATTAACTGTTCCAAAACTATTAACTCTTTACCTAGGAATCAGACCATACCATTAACTGTTACCAAACCATTAACCCCTTACCTAGGAATCAACCATACCAGTAACTGTTCCCAAAAACCCCATTAACCTTTACCTAGGAATCAGACCATACCATTAACTGTTCCCAAAAAAACCATTAACCCTTTCCTAGGAATCAGACCATACCTTTAAACTGTTACCAAAAACCATTAACCCTTTACCTAGGAATCAGACCATACCATTAACTGTTACCAAAACCATTAACCCTTTAAACCTAGGATCAACCATACCATTAACTGTTACCAAAACCTTAACCCCTTTACCTAGGAATCAGACCATCATTAACTTTACCAAACATTAACATATCCTTTTAAAAAAAAATATTTCCCTTATTACTTTCCAACCCCACCCCCCCTTTCCCAAATTTGGGAAAGTAAACTAGTGAACAACAAAGCTAGGCCTCTACTTCCAGCATATACATACTATATACATTTTATAGACACAGTCAATTTTACAATAATTATATCTTGTTTGTTTTTACTCCTGAACTTCTTCTACTCTCAACCTCTCCGATCATTTTCATGATGTCCATCCGGTTTGCTTCTATATGCCATATCTTTCTAACTGTGCTCTTTCACAAAAGCTCTCAACCTATAACCTATATACTTATTATGGACACAGTATGCTTTACATTAGTTATCTTGTTGTTATTAGTTGTTGTTAGTTGTTATTAGTCCCATCCTTCAGCTCCATTCAACACCTCCCATCTATCTCTTAACACCATCCATATTGGATTTCTATTTGCCATATATTTTTCAACTGTACTGTGATGTTTCACAAAAGTTCTGAACCCTTCTATTCTCATTGAATACAGATTGTAAATTAAAAATAAACATTTTTGCTAAAAGTATTATTATATTATTGATCAATTGACTATGACTTTTCAGATCACCCAGTAATGCTATCTGCAGGGTTAGCTCCAGGTAAATATTCCTGGACCTGTGACCAAAAAAACTAGCTACAAATGGACAGTACCAAAACAAATGATCTAATGATTCTGTCTCTTCGCAGCAAAATCTGCAGAGCTGGGAAGATTGTATCCCCCATATAAATAACATTCTATTGGTAGCAATAATTGTATATAATAATTTAAATTGAAAAATTATAAGTTTTGAATCCGGCGTCGTTTTGCGTATCAGTTCATAAACAATTTACTATGGAATCGGTACGTCAAAAATCTCTTCCCAACTATTTTGCAATCTATATGGGACGGCTGTCAATCCTTTGGTCCTTAAGTGAAACTGGAATACTTTTTTATTTATCACAATTTTCTTTAACCAAATATGGTCTTTATTGCAAGGCCGACAGACAAGTTCCTTACTTTCTCCCCCTTCCACTTTCCTCTTCCACTTTTGCAGTAATGCTGCAATTATTTGGTTGTAATTTTGGGTAGCGCAGACATTTCCATATGTTTTTGTTAGCTGCATGTGCGACATAACTCCACCAGTCCTACCGATGATATAATTTACGAAGACTATACATTATTTAAACATTTTTCAAAAAATCATGTTTTTTTATCAATTAGTATATTTGAGTTTAACCACAACATTTGTTGCATTATTTGTTCTGTCGTTTCTGGAGGATTAAATTGAAATTGCAACCAACTTTCTATGGCTTGTTTAGAAATAGTGATATTTGGGAGATGATTTTCTTTTCAAATACCTGAAAGTGAGAGGTTGTAATCTGAATAAAGGGAAAAAGGCCATTCTTGAACATGGGGTGAGACAATCTTACTAATTTGCTAGAGAAAAATAAATAAAAATTTTGCTAGTTTGGATTTAAGTATAACTTGTGTATGACTGAAGCTTTTAGTGATAGGTCTAATGCTTTAATATTTAATAATTTCTGTCCTCCGAATTCATATAAATAGGCCTGTTTAATTTTGTCTGGCTTGCCGTTCCAAATTAAATGGAATATTTTTTTCTCAATTTTTTTTAAAAACTGTTCGCTAGGCGTAGGCAAGACCATAAGCAAATAGGTAAACTGGGATAATACTAAAGAGTTAATCAGGGTGATTTTTCCACAAATAGACAGGTATTTTCCTTTCCATGGTAGCAAGATCTTATCTATTTTTGCTAACTTTATTGGAGTGAGATCATTTATTTCATTTGGGATATGTATTCCAAGTATATCCACATCACCATCAGACCATTTTATTGGTAAACTACAAGGTAATGTACATTTTCTATTTTTAGTGATCCAATACGTAAAATAGTACATTTATCATAATTAGGTTGTAATCCAGAGGGGTTAGAAAATGTATCTAGATCCTCTATGAGGCTGTGGAGGGATTCTAGTTGTGGATTTAAAAGAAAACATGAATCATCAGCGTACAATGACACCTTTGTTTTTAAGAAACCCTGGATTTCTAATCCCTTGATATTATTGTTGGATCTGTGGAGGGAGCTGAAGGTTCGAGTTGCCAAACGTCAGCCTCGAAACCTTAATGACTTGGAGAAGATCTGCAAAGAGGAGTGGAACAAAATCCCTCCTGAGATGTGTGCAAACCTGGTGGCCAACTACAACAAACGTCTGACCTCCTGTGATTGCCAACAAGGGTTTTGCCACCAAGTACTAAGTCATGTTTTGCAGAGGGGTCATTAAAATGCAAATCAATTCATAACATTTTTTACATGCGTTTCTCTGGATTTTTTTGTTGTTATTCTGTCAAATAAACCTACCATTAAAATTATAGACTGATCATGTCTTTGTCAGTGGGCAAATGTACAAAATCAGCAGGGGATCAAATACTTTCCCCCACTAACTGTATTACACTTGATCTTTCTTGAATAAGTTTCTCCATTTCTTTTTGTTTTTCCTCTAATTTATTCTGAGCCTCTATGTTACAGTTTTTATTGCTATCTATCTGTTCTGTTAGACCTTCTATTTCCTTTGTTAGTATGGACTCTTTTGACCTAAATTGCTTTTGTTTTCGAGATGAGTACTGAATTGCATGGCCTCTAAAGGCACATTTAAAGGTGTCCCATACATTAAGGGGATTTGCTGTACCTATGTTATGTCGGAAAAATTCAGCTATAAATTCCTCTGTCCTAGTTAAAAACAAGTTATCATCCAATAAACTTTGATTACATTTCCAATATCCTCGCCCACGTGGAAATTCAGTAAGAGTAATGTATATGCCAAGTATGTGATGGTCCGACCGCATTCTGTCCCCTATCAACACTTTTTAAACTTCTGGAGCCAGAGAGAATGACATAAGAAAGTAATCAAGACGACTAGCTTGATTGTGCCTCCGCCATGTATATCTCACTAGGTCGATATGACCTCATATCCACAGTTCTATTTTTTTAAACCCGGGGGTTTTTTTTTTTTTTAAAAAAAAAAAAACCCTTTTTAAAAAAATTTTTTTGGGGGGTTTTTTTTAAATTTTTTTTTGGGGGGGGGGGGGGGAAAATTTTGGGGGAAAAAAAAAAAACCTTTTTTGGGGGCCAAAAAAAAAAAATTTTTTGGGAGGGGGGAAAAAGGGGGGGGCCCAAAAAACCCTTTTTGATTAAAAGGGGAAAAAAAAAAAACCCCGGGGGGTTTTTCCCGGGGTTTAAAAAAAAATTTCCCTTTTTCATTTTTTTTTTTTTTGGGGTTTTTTTTTAAAAAAAAAAAATTTTTTTTTTTTTTTTTGGGGGGGGAAAAAAACCCCCTTAAAAAAAAGATTTTCGGTTTTTTTTTTTTTTTTTTACCCCCCCCAAATTTTTTCCCCTTTTTTTTTTCCTTTTTTTTTTTTTAAATTCGGGCCCTTTTTGGGTTTTTTTTTTTGGTTTAACCCTTTTTTTTAAAGGCCCCCAAAAAATTTTTTTTCCCCCTTTTTTTTAATTGAATTTTAAAAAAAAAAGGAAAATTTTTTTTTTTTAAAAAAAAATTTTTTTCCCCAAAAAATTAAAATTTCCCCCCCAAAAAAAAAAAAAAAATTTTTTTTTCCAAAAAAAGGGGGGGAATTTTTTTAAAAAATTTTTTTAAAAACCCGGAAGGGGGGGGCCCAAAAATTTCCCAAAAAATTTTTTAAAGGGCCCGGGGGAAAAAAAAAAAAAAAGGGGGGCCCCCTTTTAAAACCCCTTGGGGGAAAAATTTTTTTTCCCTAAAAAGGGGGGTTTTTTTTTTTTTGGGGGGGTTTTTTTTTTTTCCCCCTTTTTTTTAAAAAAAAAAAACCATTTTTTTTTAAAATTTTTTTTTAAAAAAGGGGGTTTTTTTTTTTGGAAAAACCCTTTTTTTTTTAAAAATTTTAAAAAATTTTTTTTTGGGGGAACCCTTTTAAAAATTTTCCCCCTTTTAAATTTTTTAAAATTTTAAAAAATTTTTTTTTTGGGTTTTTTTCCCCCCCGGGGGGTTTTTTTAAAAAAATTTTAAAATTTTTTTTTTTAAAAAAAATTTTTTTTTTTTTTTAAAAACAATTTTTTTTGGGGTTTTTTTTTTTAAAAAAAAAAAAAATTTTTTTTAAAATTTTTAATTAAAAAAATTTTTAAATTAAAAAAAAAAGGGGGTTTTTAAAAAAAGGGAAAAAGGGGGGAAAAAAAAAATTTTTTTTTCCCCCCCCCCAAAAACCCCCTTTTTCCCCCCCCCCCCCCAAAACCCCCCCCCCCCCCCAAAAAAACCCCCCCCCCCAAAAATTCCCCCCCCCCAAAGGGGCCCCCCCCCCTTTCCCCCCCCCCCCCAAAAAAAAACCCCCCCCCAAAACCCCAAAAAAAACCCCCCCCAAAAAAACCAAAAAAAAAAAGGGCCCCCCCCTTTTTTTTTAAAAATTTTTTTAAAAAAAAAAATTAGAAAAATTTAAAATTTTTTCCCTTTTTTAATTTTTTTTTTTTAAAAAATTAATTGGAAAAATTTTTTGGGGTTTTTTTCCCCGGGGGGGTTTTTTACATTTTTTTAAAAAAAAAATTTTTTTTAAAAAATTTTTTTGGGGTTCTTTCCCTATTTTCCCCCCAAACCCTTCCCCTGAAAAAAGGGGGGAAAAAAAACACCCACACACCCCCCCAAAAAACCCCCCAACCACCCCCCAACCCCCCTTTTCCCCAAAAAAAAGGGGGGGGTTTTTTTAAAACCCCCCCCCCCAAAAAAGGAAAAAAAAACCCCAAAAAATTTTGGGGGGAAAGGGGAAAAAAAAAAAAAAAAAAAAAGGAGTTGGGGGGGGTGGGGAAAACCCCCCCCTTTTCCCAAAACCCCCCCGGCCCCGGGGGGAAAATTTTTTTAAAAAAAATTTTTTTTTGGGGGCCCCCCCCCTTTCCCGGGGTTTCCCCCGGGGGGTTTGGGGGGGGGGGGCCCCCCCAAAAGGGGGGGGGGCCCCGGGTTTTTAGAACCCCGTTTTTTTTTTTTGGGGGGCCCCCGGGGGGTTTTGGGAAAAACCCCCGGGGGGGGGCCTTTTGGGGGGGGCCCCCCTTTTTTTTTTGGGGAATTTTTTTTTTTTTAAAAAAAAACCCCGGGGGGGGGGGGTTTTTTTGGGGGGGGGCCCCGGCCCCCCAAAAAAAAAAAAGGGGGGGGGTTTCCTTTTTTTTAAAAATAAAAAAATTTTTAAAAAAATTTTTTTTTAAAAAAAATTTTTTCCCCCCCCAAAAAGGGTTTTTAAAAAACCCCCCCCCCCTTTTTTTTTCCCCCCCCCCCCCAAAAAAAAACCACCCCCCCCCCCCCAAAAACCCCCAAAATTTCCCAAAAAAACCCCCCCCCCAAAACCCCCCTTTAACCCCAAAAGGGGGCCCCCCCCCAAAAAAAAAGGGGGGGGGCCCTTTTTTTTTTTTTTAAAAAAAAGGGGAACCCCAAAAAAAAGGGGGGGGGGTGGAAAAAAAGGGGGGGGGGGGAAAAAGGGGGGGGGGGAAGGGGGAGGGGGGAGGGGGGTTTGGAAGGGGGGGGGGAAAAAAGGGGGGGGGGAGGGGGGGGGAAAAGGGGGGGGGGGGGGGGGGGGGGGGGGGGGGGGGGGGGGGGGGGAAAGGGGGAAAGGGGGGGGGGGGGGAAGGGGGGTTTGGGGAAAGGGGGGGGGAAAAGGGGGTTGGGGGGGGGGGGGGGGGGGGGGGAGGGGGGGAAAGGGAGGGGGGGGGGGGGTTGGGGGGGGGTTTTTTTTGGGGGGGGGAAAAAAAAAAATTTTTTTTCTTTTTTTTTGGGGGGAAAAAAAAAAAAAAAAGGGGGGGGGGGGAAAAAAAAGGGGGTTAAAAAAAAAAATTTTTTTTTTTTTCCCCCCCTTTTCCCTCTCTTATTTCCCCCCCTTTTTTTTTCCCCCTTTTTTTTCCCCCCCCTTCCCCTCCCCCCCCCCCCCCTTTTTTTTCCCCCCCCCCAAAACCTTTAAAAAGGGAGGGGGGGGGGGAAAAAAAATTTTTTTTAAAAAAAAAAAAAATTTTTTTCCCTTTTTTTTTTAAAAAAAAAAAAGGGGGGGGGAAAGGGGGAAAAAAAAAAGGGGGGGGGGGAAATCAAAAAAAGGGTTTGGGGGGGGGGGGGGGGAAAAAAAAAAAAAAAGGGGGGAAAATTTCCCCAATCAAAAAAAAAAATTTTTTTTTTTAAAATTGGGCCCCTTTTAAAAAAAAAGGGGGGTTTTTTTTCCCCAAAAAATTTCCCCCCTTTTTTCCCAAAATTTTAAAAAAAAACCCTTTTAAAAAAAAGGGGGGTTTTTTCCCAAAAATTTTTTTTTTTCCCCCTTTTCCCCCCCCCTTTTTTTTTTAAATTTTAAAAAAACCCCCCCCCAAATAACCCCCCCCCCTTTTTTTTCCCCCAAAAAAAAAGGGGGGGGGAAAAAAAGGGGAGGGGGGGCCCCCCTTTCCCCGGGGGGGCCCCCCCCTTTTTTCTTTTGGGGGGGAAATTTTTTGGGGGGGAAAAATTTTAAAAAGGGGGGTTTTTTGGGGAAAAAAAGGGGGGGGTTTTTTTTGGGGGGGGGGGGGGGGGAAAAACCCCAAAACCCCCCCGGGGTTAAAAAAACCCCCCTTTTTAAAAAAACCCCCCCCCCTTTTTCCCCCCCCCCCCCCCAAACCCCCGGGCCCCCTTTTAAACCCCAATTTTCCCCCTTTTTCCCCTTTTTCCCCCCCCCTTTAAACCCCAAATTTTCCCCCTTTTACCCCAAAAACCCAAAACCCCCGGGCCCCCCCAAAACCCCCCCCCCAAAACCCCCAAAAGGGTTTTTCCCCCCCCCCCCTTTTTAAAAAAAACCCCCCCCCCCAAAAAAATTTCCCCCCCTTTTTTTGGGGGTTTTTCCCCCCAAAAGGGCCCCCCCCCCAAAACCCCCCCCCTTTTCCCCCAAAAAAAACCCCCTTTTAAAAAAAAACCCCCCCCCCTTTTAAAAACCCCCCGCCCCTTTTCCCAAAAAAAAGGGGGCCCCTTTTCCCAAAAAAAACCCCCCCTTTTTAAAAAACCCCCCCCCCCAAAAAAACCCCCCAAAATTTTTCCCCCCAAACCCCCCGGTTTTCCCCAAAAAAGGGCCCCCCTTTTTCCCCAAATAGGCCCCCCCCCCAAAAAATGGGCCCCCCTTTTTCCCCCAAATTTGGGCCCCCGCCCCCCCTTAGGCCCCCCCTTTCCCCCTTTTTTTTTTCAAAACCCGTTTAAAAATTTTTTTTAAAAAAAGGGGGCCCCCCCCCCGGGGGGGCCCCCCTTTTTTAAACCGGGCCCCAAGGACCCCAAGGTGAAAAATCAAAAACCCCATTTTTTTTTTTTTTAAAAAAAAAAAAATTTTTTTTGGGGGTTTTTGGGGTTTGGCAAAAATTTTTTTCAAAAAACCCCCCCTTTTTTCCCCCCCCCTTTCCTTCCCCCCTCCCCCTTTTTTCCCCTTTTTTTTTTTTTTCCCCCCCCCCCCTTTTTTTTCCCCCTTTTCCCACCCCAAAACCCCCCCCCTTTTTCATTTTTTTTTCCCCCTTTTCCCCTTCCCCTTCCCCCCTTTTTTGGGTTTAAAAACCCCCCCCCCCGGGGGAAAAAGGGGTTTTTTTTTTGGGGGTTAAAAAAGGGGGGAAAGGGGGGGGGGGAAAAGGGGGGGGGAAAGGGGGGAGGGGAAAAAAGGGGGGGGGGGAAAAAAAAGGAAAAAAAGGGGGAAGGGGGGGGGGAAGGGGGGGGGGAAAAGAGGAAAGGGGGGGGAAAAAAAAGGAGGGGGGGAAAAAAGGGGGGGGGGGGGGGGGGGGGGGGGGGGAAAGGGAGGGGGGGGGGGGGGAGAGGGGGGGGAAAAAAGGGGGGGAAGGACCCCCGGGGAAAGGGCAGGGGGGGGGGGGAAAAGGGGGTTCCCTTTTTTTTTTTTTAAAAAACCGGGGGGTTTAAATAAAAACCCCCCCCGGCCCCCCCTTTTTTTTTTCCCCCCCCTTTTTCCCCTTTCCCTTTTGGAAAAAAACCCCCTTTTTACCCCCTTTTAAACCCCCCGGGGGCCCCCCCCCTTTTTTTTTAAAAAACCCCCCCTTTCCCCTTTTTTTAATTTTTCCCAAAAAACCCTTTTCCCAATACCCCCTTTTTCCAAAAGGGCCCCCCCCCCCCCTTTAAAAATTTTCCCCCCCTTTTTAAAACCCCCAAATTGGGGCCCCAAAAAGGGGTTTTTAAAATTTTTTTGGGGGCCCCCCCCCCAAAAAAACCCCCCCCCCCCCTTTTCCCCCAAAAACCCCCCAAAATTTTGAAAAAACCCCTTTAAACCCCCCGGGGCCCCTTTTTTCCCCCCCCCAAAAAAACCCCTTTAAAAAAAAACCCCCCCCAAACCCAAAAAATTTTTCCCCCCCAAAAAAAATTTTTAAAAAAAAAAAACCCCCAAAAATTTTTTAAAGGGAAAACCCCCCAAAAAAAGGGGGGGCCCAAAAAAAAAAAAACCCCGGCATCAGGAGGCCCCCCGGGGGCCAAAAAACAAAAGGGGGGGGCCCAAAAAAAAAAGGGGGGGCCCACCAGGGGGGGGGAAAAAGGGAAGGGGGCCCCCGGGGGAAAACAAAAAAAGGGGGAAACACCAAAAGGGGGGGCCCCACCACCGGGGAAAAAAAAAGGGGGTTAAAAGCATGGGGAAAAAAACCCCGGGGGCCCCCCCCGGGGAAACAAAAACCGGGGGAGAGAGGAGAAGAGAGGAGATGAGAGGAGCTAAGTAGAGAGGAGCAGTGATAGCTCTGTGTGATTAATGAGACCAGCTTTATATCTGTCTGGTGGTTTAGGAGCTAAAAGGTGAGTCTCACATCTCTGGTCTGCCTTCTAGTCTCCAAGTCAAAGGTTGTATCTCAAATGGCACCCTATTCCCTATATAGTGCACTACTTTAGACCAGAGCCCTATGGCACCCTATTCCCTATATAGTACACTACTTTAGACCAGAGCCCTATGACACCCTATTCCCTATATAGTGCACTACTTTAGACCAGAGCCCTATGGCACCCTATTCCCTATATAGTCACTACTTTAGACCAGAGCCCTATGACACCCTATTCCTATATAGTGCACTACTTTAGACCAGAGCCCTATGACACCCTATTCCCTATATAGTGCACTACTTTAGACCAGAGCCCTATGGCACCCTATTCCCTATATAGTGCACTACTTTAGACCAGAGCCTATGGCACCTATTCCCTATATAGTGCACTACTTTAGACCAGAGCCTATGGCACCCTATTCCCTATATAGTGCACTACTTTAGACCAGAGCCCTATGGCACCCTATTCCCTATATAGTGCACTACTTTAGACCAGAGCCCTATGACACCCTATTCCCTATATAGTGCACTACTTTAGACCAGAGCCCTATGACACCCTATTCCCTATATAGTGCACTACTTTAGCCCGGCCAGACACCCATTCCTTATGTACACTACTTTGCCAAGCCCTATAGACACCTGAGATTCCCTATATAGTGCGAACTACTTAGCACGGGCACACAAAGTATGTAGGTCCACATGCATTATGAGGACATGAGCATCAAGCATAGGACGGAACAACAGCATCAGGAGGTCACACCAGCATCAGGAGGTCACAACAGCATCAGGAGGTTACAACAGCATCAGGAAGAACAACAGCATCAGGAGGTCACACCAGCATCAGGAGGTCACAACAGCATCAGGAGGTTACAACAGCATCAGGAGGTCACAACAGCATCAGGAGGTTACAACAGCATCAGGAGGTCACACCAGCATCAGGAGGTCACAACAGCATCAGGAGGTTACAACAGCATCAGGAAGAACAACAGCATCAGGAAGAACAACAGCATCAGGAGGTCACAACAGCATCAGGAGGACACAACAGCATCAGGAAGAACACCAGCATCAGGAGGTCACAACAGCATCAGGAGGTCACAACAGCATCAGGAGGTCACACCAGCATCAGGAGGTCACACCAGCATCAGGAGGTCACAACAGCATCAGGAGGTCACAACAGCATCAGGAGGTCACAACAGCATCAGGAGGTCACACCAGCATCAGGAGCACACAGCATCAGGAGGAACCAGCATCAGAGGTACAACAGCATCAGGAGGTCACACCAGCATCAGGAGGTTACAACAGCATCAGGAGGTTACAACAGCATCAGGAGGTTACAACAGCATCAGGAGGTCACACCAGCATCAGGAGGTCACAACAGCATCAGGAGGATCACACCAGCATCAGGAGGTTACACCAGCATCAGGAGGTTACAACAGCATCAGGAGGTTACAACAGCATCAGGAGGTTACAACAGCATCAGGAGGTGTAGATTGGATTTTAAATTGACAGCATTGAATCAGCATCAGGCTTTTAAACTGAGTCACACGGTTTTGAAAGAAGCTGTTTGATAACAACTCTAACTGTGTGTGCGTCAGCAGCTATAACTCTGTGTGTGTGTTGTGTGTGTGTGTGTGGTGTGTGTGTGGTGTGTGTGTGTGTGTGTGTGTCTGCGTGTGTGTGTGTGTGCGTGTGCCTGTGTGCCGAGTGTGGTGCGTGTGCGGGTGGTGCATGTGCCTGTGTGTGTGCGTGTGTGTGTGGTGTGTGTGTGTGTCTGTGGTGTGTGTGTGTTTCCTGGTGGCCTGAGTGTGCTGTGTGGTGTGTGTGCATGTGCCTGTGTGGGTGTGTGCATGTGTGTGTGTGTGTGTGTGTCTGTGTGTGTGTGTGTGCGTGTGCCTGTGTGCCTGAGTGTGTGCGTGTGCGTGTGTGCCTGTGTGTGTGTGTGCCTGTGTGTGTGTGTGTGTGTGTGTGTGTGTGTGTGTGTTAGCAGGCTATAACTCTGTCTCTCCTGAATAATGAAAGATGCTTTGCCAAAGTAAAGAACAGTGTTCTGTGATATCGTCAATATTCCCATTGCAGATATACTAAAAGCTCTCTGTGCTTCCAAATAAACAAATTACTGATCTCCTCCTTATCAATTCTTAATGTTGACTACATTCTTCACTTTAGAGAAACTATGACAAATGGAAGGCACGTTTAGTTAACAAATTAGCGGAAGTTTAAAGGTGCAGAGAGAGACAGGTTTGCCCATTGTTGTTGTTGTTGTTGTTGTTGTTGAAATTCTGAAATATTTTTATAAATCTACACGAGTGTAGAACACATCACATAAGACCCGTTGTTCAATTACTAACCAACTCAAACCCAAAGTGTTAATAGTTTGGCTCGTCATAAATTCTTAACCTGAATAATAACCTTTAATTCCAGGTAAAGTGTTAATGTGTGTGTGTGTGTTTGTATGTGTGTGTGTGTGTGTGTGCCTGTGTGTGTGTGTGCGTGTGCCTGTGTGTGTGTGTGCGTGTGCCTATGTGTGTGCGTGTGTGTGTGTGTGTGTGTGTGCCTATGTGTGTGTGTGTGTGTGTGGTGTGTGTGTGTGTGTGTGGTGTGTGTGCGCGTGTGCCTGTGTGTGCGTGTGCCTGTGTGTGTGTGTGTGTGTGTGTGTGTGTGTGTGTGCGCGTGTGCCTGTGTGTGTATGTGCGTGTGCCTGTGTGTGTGTGCGTGTGTCCTCTCAGGACCGGGTCGTTATCCTAGCAGAGGGTTAATGGTAATATTGACACACGACCTGTAGGTTCATGCTCTACAACATTCGGAGAGTACGACCCTGCCTTACACAGGAAGCGGCACAGGTCCTAATCCAGGCACTTGTCATCTCCCGTCTGGATTACTGCAACTCGCTATTGGCTGGGCTCCCTGCCTGTGCCATTAAACCCCTACAACTCATCCAGAATGCCGCAGCCCGTCTGGTGTTCAACCTTCCCAAGTTCTCTCACGTCACCCCGCTCCTCCGCACACTCCACTGGCTTCCAGTTGAAGCTTGCATATGCTACAAGACAATGGTGCTTGCCTACGGAGCTGTGAGGGGAACGGCCACCCTCCCTTACCTTCAGGCTCTGATCAGACCCTACACCCCAAACGAGGGCATTGGTTCATCCCACTCTGGGCCTGCTGGCTCCCCTACCTCTACAGAAGCACAGATCCCGCTCAGCCCAGTCAAAACCTTTCGCTGCTCTGTCACCCCAATGGTGGAACAAGCTCCCTCACGACGCCAGGACAGCGGAGTCACTCACCACCTTCCGGAGACACTTGAAACCCCACCTCTTTAGGGAATACTGGGATAGGATAAGCTAATCCTTGTATAGAGAAACCTCTCTATGAACTACAGAAGAACATCTCTATGACCTATAGAAGAACCTCTCATTGAACTATAGAAGAACATTCTCTATGAAAACTATAGAAAGAAACATCTCTATGAACTATAGAAGAACATCTCTATGAACTATAGAAGAACATCTCTATGAACTACAGAAGAACATCTCTATGAACTACAGAAGAACATCACTATGAACTATAGAAGAACATCTCTATGAACTACAGAAGAACATCTCTATGAACTACAGAAGAACATCACTATGAACTATAGAAGAACATCTCTATGAACTATAGAAGAACATCTCTATGAACTACAGAAGAACATCTCTATGACTAAGAAAATCACTAACTTAGAAGAACATCTCTATGAACTACAGAAGAACATCTCTTACTGAAGAACATCATAGACTAGAAGAACATCTCTATGAACTATAGAAGTCAAACGAAACATCTCTATGAACTACAGAAGAACATCTCTATGAACTATAGAAGAACATCTCTATGAACTATAGAAGAACATCTCTATGAACTATAGAAGAACATCTCTATGAACTACAGAAGAACATCTCTATGAACTACAGAAGAACATCTCTATGAACTATAGAAGAACATCTCTATGAACTATAGAAGAACATCTCTATGAACTAAGAAGAACATCTCTATGAACTATAGAAGAACATCTCTATGAACTAAGAAGAACATCTCTATGAACTACAGAAGAACACTCTTACTGAACTTATGACAAGGAACATCTCTATGAACTACAGAAGAACATCTCTATGAACTAAGAAGAACATCTCTATGAACTATAGAAGAACATCTCTATGAACTAAGAAGAACATCTCTATGAACTATAGAAGAACATCTCTAATGAACTTATAGAAGAACATCCTATGAACTAAGAAGAACATCTCTATGAACTATAGAAGAACATCTCTATGAACTATAGAACATCTATGAATAGAAAACATCTCTATGACTAAGAGACATCTATGACTATGAAGAATCCTATGAACATAGACATCTCATGAACTATAGAAGAACATCTCTATGAACTACAGAAGAACATCTCTATGAACTATAGAAGAACATCTCTATGAACTATAGAAGAACATCTCTATGAACTATAGAAGAACATCTCTATGAACTATAGAAGAACATCTCTATGAACTATAGAAGAACATCAACTCTCATATGAACTATAGAAGAACATCTCTATGAACTATAGAAGAACATCTCTAACTATGAGAAATCTCTATGAACAGAAGTAACATCTCTATGAACTATAGAAGAAACCATCTCTAGAACTATAGAAGAACATCTCTATGAACTAAAAGAAGAAATCTCTAGTGAACTATGAGAGAGAACATCTCTATGAATATATAACATTCCTAGACTTAGAAGACATCTCTATGAACTACAGAAGAAGCATCTCTATGAAGCTATGAAGAAATCTTATGAACTTAAGAATCTCTAGAAAGGAATCATAACATATGTAAGAAGAACATCTCTATGAACTATAGAAGAACATCTCTATGAACTATAGAAGAACATCTCTATGAACTATAGAAGGATAAACTCCAGTCTCGTGTAGCTCAGTTGGTAGAGCATGGCGCTTGCAACGCCAGGGTTGTGGGTTCGATTCCCACGGGGGGCCAGTATGAAAAAAAAACGCAGGAGTGGCTTTGGGACAAGTCTCTGAATGTCCTTGAGTGGCCCAGCCAGAGCCTCCCCATCCCAACCTGACAGAGCTTGAGAGGATCTGCAGAGAAGAATGGGAGAAACTCCACAAATACAGGTGTGCCAAGCTTGTAGCGTCATACCCAAGAAGACTCGAGGCTGTAATCGCTGCCAAAGGTGCTTCAACAAAGTACTGCGTAAAGGGTCTGAATACTTATGTAAATGTGATTTCAGCTTTTTTTTTGTATAAATTAGCAACAATTTCTAAAAACCTGTTTTTGCTTTGTCATTATGGGGTATTGTCTGTAGATTGATGAGGGGGGGGGAACAATTGAATCAATTTTAGAATAAGGCTGTAAAGTAACAAAATGTGGAAAAAGTAAATTACCTGATGCATGAAAAAAGTCACCACCGAGCAGGAAACAGGGTATGGAAAACAGGATATGGAAACAGGCTATGGAAAAAGGATATGCCTGTACAATTTTATAAATGCCGACAGACAATTTGTTTCGATATGGCGGGATCTTTTCGTGTCTGTAAAATTGAATTATGCGAGAAATTGCGGCATGGAAACGCCTTAATTAGCAAATATTAATATATTAACCATCATATCGAAGAAAACTCGGGAGTCACATGTTGTGTGGTCCTCCCACTACGACTCGGGAAAACCGTGGAGTTTATCAGGCTACAGATGAAATACGTTATGATGAACTTCACCGGGTGGTGAAAGTATGACGTGATGACCTCGATACTCTTTTCCAATAAATATCAAGGGTCTTTATTCTGGTGACATGATGATCGATGCTTGGCTGCTGTTTTGACAAATAAAAAGAGTATCGCATTTAATCCATAATAATGTCAACGTAGGTAGCCTACCTGCACTGTATCTGAGATCTGTTGAGCTGTTGGCGCACGTAGTACCAAGACCAGAGTCGCTATATAACGAAACCGTTTTTTGTGACAAAAACGTCAGTAAAAGTTGAAAGTGCGACGGAAACCCATTTCACTTGTATTTTTCCATTCGGGAATTTAACGGCAAAAGTTATTTGTATGTGCACGACGTCATTACGCACAGACTTTTATCCGAAATAAATCAGTTTTATTGGAAACACAATCTCTGGTGGGGGAAATACACATTATTTTAAGAAGAGTTTAGAAGATTCGCATGAAAATCTGGCGCAAATTAATAATAATAATATGTAATTTAACAGAAGCTTTTATCCAAAGCGACTTACAGTCATGTTGGATGGAAACCTAGCTACTGAGTAATGGTTGTTTTTTTGCATATATTCTGATAAAAGATTGTCTCTGTTAAGTGTTGTGTGCAGCTCAGCTGACTGTGTAGACGTCGATCATGTTTCATCCTGCTTGACCATATGGCTGGAGCTCCCTCTAGAGGCCGAGTAACATATATTACAACACGGTCCAAACCACCTGATTCACCACATAAGCTGGAGAAACATTCTAGAGACTCGGGTACATATATTAACAACATGGTCCAAAACCATCCTGCTTCACCACATAGTGGGAGAACATTCTAGAGACCGGTAACATAATATTACAACACGGTCCAACCATCCTGCTTTCACCACATAGCTGGAGAACAGTCTAGGGACCGGTAACAATATTACAACATGGTCCCAAACCCATACCTGACGTCACCCACAATAGCTGGGATAACATTTCTAGAGACCGGTAACCATATATTACACATTGTCCAAACCATCCTGCTTCACCACAATAGCTGGAGAACATTCTAGAGGCCCAGGTAACATATATTACAACATGGTCCAAACCATCCTGCTTCACCACATAGCTGGAGAACATTCTAGAGGCCGGTAACATATATTACAACATGGTCCAAACCATCCTATAGCTGGAGAACATTCTAGAGACCGTAACATATATTACAACACGGTCCAAACCATCCTGCTTCACCACATAGCTGGAGAACATTCTAGAGACCAGTAACATATATTACAACATGGTCCAAACCATCCAGCTTCACCACATAGCTGGAGAACATTCTAGAGGCCAGTCAACATGGTTCAAATCAAATCAAGACTGATCAGCAAAAGATACTTCAGCTTTCACTCTAACCTGAAATATCTTCAGAGATATTATAGTAATTTGGACTAAACCTCCCCTTTAAACTTACCATTCAAACGCTGTTGGAAAAACAGCAACGTTTTGTGGTCACTGATCAATATCTCAAGGTTACTAGATCCTATGGTCTCACTAACCTCCCCAGTAAAGCTGAGGGGATTAAAAACAGCAGTTAGAAGAGATGATTCACTTACATTTGAGTCATTTAGCAGACGCTCTTCTCCAGAGCCACTTACAGTTAAGTGAGTGCATTCGTTTTTCATACTGGCCCCCCGTGGGAATCAAACCCACAACCCTGGCGTCGCAAACGCCGCGCTCTACCAACTGAGCTACCAGGAAGCTGCTAACCTGTGAGGGGGTCTTATGCATGTTGATGCTCTTCAATGGATTTCTATTAGCAGTGTTTATTAAACACCTCTGATTTCTATTAGCAGTGTTTATTAAACACTGTCACCTCTGATTATCTATTAGCAGTGTTTATTAAACCCTGTCAACCTCATGCATATCTATTAGCAGTGTTAATTAAACACTGTCACCTCTGATTATCTATTAGCAGTGTTTATTAAAACACTGTCACCTCTGATATCTATTAGCAGTGTTTATTAAACACCGTCACCTCTGTATCTATTAGCAGTGTTTTTAAAAAAACCACCTCACCTCTGTTTCTTTTAAAAGTGTTTATTAAACACCTTTTTCACCTCTGATTTCAAATTAGCATTGTTTTTTAAAACCCCCTTGATTTCTATTAGCAGTTTTTTATTAAACCCCGTAAACCCTAAATTCTTTTGGGCAGTTTTTTTTAAAAACAACCGTAAACCTTGATTTTCTTTTACCCCAGTTTTTTTATTAAACACTGTCCCCCTTTTAATCTTTTAGCAGTTTTTTAAAACACTGTCACCTCGATTCTTTCCCCCAGTTTTATTAAACACGGGCCCACCTTCTTATTCTCATTACCCATTTTTTTAAATTAAACCTGTCCCCCTCTGTTTTTCTATTGCAGGGTTTTTTAAACACCGTCACCCTGTATCTTTTACAGGGGTTTTATTAAAAACCGTCCCCTTAAATTTTATAGATTTTTATTAAACCCCTCTGATTTATTAGCAGTGTTTATTAAAACCGTCACCTCGATTTCTATTGCAGGGGTTTTTTAAACACCTCTGTTTTCTATTGCAGTGTTTATTAAACCCTCTGTTTTTATATTAGAAAGTGTTTATTAAAAAACCCCCCACTTGGTTTCACTGCCCCTTCTATATCTATTGCAGTGTTAATTAAAACCCCTTTCCCCTGATATCTATTACCCAGTGTTTTTAAAAACACTGTTCCCCTCTGTTTTCTTTTACCGTTTTTTTTTAAACACTGTCACCTCTGTTTTATTACCCGGGGTAATTAAACACTGTCCCCTTTTCTGATTTCTTTTTAACAGGTTAATTAAACATGTCCCCCTTCGGGATTTCTTTTGAGTTTTTTTATTAAACACTGTCACCTTGTATCATTAGCAGGGGTTTTTTTAAACACCCACCTCATTTTTCCCCCCCCTGTTTTTTCCCCCCTTATTGGGGCAGTGTTTAACCCGTACCCTGTTTTTCTTTTAGCCGTGTTTAAAACCCCGTCACCTCTGATTTTTTAGAAAGTGTTTTTTAAACACCGTCCCCTGTTTTCATTGCAGTGTTTATTAAACACCGTCACCTCGATTTCTTTTAGCATTTGTTTTTAAAATTCCCCCACAACCCGTCACCCCCCTGATTTTATTAAGGGTTTTTTAAACACTGTCCCCCTGATTTCTATTACCCGTTTTTATAAACACTGTCACCTCTATTTCTTTTTAGCGGTTTTTTAAAAACACGTCACTTAAATTTCTATTACCCGTGTTTTTTAAAAAACAGTCACCCCCTGATTTCTATTAGCATTTTTTAATTAAAAAAAGTCCCCTTGATTTCTTTAGCAGTTTTTTAAATTAAAAAACACTGTCCCTCTGATTTTTTTGGGGGGGTTTATTAACAGCGGGGTTCCCCCCCCCCCCCTCATTTGTTTTAATTTGGGGGCTCCATTAACCCCTGATTACCCGTGGGGGCCCCGGCCCCAAATCAGGGCCCTCCCCTCGGGGGGCGGGCCCCCCGGGGAACCATTCGGGGACCGGGCCCTAGGCCCCCAGTAGCAGGGACCCGGGCCCCTGGGGGAAACCCAAGACAGGGCCCCCGGGCCCCTGAGGGAACCAGTAGCAGGGACCCGGCCCGGGGCCCATTTAGCAGGCCCCCCGGGGGCCCCCCCCTAGGTCCCCCATGGAACCCCCCTTTTCCCTTGAAGGAAAAACCTTTTTTAGGCCCGGGGCCCTTTTGGGCCCTTAAAAACCTTTTAAGGGCCCCTTTTTGGCCCAAAGGGAAAACCCCAGTCCCCAAGAACCCGGGGGGCCCTGAGGGGAAACCAGACCCACTCCACTCCTTTTTTCCCAAATCCCCAAACCCTTTTTCCCCTTTTTTTTCCCTTTTTATAAAATTAAAACACCGACCAAAAAGGTCCCTTATTCCCTTAGGGGGTTTTAATTAATAAAAATTAAAACAACCCATTTAAAGAAAAAAACCCCCTTTTAAATCCAAAACCGCCTTCCCCAATTTTCCCAAAAAAGCCTTTTACGGGGTTAAGGGTTTAAATTCCCAAGCCCGTCACAACCACTCCCAGCAAACACCTCCCTCGGGTAAGCCCAGCCTTCTTTTACAGTTCCAAAAAATTTCCCCAAACAGCCAACACAGCCCCAAGGGTCCAAAAAAACCCCCTTTACCTACAAAAAACCCTTTCTACATAAGAAAACAGCCCAGCTTTCGGGAAAAACCCCCACAGCCTTCCCAGTACCAGCCCAAACCCCCAAACCAAACCTTTCTACATACCAGAACACACCTTTCTCCTTACCAAAAACCCCCAGCCTTTACGGACCAAAAACCACCCTTCTCAGTACCAGCCCCCCAGCCTTTACTTTCCCAGAAACACCGCCTTCTACAGTCCCAAAAACACACACCCTTTCTAAAAGGTACCAGAAACAAAACCCCTTTCCCCTCCCCCCTTACGACACCCCCTTCTACAGTCCCGAAAACCCCCCTTAAAAACGAAAAAAACCCCCCAACCCTTTCTCCCCACCCCCCAGAAACACAGCCTTTCAGTACAGAACAAGTTTTTTTACCCCCCCCAAAAAACCCCCACCCTTTCCCCCCCCCCGACACACAGCCTTCTACAGTACCAGAAACACAGCCTTTTACAAAACCAGTTAAAACCCCCTTCTACAGTACCAGAAAAAACCCTTCTACCCCCCCAAAAACCCACCCCTTCACAGTACCAGATACAAAAACCTTCTACATTTAACCAAACACCCCTTTTCTACAGCCCCCACCAGAAACAAAACACCCTTTCTAAAAGTACCAGAAACACCGCCTTTAAAAGTACCAGAAAACACACCTTTTACGTACCAAAACACCTTCTAAAATACCAAAAACCCACCCCCAACCCCTTTAACAGTCCCCCCCCAAAACACACCCCCAAAGCCCCCTTTACATACCGGAAACACGCCTTTCCAGTCCAAACCACCTTCTAATACCAGACACCCAGTTTCTACAGAAACCAAAACCCAAACAAACAAAAACCCTTATACAGTCCCAGATACCCGCCTTCTACAGTACCAGAAACCACCCTTTCCCTTAATTTACCAAAAAACACAGCCTTCTAATTTCCCAAAACACACACCCTTTTAAAAAAGGCCCAGAATCCACACCTTTCTCCCGAAACCAGTACAAAACACCTTTTCACATCCCAAAGGATAAAAACCCTTCTACAGTACCAGATACACAGCCTTCTACAGTACCAAAAAACAAAACCCCTTCTACATTTACCAAACAAGCCTTTACAGTACCAAACACAGCCTTCCCCAGTACCAGAAACCCCGCCTTCTACAGTCCCCCTTACCCACCTTCTCCCGAAACCCAAAACACCCTTCCCTACAGAAACCAGAAACAACAGCCTTTACTACCGGTACCAGCCTTCTAAATCCCCAAAAAACCCCCGCCTTCTCAGTACCGAAACACACCCTTTCTACATTTACCAACACCCGCCTTTACAAAACCAGACACACACCCTTCTACAGTACCACCCCCAACAGCCTTCTACTTACCAGATCCCCAACACCCTTCAAACAAAACCAGAAACAAAAGCCTTCTCCATTTACCAGAAAAAAGCCTTCACAGTCCCAAAAACCCAAACCCCTTTCCCTCCCGTAACCAAAACCCAACACAGCCTTTACATACCAGAACAACACCGGAACGCCCAAAAGATACCCCAAACCCCCACCCCCTTCGCCCCGACCAAACACACCTTCTAATTACCCGATACACACCTTCTACGTACCAAAACCCCAGCCTTTACAGTACCAATACCCCGCCTTCTACTCCAGATACCCCCACCCTTTCTAAAAGAAACCAGCCCAAACAGCCTCCCCAGTACCGGGATCCCACCCCGCCTTTTTACATTTACCAAAAACACACCCTTTTACGTACCAAAAACACAGCCTTCAATTTCCCAGATACACCCCCCTTACATACCGGGACACACACCCTTTCAACATACCAGATACACAAAAGCCTTCAAACCGCCCAAACAAAACACCTTCTACAGTACCAACACCTTCTACATTGGGAAACCCCGGCCTTCTACGAAACCGTTACACCCCTTCTCAGTCCCAAAAACCCCCAACCCTTTCTACATACCAGACAAACCACCCTTTTCTCCCAATACCACCCAAAAAAAACACACACCCTTCTCCCCAGTACCAAAACACACCCCCTTCCCTCCCGTCCCGAACCCCCTTCAACAGTACCAGGAACACAGCCTTCTACAGTACCAGACACACAGCCTTCTCCAGAAAAAAAACCAAAAAAAAACCCACATTTTCCCCGTACCAATACACACCCCTTCTACAGTCCAATCCCACAGCCTTCTACTCCCCAGAAACACCCCGCCTTCTCCATACCCCAATACACACCTTCTAAGTCCAGATAAAAAAACCTTCACGTACCCAACACACCCTTTTACAGTCCCCAATAAACAGCCTTCTCCCGAAACCAAAAACCCCAACAGCCTTCTCCCCCCCCCAGTCCCAGAAACACACCCTTCTAAAGAAACCAGAAAAAAAGCCTTCCCCTCCCAAGACCACAGCCTTTACATACCCAGATAAAACACACCCCTTCTCCCACCCCCAAAACCACAGCCTTCTCCCAGTCCCAAAAACCCACCCCTTTTTCTCCCCATTTCCCCCAGCCCCACCCTTTTTTAAGTCCCCAAAAAAAAGGCCCTTTACGTACCAGAACAAACAGCCTTCTACCGTACCGGGACACACAGCCTTCACAGTCCCAGAAACACCTTTCCCCCCCCGTACCGAAACACACCCAACAGCCTCCAGTTTCTACGAAAAACAACCCTTTAACAGTCCCAGACAACAGCCTTTTTAAGTCCCAAACAAGAAAAAAGCCTTACAGTACCGGGAAAAAACCCACAGTCCTTAACACCCAATCCCACAAAAGCCTTCTACGAAACCCTAAAACCGCCTTCTACAGACCAAAAAACCGGGCCTTCTACAGTACCAAAAACCCACCCTTTTCTCCCGTACCGATACACAGCCTTTAAAAGTCCCAAAAAACACACAACCCTTCTCAGTCCCAGAAAACCACCCTTCTCCAGTACCAGATAACACCTTCTACATTTCCCCAAAAACAAAAAGCCTTCTCATCCCCGATACAAAAACCCTTCTACAGTACCAGAAACACAGCCTTCTACAGTACCAGAAACACAGCCTTCTCCCAGTCCCAGTACCACCCCTTTAAACAGTACCAACCCCCGCCTTTTAAAGTACCAGAAAAACAAACCCCAAGTACCAAAAACACGCCTTCTACATAACCAAAAACCAAAACCCTTTACAAAAACCAGAAACCAAAAGCCTTCTACAGTCCCCAAAACCCAACAGCCTTCTACAGTACCAAAACAACACTTCTAAAAGAAACCAGAAACAAAACCCCTCTCCCAGTCCCAAAAACCACAGCCTTCTAAGAAACCAAAAACACACAGCCTTCTACAGTCCCAAAACCAAAACACCTTTCTACATTCCCAGACACCCAAAACAGCCCCCTTTCTACTTCCAAAGGCCAACCCCCCACCTTTCTAAAGTACCGAACCCAAAACAGCCTTCTAAATTCCCAGCCCCCCGGTTCCCTTCCTCCCTTCCCCAAATAAAAACCCACGCCCTTCTCCGCCGCCCCACACCCCCCCTTCCTCCAAAAACGGTTTTAAGCCAAACCCCCAAAAGCCTTCCCCCCCAACCCCCCGATCACCCCCCTCGTATCCGGTTCTCCATTCCCGGGAAAAATTTTCCCAACCTTCGCTTTACATACCCCCCCAAAGGTCCCGAAAACGGGCCTTCTATTTTTCCCGGAAAACCCACGCCAAACCCCGGTTCTCCCAGCCAAAAAGGGTTTAAAAGATAACGTTTCCCGCCGCCACGTTCTACCGCCCCACCCAACCCCTTCTCCCATCCCCGACGGCCCAAAAACCACCTTTTTCCGATCCCGTTCTACACCCCAAAGAACACACACGCCCTTTCTCCCAATCCCCTTTTTAAAACTCACCCCACGGCCCCGGAACCCGTTTACTACAAACCCCACCCAAAAGTACCCCCTTCTCCCGTCCCAAACCATTCCCCAAACCGCCTTCTCCATACCCGACCACCCCAGGTGTACCACCCTTTTAAAACCACCCCCAATTTTACCCCGGGAACCAGTTTTAAATCCCACCCTCCAGCCGGGAAACAGTTTTCAAAAACCCGCCTTTCTACGTACCCAGAAAACCATTCCCCAAGGATCCGTTTCTACATTTCCCCAAAAAACAACACCCCAAGAACCCCCCTTCCCAGCCCAAAACACCCCCTCCCCGCCCCGCCCTACCGGGGGAAAAGGGTCGTTACATCCCCCGCACACCCGCCTTCTCCCTTCCGAAACCCACCCTTTCCGTCCCCTTCCCCTTTCCTCCCAGCCGCACACGGGCCTTCTAAAACCCGTACCCAAGAAGGGCCGATCCCCAACCCACAGTTACCTCCACCTTCTAAACCCAAAGGAAAAAGCCCAAGAAACAAAAACCCCCCCACTTCTGTCCCGTTTAAAACCCAATCCTTTACACCCCCTTTCTCCCAAAAACCAACCCTAGCCCACACCCCTTTTCTACAGTACCAGAAACCCCACCTTTTTAAAATACCAGAAACACACCTTTAACCCAGATACCCACCCTCTACAGTACCAGACACAAAACCTTCAAACCTCCCCAAGATCCCCCAAGCCTTCCATACCAGAAACACAGTTTACAGTCCCCGACACACAGCCTTTACATTACCAAAACCCCCTTTCTACGGGACCAGTAAAAACCCTTTCCCTACATACCAAAAACCACCTTCACAACCAGAAACATCCTTCTCAGTACCAGAAACAACCCTTCTACACCAGAACCCCGTTTCTACAGAAACCTTAAACATTAAAACCCAAAAAAGCCTTCTCCGTCCCAAACAAAAGCCTTCTCCCGTACCACCCCCAAAAGCCTTCTAAAAGAAACCAGAACACACCCTTCCTCCCTTACCAGACAACCCCCCACACTTTCTCATACCAGTACCCCGCCTTCTCAGAAACCAGAACCCACCTTCTCCAGTCCCCGACACACAGCCTTCTACGTAAAATCCACAGCCTTTAAAGTACCAGAAACCCAGCCTTCTCCAGAAAACCAAAAAACACCCCTTCTACGTACCAGACACCGCCTTCTACAGTACCAAACCCCCAGCCTTCAAGTCCCCGAAAAAACACAGCCTTTTAAAGTCCCCCCAAAACACCCCCTTCACGTCCCCAAAAACACCACCCTTCACAGTACCAGAAACCAGCCTTTACAGTCCCCAAAAACCAAAAAAGCCTTCTACAGCCCAAACCACACACCCTTTCTACACCCCCGCAATTTCAAGCCCGAAACAGTCCCCGACACACACCTTTTTACAGTCCCCGATACACCCCTTTACAGTCCCAGATACACCCCTTTCTAAAATACCAGAACACGCCTTCTACAGTACCAGATCCCAACAGCCTTTTTACAAAAAACCCAAACACAGCCTTCCATACCAAAAACCCAAAAGCCTTCAAGTCCCCAGACACAAAACCCCTTCAAACCAGTCCCAATACACCCTTCTAAAATACCAGTCCACACCTTTACAGTACCGCCCCCACCCTTTCGACAGTACAACCCCACCTTTACAGCCCCGGAAACCAGCCTTCTAAAATACCAAAACACACCCCTTTTATACAGTAAACCACCCGGATAAAAAGGCCTTCAAAAAATTACCCCCAGAAACAACCGTTTCCCCTTACAGTACCAGAAAACACACCCTTTCAAATTCCCAGACACACGCCTTCTACATTCCCAGAACCGCCTTCAAACAGTACCAGACCAAAACCCTTTTTACAGTCCCAAGAAACAAAAAGCCTTCTACAGTACCCCCCACCCCGCCTTTCCCGTACCAGCCCAAAACCTTCTCCGGGAACCCGAAACCAGCCCCCTAAGTACCGGGGAACCCCCCTTCTACAGTACCAATACAAAACCCTTTCTAAAAATTCTACATACCAGAACCACCCCTTCCCATTCCAGTACAAACCCTTCTAAAGTCCCCTACACACCCTCTCCAGTACCAGCCAAAACCTTCTACAGTACCGAAAACACACACCCTACAGTCCCCAGAAAAAACACACCCTTCTACAGTCCCAGAAACACACCTTTACTTTAACCAAAAAACACACACCTTCAAACAGTCCCCCAAAACACAGCCTTTCCCTTACCAGAAAAACACCCCTTTCTACAGTACCGGGAAAAAACCACCCTTTTCAAAACCCGTACCAGATCCACAGCCTTCACGGGACCAAAAACCCCCACACCCTTCTACAGTACCAGACACACAGCCTTCTACAGTACCAATAAAAGCCTTCTACATTAAACCAAACCCCAACCCTTCAAAGTCCCCAGAAAAAACAGCCTTCTACATACCGAACCCCCAGCCTTCTACGTCCCAAACACACCCTTCCCTACAGAAACCGGGTTTAAAACAGCCTTTAAAACCAAACCATTCCCCAACCAGACACACACCCTTCTACCGTCCCAAAAACAAACAGCCTTCTCCATCCCCCCAGACACACGCCTTCTACGCCCCAAAAACAGCCTTCTACGTCCCCAGAAAAAAACAGCCTTCTACAGTCCCAGATACACAGCCTTCTACAGACCGATACACGCCTTCTCAGAAACCAAACAACCGCCTTCTCAGTACCAGAACACACCCTTTCCCTACAGAAACCGACACACAGCCTTTACAAAACCAAAAACCACCCTTTCTACAGTACCAAACCCCCAGCCTTCCAGCCGAACCCAGCCTTCTCAGTAAAAAGAACCAAAACGCCTTTACGGGCCCAAAAACCCCCCACACGCCTTCTACATACCAGATCACAGCCTTCTACAGTCCCCAGAACCACGGGCCTTCTACAGTACCAAAACCAAACAGTTCTCCAGTCCCAAAGAAACCCCAGCCTTCACGTCCCCAAACCACACCCCTTCACAGTCCCAAATCCCAGCCTTCTCCCGCCCCGGAACACGGGCCTTCTACAGTACCAGAAACACACAGCCTTCTAAAAGTACCGCCCAACCCCTTCCCCGTACCAGAAAAACCCCCAGCCTTCTACAGTCCCAAAAATTACACCAAACCCCTTCTCCCAGTCCCAGAACACCCCTTCTACAGTCCCCGGGAACACACAGCCTTCTACAGAAACCAGAAACCCCGCCTTCTACGGTTACCAGATACACACCTTCTACATCCAAAAAACACAGCCTTCAAACAGTCCCAAGATAAAAAAGCCTTTCCCTTACCGGGAACACAGCCTTTACAAAACCCAAAACACACGGCCTTTACAAAACCCGAAAAAACAGCCTTCTCAAACCCAAAAACACAACCTTTCCCTACAGTCCCAGAAACACCCCTTCAAACAGTCCCAAACACAGCCTTTACATTCCCCAGAAACACCCCCTTCTACAGTCCCAAGCCCCCCCACCCTTTTACAGCCCAAAAAAACCCCAAAAGGCCTTCTAAAAAATTCCCGGGAACAAAACCAGCCCCGCCTTTCCAGTACCAATCCCCACACACCCTTTTAACATCCAGATACACAGCCTCTAAGTACCAAACCCCCACCCTTTCTACTTTCCCAACAAAAAGCCTTCTAAAAGTACCAATCCACAGCCTTCTCCCCTTAACCAGTTAACCACCCTTTCCCGAAACCCAAAAAACACCCCCTTCTACAGTCCCAAAGAAAACACCCCTTCTACAGTACCAGAAAACACAGCCGTCTAAAAGTACCAGAAAAAAGCCTTCTCGGGAAACCAAAACCCACCCCCCAGCCCTTCTACGGCCCCCAAACACACCCTTTCTACATTTCCAGAACAAAAGCCTTCTACAGTCCCAGAAACAAAACCCCTTTCCCACGGGTACCGAACACAGCCCTCCCGTACCAGAACCACAGCCCCGACAGTACCAGAAAACAGGCCTTCAAACAGTACCAGAACACACCCTTTTTACGTACCCCAACACACCTTCTACAGCCCCCAAA
Source organism: Coregonus sp. 'balchen' (assembly GCA_902810595.1). Classification (NCBI taxonomy): domain Eukaryota; kingdom Metazoa; phylum Chordata; class Actinopteri; order Salmoniformes; family Salmonidae; genus Coregonus; species Coregonus sp. 'balchen'. The sequence goes on from LR778274.1 coordinate 21,403,050, forward strand.
CACACCCTTTAAGACCAGAACAAAACCCTTCTACAGAAACCAGAAACCCCACACCCTTTTCTACATTTACCAGAACAAAAGCCCCCCCCCTTCCCCCAAACCCTTTTACAGTACCAAAAAAGAAAACAAAAACGCCTTCTAAAACCAAAAAACCAGCCTTTAAGTACCAGACACACACACCCTTTTTACAGTCCCAATACACACCCCTTTTTACAGCCCAGATCCCACACCCTTTCTACAGAAACCAAAGAAACACAGCCTTCAAACCGTACCAGCCAAAACCGTCTAAAAAGTCCAAAAACCAAGCCTGCAAGTACCAGAAAACCCCGCCTTACATCCCGGCCCCACAGCCTTTTAAAATCCCAGAAACAAAGCCTTCAAAAGTACCAGAAAACACAACCCCTTCCCTTACATCCCAGAAACACCCACCTTCTACGGGACCAAAACCACACCCTTTCTACAGTACCGGGAAAAACACCCTTTACAAGACCAAAACAAGCCTTTACATTTACCGAAAACACAGCCTTCTACTTACCAGAAAAACCGCCTTTCCAGTACCAATCCCAAGGGCCTTTAAATTTCCCAGATACACAGCCTTTCCCGACCAAAAAACACCCTTCTCCAGTACCAGATACACAGCCTTCTACATACCAAAACCCCGCCTGAAAATACCAAAACAAAAGCCTTCCCCGTACCAGAAAAAAGCCTTCTCATCCAGAACACACCTTTTACAGTCCAATACCCGGGCCTTCTACGTCCCCAGAAAAACAGCCTTTTTCCCCGTCCCGAACACAGCCTTCTACGTCCCAAAAACCCCAAACCCCTTCTACAAAACCAAACACACACCCTTTACAGTACCAAAATACAACCCTTCTACGGGCCCAAAGAACAAAGCCTTCTAAAAGTACCAAAAAACCACCCTTCTACAGTCCCAAAACCCACACCTTCTACGTACCAAAACACACAGCCCTCCCGAAACCAACACACAGTTCCCCAGTCCCCAATACACCACCCTTCCCACGTACCAGATACCCCCCCTTTAACAGTCCCAGAAACACCCCCTTCTACAGTACCGAAAAACCGTCTTTCCCGTCCAAAAACCCACAAGCCTTTACAGTACCAAAAACCCCCACCCCTTTCTACAGTCCCCAGACACACCAAGCCCTTCACATTTTAACCAGAACCCACCCCTTTTTAAAGTACCAAAACACATCCTTTACAGTCCCAAAACACAAACCCTTTTCTACAGTACCAGAAAAAGCCTTCGGGTTCCCCCTTTTACAGTACCAGAAAACACCCCCCTTCACGGGACCAAAAACCCCGGAAGCCCGGGGAAAACCTTCAAAACAGTACCAAGTCCCCGGGCCCCCCCCGCCCAAACAGTCCCAAAACCCCCGCCTTAACCATTAAACCAAGAAACCCAGCCTTCTACAGTACCCGATACCCCCCAACCCTTCTACACCCCCAGCAAACCCAAAACCCTTTCACGGGTCCCAAAACCAACCTTTTCCATTTAACAGAAACCAAAACGCCTTCACCGTCCCCAGCCCACAGCCTTCTACGTCCCAGTCCCCCAGCTTCCCCCGTACCGAAAAACCTTTTCTACAGTAAAACCAACAACCCCCCCAGCCTTCCCCCCCTTTCTACAGTCCCCCAGATTGCGGGGTTAAAATAAATTAGAAAAACCTTTAAAGAGTGGGTTTAAATTTAAAAACGCTCAGAGGGGTCCCCCCACAATAACACTTTTGGTTCTGCTGGGGATTTGAAAAAGTGGCTTTGTTTTTCCCTTTTAATTTTTGGCTTTTTGGTATAATCTTTTTTATTGATGGAGTTATTTTCCGTTGAAGGGTGTTTGAGAGGGGGAAGAGAAAAAAAAGAAGAAAAACCCGGGGGGGAGAGAGAGAGAGAGAAGGGAGAGCGAAAAGTCTAAGAGACCCCCGAAAAGAGAATGAGGGGGGAGGGGGATGATCTTCTACCCAGCCTCGCCCCTAAGGAGGATAGAGGGGTTATTAAGGGGTAGAGAGGAGAGAGAGAGGAGAGAGAAAGGAAGAAAAGGCAGGAACAAACCCCCCAAACCCGGGGGGTTCACCCCCCAAAAACTTTTTGGACCCTTTTCCAAAGAGGTCCCACATTGGCGAACCCCCTGACCAATTTTTAAAATTGCCCCAAAATTTAAAAAAAAAGCTTTGCCTATGTACAGACTAAAGTGACATACCCTTGCTTTGAAAAAGGGCCCGTAGGGACCTGGCTCCCCCCGAGAAAAAGGGCATGTGCACACTCCCACCAAAAATTGGGTAAAAAAACGGGGGGCCACCCCAAACCCTCCCTTTGCCAAATGGATGCCATATTAAGACAAAATATTTCCCTAAGATTACAGCGAGAGAAAAGGGAGAGGAGGGGAGTTTAAGGAGTTATAGAGAAGGGGAAGAGGGCCCGAGAGGGAAAGGAGAGGATAAGAGAGACAGGAGAGGGGAGTTAAGAGAGAGGGGGGAAAAGAGAGGAGTGAGGAGAAGGAGGGCCGGGCCGGGGGTCCCCTTTTCTTTTTTTCTGGGGGCGACGATGGAGACTGAGGAGGATGGATAATAGAAAACCCCAGGGTGAAAGGCGGGGGGGGGGGGAAGGGGGGGGGGGGGCAGATTAAGCAAGAGCAGTGAGAGCGAGAAGTTAGAAGAAGGATAAAGTACGAGAGGCAAAGAGAACATGGATTTGAGGGATTGAAGAGGTGATCATGAGAAGTAAGGAGAGAGATATACGGAGTGAGAGAGAGAGAGAGAAGATGAGAGAGAGAGAGATAGAGAGAGAGAGCAGAGAGATAGAAGCAGAGAGGATGCATCTGACCAATTAGAGTATACTATAGCGGAGATAGTGTAGATGAGGAGAGAGAGAGATAGACAGACAGAACTTAACCCAGAAATAGCACATAGTCATTCTATTTGCCTGAGAGAGTACGTGGCAGATACTGACTGTGTACTGCCCAATGGAAGCTTGCTATGTACAGCTCAGTGACTAGCTTCTATTGGAAAGGGCCGTAGGCAGACTGGTCTCGATGAGAAGGCTAGTGCAACTCCATCAATGGGTGGAACGAGCTCACTTCAACCTCCGCAATGATGACCATATTAGAGACACAATGCCTCAGATTACAGCGAGGAGAGAGAGGGCGAAGAGTTGTAGAGTGTTGGAGGTGGCGGGAAGTAGTAGGTCTGGTAGTGGAGAGTGGGACGTGACGAGGATAGGTCTGTGTGTGGGTGGGCGGGCAGTATAGCTGGTGAGGGGGGTGGAGCGATCAGTCGAGTCTGTTGTGGGGTGGGCGGGGTCAGCGATAGGTCTGTGATGTGCGGTGGGCGGGATGTTCAGCCGATAGTCTGTGTGTGGTTAGTGGGAGGGGGTCAGTGATAGGTCTGTGTGTGGGGTGGGCGGGGTCAGCGATAGGTCTGTGTGTGGGGTGGGCGGGGTCAGTGATAGGTCTGTGTGTGGGGTGGGCGGGCCGGGGTCAGCGATAGGTCTGTGTGTGGGGTGGGCGGGGTCAGCGATAGGTCTGTGTGTGGAGTGGGCGGGGTCAGCGATAGGTCTGTGTGTGGGGTGGGCGGGGTCAGGGGTCATGTACCTCTTGGCGATGTCAGCTCCGTTCCAGCAGGCCAGTCCGTCAGCGGAGGCCAGCTGGCTCACACACAGCTGGTCCGCCAGGCCACCATAGAAGGTACGGTACAAACGCAGACTGTTCAGGAACTCTCTGTTGAGACAACACAACACACACACAGGTGATCTACATTGGTGCACTTGCACACCTCAGTCCTCTCAGGAGCCTCATACGGCTAAGATGGTCATCTAGAGACCTCAACCTTTGAGTATTGGCTAACAGTGCTGCAGAAGTGCTGACTAAGCACGAGGAATGTAAAGTTAGCGGTTAGCATGGCGAACGGAGACAGCACACTCACGTTCTCCTGGTGGCCAGGGTGTTTCCTGTTTCTCTGATGGACGCTTTGAGAGGGATGGACTCTCTAGCGCCGTCCTGCTGGCCACTGACTGACTGGGCAGGCTGTCTGCTGGGGTAACCACATACTTTATGCACCTGGAGCACAACAACCACGGAGAGAGAGAACAATCAGCTGACGTACAGTGTCCTAGTGTTAAGAGAGCTCACAAGAGGGCGCAGTGGCGTGATGTCTCCACTAGATGGCGCCATAGGACTCTGGGATCTAAAGTCATTCACTATAGGGGTGTGTGGATCATCACCTAGATTCAGCCGCGGGACGATTTTGTCTTGAGCTGATGATGGTCGGGAGCCGGAACATAATTATAAATCATTTGTAGACTACAAGAAGCCCGAACAGATATAATATTTGACTAAAACATAATCATTTAAACATTACATGGTGGTAACACGTGGTCCCTCTGTAGCTCAATTGGTAGAGCATGGCGCTTGTAACGCCAGGGTAGTGGGTTCGATCCCCGGGACCACCCATACGTAAAAATGTTATGCACACATGACTGTAAGTCGCTTTGGATAAAAGCGTCTGCTAAATGGCATATTATTATTATTATTATTAAGAACACCTTCCTATATTGAGTTGCACCCCCCTACCTCCCTTTCGCCCTCAGAACAGCCTCAATTCGTCGGGGCATGAATTCTACAAGGTGTGAAAAGCGTTCAACAGGGATGCTGGCACCATGTTGAAACTGTTGAGCGTGAAAAACCCAGCAGCGTTGCAGTTCTTGACACAAACCGGTGCGCCTGGCACCAACACCAAGTCCCGTTCAAAAGGCACTTAAATCTTTTGTCTTGCCCATTCGCCCTCTGAATGGCACACTTAACGCAATCCATGTCTCAGCTGTCTCAAGGCTTAAAAACCCTTCTTTAACCCCGTCTCCTATCAAGTAACGTCCGTCTCTCTGGTCTGTCTCTGGTTAAGGGATCATAGCTTTCACCTGGATTCGCCTGGTCAGTCTATGTCATGGAAAGAGCAGGCGTCCTTAATGTTTTGTACACCATTTAATTAAATACTATATATAATATAGCGTTCAATGATATATTATATACCATTTAATAATATGCTATATATAATATACCATTTAATAATATGCTATATATAATATACCATTTCATAATATTGTATATATCCATTTAATAATATAGTCAGTGTATCTCTCTATGATGAGTGGGGAAAATCACTTGAAGCTGATTTGTTGGTGTTTTTAACAGTATTTTATATACAAATAAAAACCTATATTTTACCCTGAAACCCTGGGGGGCCAGTTGAACCCTGATGTTGGGAATAGGATCTGATATGTCCTGATGAGCTAACGTCCTCTCTCTGGTCTGTCTCTGGTCTGTCTCTGGGACAACCTCTTCTGATGAGCTAACGTCCTCTCTCTGGTCTGTCTCTGGTTAGCATTCTGGGACAACCTCTTCTGATGAGCTAACGGCCTCTCTCTGGTCTGTCTTTTTCTGGACAACCTCTTCTGATGAGCTAACGGCCTCTCCTGGTCTGGCTCTGGTCTGTCTCTGGACAACCTCTTCTGATGAGCTAACGGCCTCTCTCTGGTCTGTCTCTGGTTAGCATTCTGGACAACCTCTTCTGATGAGCTAACGGCCTCTCTCTGGTCTGTCTCTGGTTAGCATTCTGGACAACCTCTTCTGATGAGCTAACGTCCTCTCTCTGGTCTGTCTCTGGTTAGCATTCTGGACAACCTCTTCTGATGAGCTAACGGCCTCTCTCTGGTCTGGCTCTGGTTAGCATTCTGGACAACCTCTTCTGATGAGCTAACGGCCTCTCTCTGGTCTGTCTCTGGTTAGCATTCTGGACAACCTCTTCTGATGAGCTAACGGCCTCTCTCTGGTCTGTCTCTGGTTAGCATTCTGGACAACCTCTTCTGATGAGCTAACGGCCTCTCTCTGGTCTGTCTCTGGTTAGCATTCTGGACAACCTCTTCTGATGAGCTAACGGCCTCTCTCTGGTCTGTCTCTGGTTAGCATTCTGGACAACCTCTTCTGATGAGCTAACGGCCTTCTCTGGTCTGTCTCTGGGAAACTCTTTGATGCTAAGGCCTCTCTCTGTCTGCTCTGGTTAGCATTCTGGACAACCTCTCTGATGAGCTAACGGCCTCTCTCTGGTCTTGTCTCTGGTTAGCATTCTGGACAACCTCTTCTGATGAGCTAACGGCCTCTTCTCTGGTCTGTCTCTGGTTAGCATTCTGGACAACCTCTTCTGATGAGCTAACTGCCTCTCTCTGGTCTGTCTCTGGTTAGCATTCTGGACAACCTCTTCTGATGAGCTAACGGCCCTCTCTCTGGTCTGTCTGGTGCTGTCTCTGGACAACCTCTTCTGATGAGCTAACGGCCTCTCTCTGGTCTGTCTCTGGTTAGCATTCTGGACAACCTCTTCTGATGAGCTAACGGCCTCTCTCTGGTCTGTCTCTGGTCTGTCTCTGGGACAACCTCTTCTGATGAGCTAACGGCCTCTCTCTGGTCTGTCTCTGGTTAGCATTCTGGACAACCTCTTCTGATGAGCTAACGGCCTCTCTCTGGTCTGTCTCTGGTTAGCATTCTGGACAACCTCTTCTGATGAGCTAACGGCCTCTCTCTGGTCTGTCTCTGGTTAGCATTCTGGACAACCTCTTCTGATGAGCTAACGCCCTCGCTCTGGTCTGTCTCTGGGACAAACTCTTCTGATGAGCTAACGGCCTCTCTCTGGTCTGGCTCTGGTTAGGCATTCTGGACAACCTCTTCTGATGAGCTAACGGCTCTCTCTGGTCTGTCTCTGGTTAGCATTCTGGACACCTCTTCTGATGAGCTAACGGCCTCTCTCTGGTCTGGCTCTGGTTAGCATTCGGGACACCTCTTCTGATGAGCTAACGGCCTCTCTCTGGTCTGTCTCTGGTTGCATTCTGGACAAACCTCTTCTGATGAGCTAACGCCTCTCTCTGGTCTGTCTCTGGTCTGTCTCTGGGAACAACCTCTTCTGATACTAAGGCTAACGGCCGTGTACTCTGGTCTGTCTCTGGTTAGGCATTCTGGACAACCTCTTCTGATGAAGCTAACGTCCTTCTCTCTGGGGTCTGTCTCTGGGACAAACCGCTCCTGATGAGCTAACGCCTCTCTCTTGGTCTGGTCTCTGGTTAAGCATGCTGGGACAACACTCTTCTGATGAGCTAACGGTCCTCGCTCTGGTCTGTTCTTTTGGTCTGTCGCTCTTGGGACCAACCTCCTTCTGATGAGTTCTTAACGTCCTCCTCCCTGGTCTGTCTCTGGGGTTCTGGTCTCCTGTCTTTCTCTGGTCTGTCTCTGGTGTCCTGGTCTTCGCTGGGTTTGTCTCTGGTTAGCATTCTGGACAACCTCTTCTGATGAGCTAACATCCTCTCTCTGGTCTGTCTCTGGTTGCATTCTGGACAACCTCTTCTGATGAGCTAACGTCCTCTCTCTGGTCTGTCTCTGGTTAGGCATTCTGGACAACCCTTCTGATGAGCTAACGCGGCCTCTCTCTGGTCTGGGCTCTGGTTAGCATTCGGACAACCTCTTCTGATGAGCTAACGGCCTCTCTCTGGTCTGTCTCTGGTTAGCATTCTGGACAACCTCTTCTGATGAGCTAACGGCCTCTCTCTGGTCTGTCTCTGGTTAGCATTCTGGACAACCTCTTCTGATGAGCTAACGGCCTCTCTCTGGTCTGTCTCTGGTCTGTCTCTGGTCTGTCTCTGGTCTGTCTCTGGTCTGTCTCTGGTCTGTCTCTGGTTAGCATTCTGGACAACCTCTTCTGGCCACATACACACACCAACCCCTCTGCTGGCTCTCGCTGCCCACAATGGTGTATTCTGGGAATGTTCTGGGCACGCTGTTGTTGTGTGGTATGTACCATGTGGGTGTGTGTGTGTGTGTGTGTGTGTGTGGGTGTGTGTGTGTGTGTGTGTGTAGTACATTCCTGGGTGACAGACTGGTAGCAGCTGGAATGGAGAGGTTGGTTCGGTCTTTAAACCTCTGTTCAGTATTGGAACTTTCTGTTTGTCTCTCTGAGAAAATGGTGTTTCTTGCTCCTTCATCAGTTTCTAAAGGACTGGTTTGTTTCATAAGGATGTCATTCACTTAGTCTGGTGCACATTTCTAAAATGCACTCTGAACATTATCCTGACAGTGACAATCCAACGGGGGACGTCAACAACACCTCACCTGTGCAGCGAGGTGCGGCCCGTTCATCTGAGCATGTGCGACGGCGTCATGGACGAGGGTGTGAACTCCCAGCAGCACTTGCTCCAGGTCCTGAGTTCTGTGCATGCGGTCCGACAGCCCCTCTAACGACCTCACAAATTCTCTCCAATGGGGGTCCACCTCAAATCAAAATCAAAACTTTATTTAGAACCCCCTTTTTTTTTTATCGCAACTTTACAGTAAAAACGATCAAAGTAAACAATAAGCAATAATAAAAAGGGATGAATAAAATCACATGCAAGCAGAAGAAGGTTATGATGGGTTACCTCGGCCGTGCTAGCCAGACAGCCACGCAACACGTTGAGACAGTAGCCCATACAGGGTTTAGACAGGGTGAGACCGTGGCAGTGGGGACAGTACCGCATCCTGAGCAGAGCTCTACCACACTCCCTGCTCAACACCAGGTGATCCGTGGTGTTGATCACCTCCACGCCGAGGTGCAGCGCCTGTAACAAGACACGACCCCCGACGACCCCCGACCTCCCGATCTGATTGGCTAGGACTCGCGGAGCGGCGCCGAACGGGGTCAAATCACGGCGGGCGGAGCGGATGCACTCGGCGTAACCGGGGGTGATGTGGCTGAGGCTGGGGTTGATGAGGTGGTTGTAAACCAACGGGAAGAGAGCGTCGAAGAAGCGGCTGGTGATGTAATCAACGTTGAGTTCGGAGCCAAGGAGGAAGAGGCCGACGTCAGTGAACAACTCTCTCACCAGACCTGACGCCTCCCCGGCCATGTTACGATACGAATAACCTGCCAGGGAGGTATAGACTTTACTACTAAGGACCAGTTGGTGGGTTTCTCGATGCCTTCATCAGAGACTCAAAGGTTTCTACAGAGAGAGATGGGCAGATCGGTGGAGGGAGGAGAGAGAGAGAGAGAGAGAGGAGAAGAGCAGGAGGAGGATGGGAGGTGAGAGTTAATCAGAGGCCAGAGTTTTTTGTGCTAACTAGACTAGGCTTCTCAAGACCCCAAAGTTCTACAGACCCCGAACTATCTTAAACCAGAGGTGAAACTAATTCAGAGAAAAGGTTAGAAGTCAGTTAAGATCGGCAGGTACTTATGATGAATCCGTTGTGTTAAAAACTAAATTCTGACCTACAACAGAGTTTCCCCCTATTGTACACATTCTCTCTTCTGAAACGTTCTTTAAACATCTATATGTCAGCCCCATCTAATAGGCATGTTCCTCCATTAGACAAACGTCAAATTCAGAGTCCCTCCCTCCAATATTTAATTGCAGAGTTCCGTTCTGCCTGCACAAACTAACCCTAACCCAGTCCCCTGCCCCCCAACTAACCCTAGAGAGGTCCTCTGACCCAAACTACAAACCTAACCCAGAGTCCCTCTCACCCAAACTAACCCTAACCCAGTCCCCTCCCCCCAACTAACCCTAACCCAGAGTAACCCTCCCCCCAAACTAACCCTAACCCAGAGGCCCTCCCCCAAACTAACCCTAACCCAGAGTCCTCTCCCCCCAAACTACCCTAACCCAGAGTCCCCTCCCCCAAACTAACCCTTACCCGAGTCCCTCCCCCAAACTACCCTAACCCAGATCCCCCCCCCCAAACTAACCTAACCCAGAGTCCTCTCCCCCCAACTAACCCTAACCCAGAGTCCCTCCCCCCTCACCAAACTAACCCTAACCCATGGTCCCCCTCCCCCCAAACTAACCCTAACCCAGATCCCTCCCCCCAACTAACCCTAACCCAGACTCCCCTCCCCCTCCCAAACTAACCCTAACCCAGAGTCCCCCTCCCCCCAGAACTAACCCTAACACAGAGTCACCTCCCCCCCAAACTAAACCACTAACCCAGCGTCCATCTCACCCAAACAAACCTAACCCAGAGTCCCCCTCCCCTCCCCCGAACAAACCAACCATAACCCAGAGTCCCCTTCCCCCCCCAAACTAACCTTAACCCGAAGTCACCGCCCCCCCCCAAAATTAACCAGTAACCCAGAAACCAGATCCCCTCACCCCCAAACTAACCCTAACCCCAGAGTCCCCCTCCCCCCAAACTAATAAACCCTAACCCAGAGGGTCCTCTCCTCACCAAACTAAACCCTAACCCAGAGTCCCCCTCCCCTCCCCCCAAACGCTAACAATAACCCAGAGTCCCCCTCCGCCCAAACGAAACCATAACACAGAGTCACCTCCCCCCATCCCCAAAACTAACACCTAACAACCCAGAAGTCACCCCCCCCAAACTAACCCTAACCACAGAGTCCCCCTCGCCCCCAAAACTAACCCATAACCCAGAGTCCCCTCCCACCAAACGAACCCTAACCCCAGAGCCCCCCCGCACCAAACTAACCCTAACCCAGAGTCCTCTCACCCAACTAACCCTAACCCAGAGTCCCCTCCCCCCCCCAAACTAACCTAACCACAGAGTCCCCTCCCCCCAAACTAACCCTAACCCAGACTCCCCTCCCCCCCCAAACTAACCCTAACCCAGAGTCCCCTCCCCCCCAAACTAACCCTAACCCAGAGTCCCCTCCCCAAACTAACCCTAACCCAGAGTCCTCTCCCCCCAAACTAACCCTAACCCAGAGTCCCCCCCCCCCAAACTAACCCTAACCCAGAGTCCCTCTCCCCCCCAAACTAACCCTAACCCAGAGTCCTCCCACCCAAACTAAACCTAACCCCCCCCCCCCAAGTCTCCCTCCCCCCAAACTAACCCTAACCCGAGTCCCCTCCCCCCCCAAACTAACCTAACCCAGAGTCCCCCTCCCCCCCAAACTAACCCAACCCAGAGTCCCCCTCCCCCCCAAACTAACCCTAACCCCAGAGTCCCCTCCCCCCCAAACTAACCCTAACCCAGAGTCCCTCACCCCCAAACTAACCCTAACCCAGAGTCCCCCTCCCCCCCCCAACCCATAACCCAAGTCCCCTCCCCCCAAACTAACCCTAACCCGAGTCCCCCCCCCCCCAAACTAACCCTAACCCAATCCCCTCCCGCCAAACTAACCCTAACCCAGATCCCCCTCCCCCCCAAACTAACCCTAACCCAGAGTCCCCTCCCCCCAACTAACCCTCCTACCCAGACTCCGCCCCCCCCAAACTACCCTACCCAGTCCCTCTCACCCAACTAACCCTAACCCAGAGTCCCTCCCCTCCCCCCAAACTAACCCTCTACACCAGAGTCCCCTCCCCCCAACTAACCCTACCCAGATTCCCCTCCCCCCAACTAACCCTAACCCAGAGTCCCCTCCCCCTCCAAACTAACCCTAACCCAGAGTCCCCTCCCCCCAAACTAACCCTAACCCAGAGTCCCCTCCCCCCAAACAACCTAACCCAGAGCCCCTCCCCCCCCAAACTAACCCTAACCCAGAGTCCCTCTCCCCAAACTAACCCTAACCCAGAGTCCCCTCCCCCCCCAAACTAACCCTAACCCAGAGTCCCCCCTCCCCCCAAACTAACCCTAACCCAGATCCCCTCCCCCTCCCAAACTAACCCTAACCCAGAGTCCCTCCCCCCAAACTAACCCTAACCCAGAGTCCCCTCCCCCCAAACTAACCCTAACCCAGACTCCCCTCCCCCCAAACTAACCCTAACCCAACTCCCCTCCCCCCAAACTACCCTAACCCAAGTCCCCTCCCCCCAAACTAACCCTAACCCAGAGTCCCTCCTCCCCCAAACTAAACCTAACCCAGAGTCCCCCCCCTCCCCCCAAACTAACCCTAACCCAGAGTCCCCTCCCCCCAAACTAACCCTTAACCCAGAGTCCCCTCCCCCCCAAACTAACCTAACCAGTCCCCTCCCCCAAACTACCCTAACCCAGAGCCCCCCTCCCCCCCAAACTAACCCTAACCCAGAGTCCTCTCTCCCCCAAACTAACCCTAACCCAGAGTCCCCTCCCCCAAACTAACCCAACCCCGCCTCCCCAAACTAACCTAACCCAGCCCCTCCCCCCCCCCAAACTAACCATAACCCAGAGTCCCCTCCTCCCCCCAAACTAACCTAACCCAGAGTCCCCTCCCCCTCCCAAACTAACCCTAACCCAACCCGTTCCCCTCCCCCCCAAACTAACCCTAACCCAGAGCCCTCCCCTCCCCCCAAACTAACCCTAACCCAGTCCCCTCCCCCCACCAACTAACCCTAACCCAGAGCCCCCCCCCACCCCACCTACCCTAACCCCAGTCCTCTCCCACCCAAACTAACCCTAACCCAGAGTCCCTCCCCTCCCCCCAAACTAACCCTACCCAGATTCCCCTCCCCCCCAAACTAACCCAAACCCAGAGTCCCCTCTCCCCCTCCAAACTAACCCTAACCCCAGAGTCCCCTCCCCCCAACTAACCCTAACCCATCCCCCTCCCCCCACCCGACTACCCTAACCCAGAGTCCCCTCCCCCCACTAACCCTAACCCCGTTCCCCCCCCCCAAACTAACCCTAACCCAGAGTCCCCTCCCCCCAAACTAACCCTAACCCAGAGTCCCCTCCCCCCCAAACTAACCCTAACCCAGAGTCCCCTCCCCCTCCCAAACTAACCCTAACCCAGAGTCCCCTCCCCCTCCCAAACTAACCCTAACCCAGAGTCCCCTCCCCCCAAACTAACCCTAACCCAGAGTCCCCTCCCCCAAACTAACCCTAACCCAGAGTCCCCTCCCCCCAAACTAACCCTAACCCAGATCCCCTCCTCCCCTCCCCCCCAAACTAACCCTAACCCAGAGTCCCCTCCCCCCAAACTAACCCTAACCCAGTCCCCTCCCCCAAAACTAACCCTAACCCAAGTCCCCTCCCCCTCCCAAACTAACCCTAACCCAGAGTCCCCTCCCCCCCAAACTAACCCTACACCCAGAGTCCCCTCCCCCCAAACTACCTAACCCAGAGTCCCCTCCCCCCAAACTAACCCTAACCCAGATCCTCTCACCCAAACAACCTAACCCAGAGTCCCCTCCCTCCCCCCAAACTAACCCTAACCCAAGTCCCCTCCCCCCAAACTAACCCTAACCCAGAGTCCCCCCCCTCCCAAACATAACCCTAACCCAGATCCCCTCCCTCCCCCCAAACTAACCCTAACCCAGAGTCCCCTCCCCCCAACTACCCTAACCCAGACTCCCCTCCCCCAAACTAACCCTAACCCAGATCTCCCCTCCCCCCAAACTAACCCTAACCCAGAGTCCCCCTCCCCCCAAACTAACCCTAACCCGAGTCCCTCCCCCCAACTAACCCTAACCCAATCCCCTCCCCCCAAACTAACCCTAACCCATACTCCCCTCCCCCCAAACTAACCCTAACCCAAGTCCCCTCCCCCACACAACCTAACCCAGACTCCCCTCCCCCAAACTAACCCTAACCCCGACTCCCCTCCCCCCAAACTAACCCTAACCCAGAGTCCCCTCCCCCCAAACTAACCCTAACCCAGACTCCCCTCCCCCCAAACTAACTACCCTAACCCGACTCTCCCCTCAAACAACCCTAACCAATCCCCTCCCCCCAACAACCGCTACCCAACTCCCCTCCCCTCCCCCCAAACTAACCCTAACCCAGACTCCCCCCCCCAACTACCTAACCCAACTACCCCTCCCCCCAACTAACCCTAACCCAGAGCCCCCTCCCCCCAAACTAACCCTAACCCAGAGTCCCTCCCCAACTAAACTAACCCTAACCCAGAGTCCCCCCAACCAACTAACCCTAACCCAGATCCCCTCCCCCCAAACTAACCCTAACCCAGACGTCCCCTCCCCCAACTACCCCCCAGATCCCCCCCCCAACCTAACCCACCCATAGTCCCCTCCCCCCCAAACTAACCCTAACCCAGAGTCCCCTCCCCCCAAACTAACCCTAACCCAGACTCCCCTCCCCCCAAACTAACCCTAACCCAGAGTCCCCTCCCCCCAAACTAACCCTAACCCAGACTCCCCTCCTCCCAAACTAACCCTAACCCAGAGTCCCCTCCCCTCCATAACACATAATACTTTAGAAATGCTGAATTTAGATGACTATGAATCCCTTCTCTCTCTCTCTCCCTCCCTCCGCATGGCTTCCTCTCCTCTCGTTCTTCTGAAACCGTACCTCTTCAAATATTATCTTAAATAAATCCCACAGCCCCCCCCCCTCTTACTAGCTCTGCCTTTGATGATAGCTGTGTGAGTTTGAGTTGATGTATTCTTGCTCACAGATAAAACTGAAGAAATGCTGAATTTAGATGACTATGAATAGCAAAACACTCATTTTAAAACCCACAACACATAAATACGTGACAGAATAGAACACAGCACACTTGAAACATTACAGGACATTTTTCATGATGGAAATAGAAATGTTAAAGTGTGATTGTAAAAAATTTTTTTTTTTTGGGAAAACCATTTAAGAGTTATTATTCAGTCTGACAGCAGTGGGAATAGTGGCGTTCCGCAAGCGGTTCATACGGGAAAGAACAGTCAAAAAGTGCAGGCGTTTTGAGGCCTTCGTCACCGACTGCTCCACGTGTCACCACTGAGGTTAGAGTCTAGATGAGATACTTGGTTGTGGTTTCCACTGGTACTTCCTGTCCTCCTGCTCCACGTGTCACCACTGAGGTTAGAGTCTAGATGAGATACTTGGTTGTGGTTTCCACTGGTACTTCCTGTCCTCCTGCTCCACGTGTCACCACTGAGGTTAGAGTCTAGATGAGATACTTGGTTGTGGTTTCCACTGGTACTTCCTGTCCTCCTGCTCCACGTGTCACCACTGAGGTTAGAGTCTAGATGAGATACCTGGTTGTGGTTTCCACTGGTACTTCCTGTCCTCCTGCTCCACGTGTCACCACTGAGGTTAGAGTCTAGATGAGATACTTGGGTTGTGGTTTCCACTGGTACTTCCTGTCCTCCTGCTCCACGTGTCACCACTGAGGTTAGAGTCTAGATGAGATACCTGGTTGTGGTTTCCACTGGTACTTCCGGTTCAGGTTTGAGGAGGGTCTCTAGAAAAACATATCCCAATTTCCACAGACTTTTTCCCCCATTCAGGAGCATGTTGTTGGACGTGGCCCACTCTTCCAGCTGCTCTGTCTCCAAGCCCATGGAAGTGTCCTGTTGGATGCTGGTTAACGGTACGGTCTGCCTCCAAGCCCATGGAAGTGTCCTGTTGGATGCTGGTTAACGGTACGGTCTGCCTCCAAGCCCATGGAAGTGTCCTGTTGGATGCTGGTTAACGGTACGGTCCTGCCTCCAAGCCCATGGAAGTGTCCTGTTGGATGCTGGTTAACGGTACGGTCTGCCTCCAAGCCCATGGAAGTGTCCTGTTGGATGCTGGTTAACGGTAACGGTCTGCCTCCAAGCCCATGGAAGTGTCCTGTTGGATGCTGGTTAACGGTACGGTCTGCCTCCAAGCCCATGGAAGTGTCCTGTTGGATGCTGGTTAACGGTACGGTCTGCCTCCAAGCCCATGGAAGTGTCCTGTTGGATGCTGGTTAACGGTACGGTCTGCCTCCAAGCCCATGGGAAGTGTCCTGTTGGATGCTGGTTAACGGTACGGTCTGCCTCCAAGCCCATGGAAGTGTCCTGTTGGATGCTGGTTAACGGTACGGTCTGCCTCCAAGCCCATGGAAGTGTCCTGTTGGATGCTGGTTACGGTACGGTCTGCCTCCAAGCCCATGGAAGTGTCCTGTTGGATGCTGTTAACGGTACGGTCTGCCTCCAAGCCCATGGAAGTGTCCTGTTGGATGCTGGTTAACGGTACGGTCTGCCTCCAAGCCCATGGAAGTGTCCTGTTGGATGCTGGTTAACGGTACGGTCTGCCTCCAAGCCCATGGAAGTGTCCTGTTGGATGCTGGTTAACGGTACGGTCTGCCTCCAAGCCCATGGAAGTGTCCTGTTGGATGCTGGTTAACGGTACGGTCTGCCTCCAAGCCCATGGAAGTGTCCTGTTGGATGCTGGTTAACGGTACGGTCTGCCTCCAAGCCCATGGAAGTGTCCTGTTGGATGCTGGTTAACGGTACGGTCTGCCTCCAAGCCCATGGAAGTGTCCTGTTGGATGCTGGTTAACGGTACGGCTCGGGTCAGCCCTACATCGTCTGCATACCCAGTGTCCAGAGTGTCACACTGAAGACAACTTTTCGTGTGGACATGAGAAGGAGAAACACATATGGCGAAACCATGCCCTCCTTGTGGCACACGCCCCCTTGTGTGTGTGTGTGTGTGTGTGTCCTGGACGTGTTTAGAGGGGGCGTGGCACCGTGACATGACCAATAAAAAGACAGCAGACATGTTGTTGTGTCTGGCAGCAGGAAAACATGGGCTGCGTCTCATACGACAGCCTAGGTCAGGACCCAGAGGGCTCTGGTCTAAAGTAGTGCACTATATAGGGAATAGGGTGTCATAGGGCTCTGGTCTAAAGTAGTGCACTATATAGGGAATAGGGTGTCATAGGGCTCTGGTCTAAAGTAGTGCACTATATAGGGAATAGGGTGTCATAGGGCTCTGGTCTAAAGTAGTGCACTATATAGGGAATAGGGTGTCATAGGGCTCTGGTCTAAAGTAGTGTACTATATAGGGAATAGGGTGCCATAGGGCTCTGTTCTAAAGTAGTGTACTATATAGGGAATAGGGTGTCATAGGGCTCTGGTCTAAAGTAGTGCACTATATAGGGAATAGGGTGCCATAGGGCTCTGGTCTAAAGTAGTGCACTATATAGGGAATAGGGTGTCATAGGGCTCTGGTCTAAAGTAGTGCACTATATAGGGAATAGGGTGCCATAGGGCTCTGGTCTAAAGTAGTGCACTATATAGGGAATAGGGTGCCATAGGGCTCTGGTCTAAAGTAGTGCACTATATAGGGAATAGGGTGTCATAGGGCTCTGGTCTAAAGTAGTGCACTATATAGGGAATAGGGTGTCATAGGGCTCTGGTCTAAAGTAGTGCACTATATAGGGAATAGGGTGTCATAGGGCTCTGGTCTAAAGTAGTGCACTATATAGGGAATAGGGTGTCATAGGGCTCTGGTCTAAAGTAGTGCACTATATAGGGAATAGGGTGTCATAGAGCTCTGGTCTAAAGTAGTGCACTATATAGGGAATATGACACATTACTACATTATATTACTGCTCAGAGTTTTTCCAGATTAAAAACACTTTACAACCATCCACAGTTCAGACCAATGCAATTTCACTATGACACTATTATAATAATCAAGGATCCATTCTCACATGACACCCATTATAATAATCAAGGATCCATTCTCACATGACACCCATTATAATAATCAAGGATCCATTCTCACATGACAGCCATCAATCCACCGATCCGTCAACTCCATGTTGTCCTCTGCAGGGTTAAATCATGGCCTATATCAAACGATCATTGTCTGAATGAAGCCAGGGTGGTTAGCCTAGCATACAGTCACTATGGCCGTTAGCCCGACACATGGTTCATCATACAATAATACAACAACCAGAAACTAGCCAATTCCATCTAATTCCATTTCACAGCGTTTAAAACCTTTTCAATCTCCCATCTCTTAACTGTTGCATTTCTCATTTTCAATAATGCAAATAACAGTGACATCGGGATATTTAATTCAGCGATGAGGAATGTTCTGGAGCCTTCATAGCTAGGGCTGACTACTTGAGGAATGTTCTGGAGCCTTCAGAGCTAGGGCTGACTACTTGAGGAATGTTCTGGAGCCTTCAGAGCTAGGGCTGACTACTTGAGGAATGTTCTGGAGCCTTCAGAGCTAGGGCTGACTACTTGAGGAATGTTCTGGAGCCTTCAGAGCTAGGACTGACTACTTGAGGAATGTTCTGGAACCTACGGAGCTAGGGCTGACTACTTGAGGAATGTTCTGGAACCTACGGAGCTAGGGCTGACTACTTGAGGAATGTTCTGGAACCTACGGAGCTAGGGCTGACTACTTGAGGAATGTTCTGGAGCCTTCAGAGCTAGGGCTGACTACTTGAGGAATGTTCTGGAGCCTTCAGAGCTAGGGCTGACTACTTGAGGAATGTTCTGGAGCCTTCAGAGCTAGGGCTGACTACTTGAGGAATGTTCTGGAACCTTCAGAGCTAGGACTGACTACTTGAGGAATGTTCTGGAGCCTTCAGAGCTAGGGCTGACTACTTGAGGAATGTTCTGGGAGGCTGGAGCCCCCAATGCTTGGCTGGGCTGGAGTTAAGGACTGTCTAGATCTGGACCGGGCTGGGAGACATGGTCAGGCTGGGGCCCCCCAATGCATGGCTGGAGTTAGGATTCTCTGGGGTTTGGACCACACCAGTCAGACAGCCATGTTAGGATTGTCTGGGGTTTGGACCAGACCTCTAAGGCGATTACTGTCAACTGATCCAGAATGAGATCCACATCATCAAAGAGAAGAGACGGGTCATAGCACACGTGAGTTTTTCCTAGCCACCGTGCTTCTACATCTGTATTGCTTGCTGTTTTGGGGTTTTAGGCTGGGTTTCTGTATAGCACTTTGTGACACCTGCTGATGTAAAAAGGGCTTTATAAATCAAATTTGATTGATTGATTGATTGAAATGTAACCAGAACCATGCATAACGCACATCCACTAATAATGACCAACTTCCTGTAGCAGCCATTATAGAACATCAACACCGTCTCATAAACAATCTCCCAAGCACAAGCCCACGGGCTAGTGAGTAGCCAGCTAAACTTTATATTTCAAGTCTAGCCAACTTGGATCTATTCGCTTGCTAACATCAGAACAGTGGAACGTTGAACTGTTATGAACACACCTTCCTGTCTGAACAACATAGCACTGTTATGAACACACCTTCCTGTCTGAACAACATAGCACTGTTATGAACACACCTTCCTGTCTGTCTCCACCTGTCTGAACAACATAACACTGTTATGAACACACCTTCCTGTCTGAACAACATAGCACTGTTATGAACACACCTTCCTGTCTGAACAACATAGCCTGTTCACTTTGTTTAGATATTGAAATCAAGTGAAGGAGGAGGGGCTTGGTGTCACAGCACAGAAGGGGGAGGGGCTTGGTGTCACAGCACAGAAGGAGGAGGGGCTTGGTGTCACAGCACAGAAGGGGGAGGGGCTTGGTGTCACAGCACAGAAGGGGGAGGGGCTTGGTGTCACAGAACAGAAGGAGGAGGGGCTTGGTGTCACAGCACATAAGGGGGAGGGGCTTGGTGTCACAGCACATAAGGGGGAGGGGCTTGGTGTCACAGAACAGAAGGAGGAGGGGCTTGGTGTCACAGCACAGAAGGGGGAGGGGCTTGGTGTCACAGAACAGAAGGAGGAGGGGCTTGGTGTCACAGCATAGAGGGGGGAGGGGCTTGGTGTCACAGCACAGAAGGAGGAGGGGCTTGGTGTCACAGAACAGAAGGAGGAGGGGCTTGGTGTCACAGCATAGAAGGAGGAGGGGCTTGGTGTCACAGCATAGAAGGAGGAGGGGCTTGGTGTCACAGCATATTTAATATAGGTTATCTCAATAAACAACAGAATGAAGCTGGTGGTGTATTTAAAATAGGTTATCTCAATAAACAACAGAAAAGGTTTGGGAGCACCTGCTTTACACGGTTCCTTCATCTCCCTCCCTCCATCGCTCTCTCCTTCTCCTGATTGGCCCCCGACCACAAGACAACAGCCAGAAAACGTGATAGGCCCAGTGACGCTATTCTTGAAGCCCCGCCCAATCACAGTGAGTCACCCTGTGGCTTCAAACCACCCCCCATGGATCAAAACCCCTTTATGATCTTTACAACACACAAAAAAAGGAACACAACGATTCAATGGAGTTGGTGACGTAACACACAGACTGACTAGGGGAGGGGCTCGTTTTTTTGGGGGGGGGAGCTCGTTTGTTTCAATAGATGGAATAGTCTGACTTTGCAGAGCTACGGCTTTATTGCATCATCATCATCATCATCATCATCATCCTCTAACGTTTACGTCTCTCAGTCTCAACCAGGTCCAGGCAAACAACTAGATAAGGAGAACCTTGTTATAATAATAATAATAATAATAATAATATGCCATTTAGCAGACGCTTTTATCCAAAGCGACTTACAGTCATGCGTGCATACATTTTTGTGTATGGGTGGTCCCGGGGATCGAACCCACTACCTTGGCGTTACAAGCGCCGTGCTCTACCAGCTGAGCTACAGAGGACCACGTTATTGTTATGGGTTGTTCTTCCGTAGGTCCCCTGGAACGTCCAGCTGAAAGACAGGACCATGGTCAAAGGCAGTGCGCTGTGTAAGGGTGCCATTTGGGTCGACCCCCCCGTAGTCAGATGTAAATGAGGTCAGGGTCAGAAAGCAGCTAGCAACATATAACTTAGAGGACTCTTCGGACTGCAGTAAAGTCCAATGGACTGGAGCTGTGAGTTGTCTGTTTACTGCAGGCTGAAGAGTCCTCTAGGTTATGTCGCTATCTGTTTACTGCAGGCTGAAGAGTCCTCTAGGTTATGTTGCTATCTGTTTACTGCAGGCTGAAGAGTCCTCTAAGTTATGTCGCTATCTGTTTACTGCAGGCTGAAGAGTCCTCTAGGTTATGTTGCTATCTGTTTACTGCAGGCTGAAGAGTCCTCTAAGTTATGTTGCTATCTGTTTACTGCAGGCTGAAGAGTCCTCTAGGTTATATGTCGCTATCTGTTTACTGCAGGCTGAAGAGTCCTCTAAGTTATGTCGCTATCTGTTTACTGCAGGCTGAAGAGTCCTCTAGGTTATGTTGCTATCTGTTTACTGCAGTCTGAAGAGTCCTCTAGGTTATGTTGCTATCTGTTTACTGCAGGCTGAAGAGTCCTCTAAGTTATACGCTATCTGTTTACTGCAGGCTGAAGAGTCCTCTAGGTTATGTCGCTATCTGTTTACTGCAGTCTGAAGAGTACCTCTAGGTTATGTTGCTTAGGCTGAAGATCCTCGTAGGTTATGTCGCTATCTGTTCAGAGCTGAAGAGTCCTCTAGGTTTTTGCTATCTGTTTACTGCAGTCTGAAGAGTCCTCTAGGTTATGTTGCTGTCTGTTTTACTGCAGGCTGAAGAGTCCTCTAGGTTATGTTGCTATCTGTTTACTGCAGGCTGAAGAGTCCTCTAGGTTATGTTGCTGTCTGTTTACTGCAGGCTGAAGAGTCCTCTAGGTTATGTTGCTATCTGTTTACTGCAGTCTGAAGAGTCCTCTAAGTTATGTCGCTATCTGTTTACTGCAGGCTGAAGAGTCCTCTAAGTTATGTTGCTGTCTGTTTACTGCAGTCTGAAGAGTCCTCTAGGTTATGTCGCTATCTGTTTACTGCAGGCTGAAGAGTCCTCTAGGTTATGTCGCTATCTGTTTACATGCAGGCTGAAGAGTCCTCTAAGTTATGTTGCTGCTGTCTGTTTACTGCAGGCTGAAGAGTCCTCTAGGTTATGTCGCTATCTGTTTACTGCAGGCTGAAGAGTCCTCTAGGTTATGTCGCTATCTGTTTACTGCAGGCTGAAGAGTCCTCTAGGTTATGTTGCTATCTGTTTACTGCAGGCTGAAGAGTCCTCTAGGTTATGTTGCTATCTGTTTACTGCAGTCTGAAGAGTCCTCTAGGTTATGTCGCTGCTATCTGTTTACTGCAGGCTGAAGAGTCCTCTAAGTTATGTTGCTGCTGTCTGTTTACTGCAGTCTGAAGAGTCCTCTAGGTTATGTCGCTATCTGTTTACTGCAGGCTGAAGAGTCCTCTAAGTTATGTTGCTGCTGTCTGTTTACTGCAGGCTGAAGAGTCCTCTAGGTTATGTTGCTATCTGTTTACTGCAGGCTGAAGAGTCCTCTAGGTTATGTCGCTGTCTGTTTACTGCAGGCTGAAGAGTCCTCTAGGTTATGTCGCTGTCTGTTTACTGCAGGCTGAAGAGTCCTCTAGGTTATGTTGCTATCTGTTTACTGCAGGCTGAAGAGTCCTCTAAGTTATGTTGCTATCTGTTTACTGCAGGCTGAAGAGTCCTCTAGGTTATGTCGCTATCTGTTTACTGCAGGCTGAAGAGTCCTCTAGGTTATGTCGCTGTCTGTTTACTGCAGTCTGAAGAGTCCTCTAGGTTATGTTGCTATCTGTTTACTGCAGGCTGAAGAGTCCTCTAGGTTATGTCGCTATCTGTTTACTGCAGGCTGAAGAGTCCTCTAGGTTATGTTGCTATCTGTTTACTGCAGTCTGAAGAGTCCTCTAGGTTATGTCGCTATCTGTTTACTGCAGGCTGAAGAGTCCTCTAAGTTATGTCGCTATCTGTTTACTGCAGGCTGAAGAGTCCTCTAGGTTATGTCGCTATCTGTTTACTGCTGTCTGAAGAGTCCTCTAGGTTATGTCGCTATCTGTTTACTGCAGGCTGAAGTGTCCTCTAGGTTATGTTGCTATCTGTTTACTGCAGGCTGAAGAGTCCTCTAAGTTATGTCGCTGTCTGTTTACTGCAGGCTGAAGAGTCCTCTAGGTTATGTCGCTATCTGTTTACTGCAGGCTGAAGAGTCCTCTAGGTTATGTCGCTATCTGTTTACTGCAGTCTGAAGAGTCCTCTAGGTTATGTCGCTATCTGTTTACTGCGGGCTGAAGAGTCCTCTAGGTTATGTTGCTATCTGTTTACTGCAGGCTGAAGAGTCCTCTAGGTTATGTTGCTATCTGTTTACTGCAGTGTGAAGAGTCCTCTAAGTTATGTCGCTATCTGTTTACTGCAGGCTGAAGAGTCCTCTAGGTTATGTCGCTATCTGTTTACTGCAGGCTGAAGAGTCCTCTAAGTTATGTCGCTATCTGTTTAGTGCAGGCTGAAGAGTCCTCTAGGTTATGTCGCTATCTGTTTACTGCAGGCTGAAGGGTCCTCTAGGTTATGTCGCTATCTGTTTACTGCAGGCTGAAGAGTCCTCTAGGTTATGTTGCTGTCTGTTTACTGCAGGCTGAAGAGTCCTCTAGGTTATGTTGCTATCTGTTTACTGCAGTCTGAAGAGTCCTCTAGGTTATGTCGCTATCTGTTTACTGCAGTCTGAAGAGTCCTCTAGGTTATGTCGCTGTCTGTTTACTGCAGGCTGAAGAGTCCTCTAAGTTATGTCGCTATCTGTTTACTGCAGGCTGAAGAGTCCTCTAGGTTATGTCGCTATCTGTTTACTGCAGGCTGAAGAGTCCTCTAAGTTATGTCGCTATCTGTTTACTGCAGGCTGAAGAGTCCTCTAGGTTATGTCGCTATCTGTTTACTGCAGTCTGAAGAGTCCTCTAAGTTATGTCGCTATCTGTTTACTGCAGGCTGAAGAGTCCTCTAGGTTATGTCGCTATCTGTTTACTGCAGGCTGAAGAGTCCTCTAGGTTATGTTGCTATCTGTTTACTGCAGGCTGAAGAGTCCTCTAGGTTATGTCGCTATCTGTTTACTGCAGGCTGAAGAGTCCTCTAGGTTATGTTGCTATCTGTTTACTGCAGGCTGAAGAGTCCTCTAAGTTATGTTGCTATCTGTTTACTGCAGTCTGAAGAGTCCTCTAAGTTATGTCGCTATCTGTTTACTGCAGGCTGAAGAGTCCTCTAGGTTATGTCGCTATCTGTTTACTGCAGGCTGAAGAGTCCTCTAGGTTATGTTGCTATCTGTTTACTGCAGGCTGAAGAGTCCTCTAGGTTATGTCGCTATCTGTTTACTGCAGGCTGAAGAGTCCTCTAGGTTATGTCGCTATCTGTTTACTGCAGGCTGAAGAGTCCTCTAGGTTATGTCGCTATCTGTTTTACTGCAGGCTGAAGAGTCCTCTAGGTTATGTCGCTATCTGTTTACTGCAGGCTGAAGAGTCCTCTAGGTTATGTTGCTGTCTGTTTACTGCAGGCTGAAGAGTCCTCTAGGTTATGTTGCTATCTGTTTACTTTAGTCTGAAGAGTCCTCTAGGTTATGTCGCCATCTGTTTACTGCAGGCTGAAGAGTCCTCTAGGTTATGTTGCCAACTGTTTACTGCAGTCTGAAGAGTCCTCTAGGTTATGTCGCTATCTGTTTACTGCAGGCTGAAGAGTCCTCTAGGTTATGTCGCTATCTGTTTACTGCAGGCTGAAGAGTCCTCTAAGTTATGTCGCTATCTGTTTACTGCAGGCTGAAGAGTCCTCTAAGTTATGTCGCTATCTGTTTACTAGAGGCTGAAGAGTCCTCTAAGTTATGTTGCTATCTGTTTTACTGCAGGCTGAAGAGTCCTCTAAGTTATGTTGCTATCTGTTTAACTGCAGGCTGAAGAGTCCTCTAAGTTATGTTGCTATCTGTTTTACTGCAGGCTGAAGAGTCCTCTAAGTTATGTTGCTATCTGTTTACTGCAGGCTGAAGAGTCCTCTAGGTTATGTCGCTATCTGTTTACTGCAGGCTGAAGAGTCCTCTAGGTTATGTCGCTATCTGTTTACTGCAGGCTGAAGAGTCCTCTAGGTTATGTCGCTATCTGTTTACTGCAGTCTGAAGAGTCCTCTAGGTTATGTCGCTGTCTGTTTACTGCAGGATGAAGAGTCCTCTAGGTTATGTCGCTGTCTGTTTACTGCAGGCTGAAGAGTCCTCTAGGTTATGTCGCTGCTATCTGTTTACTGCAGTCTGAAGAGTCCTCTAAGTTATGTCGCTATCTGTTTACTGCAGGCTGAAGAGTCCTCTAGGTTATGTCGCTATCTGTTTACTGCAGGCTGGAGAGTCCTCTAGGTTATGTTGCTATCTGTTTACTGCAGTCTGAAGAGTCCTCTAGGTTATGTCGCTATCGGTTTACTGCAGTCTGAAGAGTCCTCTAGGTTATGTCGCATCTGTTTTACTGCAGGCTGAAGAGTCCTCTAGGTTATGTCGCTGTCCTGTTTACTGCAGGCTGAAGGGTCCCTCTAGGTTATGTCGCTATCTGTTTACTGCAGGCTGAAGAGTCCTCTAGGTTATGTTGCTATCTGTTTACTGCAGGCTGAAGAGTCCTCTAGGTTATGTCGCTGTCTGTTTACTGCAGGCTGAAGAGTCCTCTAGGTTATGTTGCTATCTGTTTACTGCAGGCTGAAGAGTCCTCTAGGTTAATGTTGCTATCTGTTTACTGCAGGCTGAAGAGTCCTCTAGTTATGTTGCTATCTGTTTACTGCAGGCTGAAGAGTCCTCTAAGTTATGTTGCTATCTGTTTACTGCAGGCTGAAGAGTCCTCTAAGTTATGTTGCTATCTGTTTACTGCAGGCTGAAGAGTCCTCTAAGTTATGTTGCTATCTGTTTACTGCAGGCTGAAGAGTCCTCTAAGTTATGTTGTCTATCCTGTTTTACTATCTGTTTACTGCAGTCTGAAGAGTCCTCTAGGTTATGTTGCTATCTGTTTACTGCAGGCTGAAGAGTCCTCTAAGTTATGTTGCTATCTGTTTACTGCAGGCTGAAGATCCCTAGGTTATGTCGCTATTGTTTACTGCAGGCTGAAGAGTCCTCTAAGTTATTCGCTATCTGTTTACGAGAGGCTGAAGAGTCCTCTAGTTATGTTGCTATCTGTTTACTGCAGGCTGAAGAGTCCTCTAAGTTATGTTGCTATCTGTTTACTGCAGGCTGAAGAGTCCTCTAAGTTATGTTGCTATCTGTTTACTGCAGGCTGAAGAGTCCTCTAAGTTATGTTGCTATCTTGTTTACTGCAGGCTGAAGAGTCCTCTAGGTTTATGTCGCTATCTGTTTACTTGCAGGCTGAAGAGTCCCTCTAGGTTATGTCGCTATCTGTTTACTGCAGGCTGAAGAGTCCTCTAGGTTATGTCGCTATCTGTTTACTGCAGTCTGAAGAGTCCTCTAGGTTATGTCGCTGTCTGTTTACTGCAGGCTGAAGAGTCCTCTAGGTTATGTCGCTGTCCTGTTTACTGCAGGCTGAAGAGTCCTCTAGGTTATGTCGCTGCTATCTGTTTACTGCAGTCTGAAGAGTCCTCTAAGTTTATGTCGCTATCTGTTTACTGCAGGCTGAAGGAGTCCTCTAGGTTATGTCGCTATCTGTTTAACTGCAGGCTGGAGAGTCCTCTAGGTTATGTTGCTATCGTTTACTGCAGTCTGAAGAGTCCTCTAGGTTATGTCGCTATCTGTTTACTGCAGTCTGAAGAGTCCTCTAGGTTATGTCGCTATCTGTTTACTGCAGGCTGAAGAGTCCTCTAGGTTATGTCGCTATCCTGTTTACTGCAGGCTGAAGAGTCCTCTAGGTTTTTTCTATCTGTTGCTATCTGTTACTGCAGGCTGAAGAGTCCTCTAGGTTATGGTCGCTATCTGGTTTACTGCAGGCTGAAGAGTCCCTCTAGGTTTATGTCGCTATCTGTTTACTGCAGTCTGAAGAGTCCTCTAGGTTATGTCGCTATCTGTTTACTGCAGGCTGAAGAGTCCTCTAGGTTATGTCGCTATCTGTTTACTGCAGGCTGAAGAGTCCTCTAGTTATGTTGCTATCTGTTTACTGCAGCTGAAGAGTCCTCTAAGTTATGTCGCTGCTATCTGTTTACTGCAGGCTGAAAGAGTCCTCTAGGTTTATGTGCTATCTGTTTACTGCAGGCTGAAGAGTCCTCTAGGTTATGTTCGCTATCTGTTTACTGCAGGCTGAAAGAGTCCTCTAGGTTATGTTGCTATCTGTTTACTGCAGGCTGAAGAGTCCTCTAGGTTATGTTGCTATCTGTTTACTGCAGGCTGAAGAGTCCTCTAGGTTATGTTGCTATCTGTTTACTGCAGGCTGAAGAGTCCTCTAAGTTATGTCGCTATCTGTTTACTGCAGTCTGAAGAGTCCTCTAGGTTATGTCGCTATCTGTTTACTGCAGTCTGAAGAGTCCTCTAGGTTATGTTGCTATCTGTTTACTGCAGGCTGAAGAGTCCTCTAGGTTATGTCGCTGCTATCTGTTTACTGCAGTCTGAAGAGTCCTCTAAGTTATGTCGCTATCTGTTTACTGCAGGCTGAAGATCCTCTAGGTTATGTCGCTATCTGTTTACTGCAGGCTGAAGAGTCCTCTAGGTTTATGTCGCTATCTGTTTACTGCAGGCTGAAGAGTCCTCTAGGTTATGTCCGCTATCTGTTTACTGCAGGCTGAAGAGTCCTCTAGGTTATGTCGCTATCTGTTTACTGCAGGCTGAAGAGTCCTCTAGGTTATGTCGCTATCTGTTTACTGCAGGCTGAAGAGTCCTCTAGGTTATGTCGCTATCTGTTTACTGCAGGCTGAAGAGTCCTCTAGGTTATGTTGCTATCTGTTTACTGCAGGCTGAAGAGTCCTCTAAGTTATGTCGCTATCTGTTTACTGCAGTCTGAAGAGTCCTCTAGGTTATGTCGCTGCTATCTGTTTACTGCAGTCTGAAGAGTCCTCTAAGTTATGTCGCTATCTGTTTACTGCAGGCTGAGAGTCCTCTAGGTTATGTCGCTATCTGTTTACTGCAGGCTGAAGAGTCCTCTAGTTATGTCGCTATCTGTTTACTGCAGGCTGAAGAGTCCTCTAGGTTATGTCGCTATCTGTTTACTGCAGGCTGAAGAGTCCTCTAGGTTATGTCGCTATCTGTTTACTGCAGGCTGAAGAGTCCTCTAGGTTATGTCGCTATCTGTTTACTGCAGGCTGAAGAGTCCTCTAGGTTATGTCGCTATCTGTTTTACTGCAGGCTGAAGAGTCCTCTAGGTTATGTTGCTATCTGTTTACTGCAGGCTGAAGAGTCCTCTAGGTTATGTCGCTATCTGTTTACTGCAGGCTGAAGAGTCCTCTAGGTTATGTCGCTGTCTGTTTACTGCAGGCTGAAGAGTCCTCTAGGTTATGTTGCTATCTGTTTACTGCAGGCTGAAGAGTCCTCTAGGTTATGTTGCTATCTGTTTACTGCAGTCTGAAGAGTCCTCTAGGTTATGTCGCTATCTGTTTACTGCAGGCTGAAGAGTCCTCTAAGTTATGTCGCTATCTGTTTACTGCAGGCTGAAGAGTCCTCTAGGTTATGTCGCTGCTATCTGTTTACTGCAGGCTGAAGAGTCCTCTAGGTTATGTCGCTATCTGTTTACTGCAGGCTGAAGAGTCCTCTAGGTTATGTCGCTATCTGTTTGCTGCAGGCTGAAGAGTCCTCTAGGTTATGTCGCTGCTATCTGTTTACTGCAGGCTGAAGAGTCCTCTAGGTTATGTCGCTATCTGTTTACTGCAGGCTGAAGAGTCCTCTAGGTTATGTCGCTATCTGTTTACTGCAGGCTGAAGAGTCCTCTAGGTTATGTCGCTGCTATCTGTTTACTGCAGGCTGAAGAGTCCTCTAGGTTATGTCGCTATCTGTTTACTGCAGGCTGAAGAGTCCTCTAGGTTATGTCGCTATCTGTGGCAACACCCACGGCCTGCCTACACACACACACTGGCAACACCCACGGATAAGGAGCACCTTGTTATGGGTTGTTATGGGTAAAAATTCCCTGTCTTAGGTCAGTTAGGATCACCACTTTATTTTAAGAATGTGAAATGTCAGAATAATAGTAGAGGGAATGATTTATTTCAGCTTTTATTTCTTTCATCACATTCCCAGTGGGTCAGAAGTTTACATACACTCAATTAGTATTTGGTAGCATTGCCTTTAAATTGTTTAACTTGGGTCAAACGTTTTGGGTAGCCTTCCACAAGCTTCCCACAATAAGTTGGGTGAATTTTGGCCCATTCCTCCTGACAGAGCTGGTGTAACTGAGTCAGGTTTGTAGGCCTCCTTGCTCGCACACACTTTTTCAGTTCTGCCCACAAATGATCTATAGCATTGAGGTCAGGGCTTTATGATGGCCACTCCAATACCTTGACTTTGTTGTCCTTAAGCCATTTTGCCACAACTTTGGAAGTATGCTTGGGGTCATTGTCCATTTGGAAGACCCATTTGCAACCAAGCTTTAACTTCCTGACTGATGTCTTGAGATGTTGCTTCAATATAGCCACATAATTTTCCTTCCTCATGATACCATCTATTTTGTGAAGTGCACCAGTCCCTCCTGCAGCAAAGCACCCCCACAGCATGATGCTGCCACCCCCGGGCTTCACGGTTGGGATAGTGTTCTTCGGCTTGCAAGCTCCCTCTTTTTCCTCCAAACATAACGATGGTCATTATGGGCAAACAGTTATATTTTTGTTTCATCAGACCAGAGGACATTTCTCCAAAAATTACGATCTTTGTCCCCATATGCAGTTGCAAACCATAGTCTGGCTTTTTTATGGCGGTTTTGGAGCAGTGGCTTCTTCCTTGCTGAGCGGCCTTTCAGGTTATGTCGATATAGGACTCGTTTTACTGTGGATATAGATACTTTTGTACCTGTTTCCTCCAGCATCTTCACAAGGTCCTTTGCTGTTGTTCTGGGATTGATTTGCACTTTTCGCACCAAAGTACGTTAATCTCTAGGAGACAGAACGCGTCTCCTTCCTGAGCGGTATGACGGCTGCGTGGTCCCATGGTGTTTATACTTGCATACTATTGTTTGTACAGATGAACGTGGTACCTTCAGGCGTTTGGAAATTGCTCCCAAGGATGAACCAGACTTGTGGAGGTCTACAAATTTTTTCTGAGGTCTTGGCTGATTTCTTTTGATTTTCCCATGATGTCATGCAAAGAGGCACTGAGTTTGAAGGTAGGCCTTGAAATACATCCACAGGTACACCTCCAATTGACTCAAATTATGTCAATTAGCCTATCAGAAGCTTCTAAAGCCATGACATAATTTTCTGGAATTTTCCAAGCTGTTTAAAGGCACAGTCAACTTAGTGTATGTAAACTTCTGACCCACTGGAATTGCGATACAGTGAATTATAAGTGAAATAATCTGTCTGTAAACAATTGTTGGAAAAATTACTTGTGTCATGCACAAAGTAGATGTCCTAACCGACTTGCCAAAACTGTAGTTTATTAACAAGAAATTTGTGGAGTGGTTGAAAAAAATGAGTTTTAATGACTCCAACCTAAGTGTATGTAAACTTCCGACTTCAACTGTACATTATTCCATATGTGTTATTTCATAGTTGTGATGTATTGACTATTATTCTACAATGTAAAAAATAAAGAAAAACCTTTGAATGAGTAGGTGTGTCCAAACTCGACTGGTACTGTACATATATACACAGACTGGCAGTCAGAACTAATTTAGCCCAACACTGTGGTTCAGTATGAACACATCTAAGTGGGAGGAGCTAGAAACACAGCAGGTCAGCCATGACCCCTGACCCCCTGACCCCCCCATCCCACTGAGGACATACACAAACCACAGATTGTACTCAAACGGGAAATATATACAAGAAAATAAACTTTTTTCCCCAAACACACAGTCTCTAAACTCTGGTGTATAAACACCCAGCGCGCCCTAGACCTTCTGTCTGAGGACCAACTAGGGTCACCCAGCCACATAATAATACACACAGGCACAAACGACCTGAGAACACAGCAGGAAAGGGTGGCCACAGCACTCAAGGGAGTGATAGAAAAAGCTTATTCTACTTTCCCCCAAGGCACAAGTGGTTATCTCCACCCTGCTACCACGAAAAGACTTCCACCCTGCTACCACGAAAAGACTTCCACCCTGCTACCACGAAAAGACTTCCACCCTGCTACCATACAGCGGGTAAACGCAAGTATTTCCCGTGACTGTGCATCAAAACCAAATGTCTACCTGGCCCACCACTCCACCCTGGACGTGAACAGCCTTTACGACCAGATCCACCTCTACAAGGCAGCAGCGCCCACCTTCGCCCGGACCCTAAAGGACATCGGCCTCAACCGCAGACCCAACACCTCAACAGATCAACAGACACCCCGCCCAGACCAGCGAGACACTCCCCCAGACCTGCGGGGGGACCCCCCCCCTCCCCGGACCTACACATAGAGGACCCCCGCCGAGATGACCAACATCCAGACCACAGCACCGCCAGCCACATCCACACCCCAACCCAATCAATACCCCCACAAACCAACCATGCCCACACCCCATATAGGTCCCCTCAGATCAGACCTATGCCCCTCCTACCCACCCCATGCCCCCCCACTCCCGCAAAGAGGGCCTCAACATGAAAGTCACACATACGCCCAGGCCGTGAGCAGGCAAACTGGCCCAACCCCCCACTCTTACACTAGCCCAAGCCAATGGCATGTACCAGATGCTCAGCAGGCTCTGCTCACACTTACTGGACTGAGGCCAAAACCACACGACCAACAACATTGGACACTTTATGGAACACAAAGCCTTCACTGTCTCATCCTGGAATATCCAAGGCCTGAGGTCATCTGCCTTTGGCCTAAAGGTTTTGCGCGAATGCTGCAAAAGGTTTTAATAGTCACAGTGGGAACAACATGCCCTATACACTTCCTGATGAACTCACTCACTGATATGACGTGTTTTATACAAGATTTGTTAATGTCTTTGATAACGTACAGGATAACGCACTCGTCTCCTGAGTGGCGCAGTGGTCTAAGGCACTGCATCGCAGTGCTAGCTGTGCCCCTAGAGATCCTGGTTCGAATCCAGGCTCTGTCGCGCCGGCCACGACTGGGAGACTCATGGGCGGCGCACAATTGGCCTAGCGTTGTCCAGGGTAGGGGAGGGAATGGCCGGCAGGGATGTAGCTCAGTTGATAGGGCATGGCGTTTGCAACGCCAGGGTTGTGGGTTCGATTCCCACGGGGGACCAGTTTAAAAAAAAATAAAAAATAAAAAAAAAATCTTAAAAAAAATATGTATTCACTAACTGTAAGTCGCTCTGGATAAGAGCGTCTGCTAAATGACTAAAATGTAAATGTAAATGTGATATTGTGCCCCATAGGACTTTTGAGGATGAGGACATTCCATGTATTTATTTCTGTCACTGGTGGGTGCCAGAAGGTGCCAAGATAGCGGGGGGGGCCACTGGTGCTAATCTTAGAAGGAGTACGTGAGGGAATATCCTGACTAGGGTGCAAGACGATACCATATAGGGTGATGCTATTGTGGTTGGGAGTGTATTCTAATAATGGTTGGCAACTGCTGGGTAGAAGTAGCTTGGCGAGCAGTATATAAGCTGAGAGATTTTCTATGCATGTCATTCGAATTAGTGAGATGCAACCCCACGTGTATCTTGCTATGTTGAATCCGGTGGCGAGTTCAGATGACAAAGGGCAGTTTGTTAGACGAACCCGGTGCCGTAACATTAAATACATGCATCAACTCTCCATCCAAGTGTTGAACTATCTTCTTGCATATTGAATTACTTGATAACAGAGAAACTCATTATAACAGTCACCATGTCAGTGTATACGTCAATGTTATTCTCAGAGGCATCCCGGGAACATATCCTAGTAAGTCCGATCAAAACAATCTTGAAGCATGGAATTCCGATTGGTCAGACCAGCGTTGAATAGACCTTAGCGCGGGTACTTCCTGTTTGAGTTTTCTGCCGATAGGAAGGGATGAGCAGAATGGAGTCGTGATCTGATTCGCTGAAGGGAGGGTGGGGAGGGGGTTCCTCTGTCTTTGACCGGTTAGGT
>LR778274.1:21435638-21470638 GCA_902810595.1 Coregonus sp. 'balchen'
ACTGGAAAGGACAGTAGACTGAGTACAGGGACAGTAAGACTATAGATGACAGTAGACTGTGTAACAGGACAGTAGACTGCAGTAACAGACAGTAGACTGCAGTAACAGGACAGTAGACTGCAGTAACAGGACAGTAGACTGTAGTAACAGGACAGTAGACTGCAGTAACAGTTAAGTAACTGTAGTAACAGGACAGTAGACTGTAGTAACAGGACAGTAGACTAGTAACAGGACAGTAGACTGTAAACATACAGTGACTGCTAACAGTACAGTAATTTAACCAGGACAGTAGACTGTAGTAACAGGACAGTAGACTGCAGTAACAGTACAGTAGACTGTAGTAACAGGACAGTAGACTGCAGTAACAGGACAGTAGACTGCAGTAACAGGACAGTAGACTGTAGTAACAGGACAGTAGACTGTAGTAACAGGACAGTAGACTGTAGTAAAGGACAGTAGACCAGTAGAACAGAAGTAATGGAAAGGACAGTAGTGTAGTAACAGGACAGTAGACTGTAGTAACATGACAGTAGACTGCAGTAAAAGAAAGTAGACTGTAGTAACATGACAGTAGACTGTAGTAACAGGACAGTAGACTGCAGTAACAGTACAGTAGAGTGTAGTAACAGGACAGTAGACTGTAGTAACAGGACAGTAGACTGTAGTAACAGGACAGTAGACTGTAGTAACAGGACAGTAGACTGCAGTAACAGGACAGTAGAGACTGCAGTAACAGGACAGTAGACTGTAGTAACAGTACAGTAGACTGTAGTAACATGACATAGACTGCAGTAACAGGACAGTAGACTGTAGTAACAGTACAGTAGACTGTAGTAACAGGACAGTAGACTGTAGTAACAGTACAGTAGACTGTAGTAACAAGACAGTAGAACTGTAGTAACAGTACAGTAGACAGCAGTAACAGGACAGTAGACTGCAGTAACAGAATAGTAGACTAGTAACATGACAGTAGACTCTAGTAACAGGACAGTAGACTGCAGTAACAGTGCAGTAGACTGTAGTAACAGGACAGTAGACTAGTAACATGACAGTAATGAACTCTAGTAAACAGGACATAGACGCAGTAACATGCAGTAACCTGTAAGTAACAGACAGTAGACTGTATCAAAACAGGACAGTATACTGTAACGGACAGTAGACCTGGTAGTAACAGAAGTAGATGCATGTAAACAGGACAGTAGACTGTAGTAACAGGACAGTAGTCTGCAGTAACAGGAAAGTAGACTGTAGTAATACAACAGTAGACTGCAGTAACAGTACAGTACTGTAGTAACCGGACAGTAGACTGCAGTAACAGGACAGTAGACTGCAGTAACAGTAAAGTAGAAAGTAGTAACAGTACAGTAGACTGTAGTAACAGGACAGTAGACTGCAGTAACAGGACAGTATACTGCAGTAACAGGACAGTTGACTGTAGTAACAAAGGACAGTAGACTGCAGTAACAGGACATTAGACTGCAGTAACAGTACAGTAGACTGTAGTAACAGGACAGTAGACTGCAGTAAACAGGACAGTAGACAATACATTTACATTTACGTCATTTAGCAGACGCTCTTATCCAGAGCGACTTACAAATTGGTGCATTCACCTTATAGCCAGTGGGATAACCACTTTACAAATGTTTTTTTTCTTTCTTTCTTTGGGGTGGGGTAAGGGGGGTAGAAGGATTCCTCTATCCTATCCCAGGTATTCCTTAAAGAGGTGGGGTTTCAAGTGTCTCCGGAAGGTGGTGAGTGACTCCGCTGTCCTGGCGTCGTGAAGGAGCTTGTTCCACCATTGGGGTGCCAGAGCAGCGAACAGTTTTGACTGGGCTGAGCGGGAACTGTGCTTCCGCAGAGGTAGGGGGCCAGCAGGCCAGAGGTGGATGAACGTAATGCCCTCGTTTGGGTGTAGGGACTGATGAGAGCCTGAAGGTACGGAGGTGCCGTTCCCCTCACAGCTCCGTAGGCAAGCACCATGGTCTTGTAGCAGATGCAAGCTTCAACTGGAAGCCAGTGGAGTGTGCGGAGGAGCGGGGTGACGTGAGAGAACTTGGGAAGGTTGAACACCAGACGGGCTGCGGCATTCTGGATGAGTTGTAGGGGTTTAATGGCACAGGCAGGGAGCCCAGCCAACAGCGAGTTGCAGTAATCCAGACGGGAGATGACAAGTGCCTGGATTAGGACCTGTGCCGCTTCCTGTGTAGGGCAGGGTCATACTCTCCGAATGTTGTAGAGCATGAACCTACAGGATCGGGTCACCGCCTTGATGTTAGCGGAGAACGACAGGGTGTTGTCCAGGGTCATGCCAAGTCTCTTCGCACTCTGGGAGGAGGACACAACGGAGTTGTCAACCGTGATGGCAAGATCATGGAACGGGCAGTCCTTCCCCGGGAGGAAGAGCAGCTCCGTCTTGCCGAGGTTCAGCTTAATGTGCTTCTTCTTGAGCCACTCCTTTGTTGCCTTGGCCGTGTGTTTTGGGTTATTGTCATGCTGGAATACCCATCCACGACCCATTTTCAATGCCCTGGCTGAGGGAAGGAGGTTCTCACCCAAGATTTGACGATACATGGCCCTGTCCATCGTCCCTTTGATGCGGTGAAGTTGTCTTGTCCCCTTAGCAGGAAAACACCCCCAAAAGCATAATGTTTCCACCTCCATGTTTGACGGTGGGGATGGTGTTCTTGGGGTCATAGGCAGCATTCCTCCTCCTCCAAACACGGCGAGTTGAGTTGAGTTGATGCCAAAGAGCTCCATTTTGGTCTCATCTGACCACAACACTTTCACCCAGTTCTCCACTAATCATTCAGATGTTCATTGGCAAACTTCAGACAGGCATGTATATGTCTCACTGTTGCCGCTTGCTACAGACCCCCCTCAGCCCCCAGATGTGCCCTGGACACCATATGTGAATTGATTGCCCCCCATTTATCCTCAGAGTTCGTACTGCTTGGTGACCTAAATTGGGATATGCTTAATACCCCGGCCATCCTACAATCCAAACTAGATGCCCTCAACCTCACGCAAATTATCAACGAACCCACCAGGTACAACCCTAAATCCGTAAACATGGGCACCCTCATAGATATCATCCTGACTAACATACCCTCTAAATACACCTCAGCTGTCTTCAACCAGGATCTCAGCGATCACTGCCTTATTGCCTGCGTCCGTAACGGGTCCGCGGTCAAAACGACCACCCCTCATCACTGTCAAACGCTCCCTAAAACACTTTAGCGAGCAGACCTTCCTAATTGACCTGGCCCAGGTATCCTGGATGGATATAGATCTCATTCCGTCAGTAGAGGATGCCTGGTTGTTCCTTAAAAGTAATTTCCTCTCAATCTTAAATAAACATGCCCCATTCAAAAAATACAGAACTAAGAACCGATATAGCCCCTGGTTCTCCTCAACTTGACTGCCCTTGACCAGCACAAAAACATCCTGTGGCGTACTGCATTAGCATCAAATAGCCCCCGCGATATGCAACTTTTCAGGGAAGTTAGGAACCATATACACAAGCAGTCAGGAAAGCAAAGGCAAACTTTTTCAAACAGAAATTTGCATCCTGTAGCACTAACTCCAAAAAGTTTTGGGACACTGTAAAGTCCATGGAGAATAAGAGCACTTCCTCCCAGTCGCCCACTGCACTGAGGCTAGGAAACACTATCACCACCGATAAATCTACAATAATCGAGAATTTCAACAAGCATTTTGCTACAAGCTGGCCATGCTTTCCATCTGGCTACCACTACCCCGGCCACCAACTCTGCACCCTCCGCTGAAACTTGCCCATGCCCCCCCCGCTTCTCCTTCACACCAAATTCAGACAGCTGACGTTTTGAAAGAGCTGCAAATCTGGACCCCCTACAAATCAGCTGGGCTAGACAATCTGGAACCCTTTCTTTCTAAAACTAGCCGCCGAAATTGTCGCAACCCCTATTACTAGTCTGTTCAACCTCTCTTTCATAACGTCTGAGATCCCCAGAGATTGGAAAGCTGCCGCGGTCATCCCCCTCTTCAAAGGGGGTGACACTCTAGATCCAAACTGCTACAGACCTATATCCATCCTGCCCTGCCTTTCGAAAGTATTTGAAAGCCAAGTTAACAAACAGATCCACCGACCATTTCGAATACCACCGTACCTTCTTCCGCTATGCAATCCGGTTTCCGAGCTGGTCATGGGTGCACTTCAGCCACGCTCAAGGTCCTAAACGATATTATAACCGCGATGATAATAGACAGTACTGTGCAGTCGTCTTCATCGACCTGGCCAAGGCTTTTCAACTCTGTCAACCACCGCATTCTTATTGGCAGACAAATAGCCTTGGTTTCTCAAATGACTGCCTCGCCTGGTTCACCAACTACTTCTCAGATAGAGTTCAGTGTGTCAAATCGGAGGGGCCTGTTGTCTGGACCTATGGCAGTCTCTATGGGGGTGCCACAGGGTTCAATTCTTGGGCCGACACTTTTCTCCCGTGTATATCAATGAGTCGCTCTTGCTGCTGGTGACTCTCAGATCCACCTCTACGCAGACGACACCATTTTGTATACATCTGGCCCTTCATTGGACACTGTGTTAACAAACCTCCAAACGAGCTTCAATGCCATACAACACTCCTTCAGTAGCCTCCAACTGCTCTTAAACACTATTAAACTAAATGCATGCTTTTCAATCGAACGCTGCTGGCACCCCGCCCACCCGACTAGAATCACCACTCTTGACGGGTCTGACCTAGAGTATGTGGACAACTACAAATACCTAGGTGTCTGGTTAGACTGTAAACTCTCCTTCCAGACTCACATAAGAATCTCCAATCCAAAGTTAAATCTAGAATCGGCTTCCTATTTTCGCAACAAAGCCTCCTTCACTCATGCTGCCAAACATGCCCTCGTTAAACTGACTATCCTACCGATCCTTGACTTCGGCGATGTCATTTACAAATAGCCTCCAACAACTCATACTCAGCAAATTGGATTGTAGTCTATCACAGTGCCATCCGTTTCTCTCCAAAGCCCCATAACCCTACCCACCACTGTGACCTGTACGCCTCTTGTTGGCTGGTCCTCACTACATGTTCGTCGTCAAACCACTGGCTCCAGGCCATCTATAAATCACTGGCTAGGCAATCCCCCGCCTTATCTTAGCTCATTGGTCACCATAGCAGCCACCCACCCTTAGTCTGCGCTCCAGCAGGTATATCTCACTGGTCATTCCCAAAGCCAACACCTCCTTTGGCCGCCCTTCCTTCCAGTTCTCTGCTGCCAATGACTGGAACGAATTGCAAAAATCTCTGAAGCTGGAGACGCTTATCTT
The DNA here is from genome assembly GCA_902810595.1 of Coregonus sp. 'balchen'. NCBI lineage: Eukaryota > Metazoa > Chordata > Actinopteri > Salmoniformes > Salmonidae > Coregonus > Coregonus sp. 'balchen'. The sequence continues at coordinate 21,440,956 of LR778274.1, forward strand.
CCCTCACTAACTTTAAGCATCAGTTTGTCAGAGCACCCTTACCGATCACTGCACCTGTACACAGCCCAATCTGAAAATTAGCCCACCCAACTACCTCATCCCTATATTGTTATTTATTTTGCTCTTTTGCACCCCAGTATCTCTATTTGCACATAATCTCTTGCACATCTAGCATTTCAGTGTTAATACTATTGTAATTATTTTGCACTATAGCCTATTTATTGCCTTACCCTACCTCCCATAACTTGCTACATTTTCACACACTGTAATATAGATTTTATGTTGTATTTTTGACTTAATAATGTTTTTTACCCCATTGTAACTCTGGTTGTTTTTTATCGTACTGCTTGCTTTATCTGGCCAGGTCGCAGTTTGGTAAATAGAACTTGTTCCTCAACTGGCTTACCTGGTTAATAAGTGTGAAATAAAATAAAATAAAAATAAATTGCTTATCTTGGAAGCAGGGACGCTTGCGGGCGCTGCAGGATTTCATTCGCTTCAAACGGCGTATATGACCAATGTTTTTCTTGGTGACTATGGTCCCAGCTGCCTTGAGATCATTGACAAGACCTCCCGTGTAGTTCTGGGCTGATTCCTCACGGTTCTCATTATCCATTGCAAATCTTCTGTTGAGAGGGGGTCAATACTTATTTCCCTCATTACAATGCAAATCAATTTATAACTTTTTTAGTTTTTATTCTAATTTTATTCTGTCTCCTCACCACTCGTTCAAATAACCTACATTTAAACTTATAGACTGATCATTTCTTTGGTCATTGGGCAACGTACAACATCAGCAGGGGATCAAATACTTTTTTCCCTCACGTAGATATTATTTGAATGTTCTTTCCTGGTTGCGCTTCTAGGATTTTCGAAGTACTTCAGACTGACATTACTTATTCCAGGTTGGATGATTTTCGGATTTCTGTTTGGGCTGGGTCTTGCTGTTGCTGGTTTGTCAGAAGGTTGCTGGATAGTCCTGCTTGGCAGTATAATCCTAGTAATAAATCCTTCCAGGAACCTTCCAGGTAATGTTGTCCAAAATCAGTTGTAGGTTTGAAGTTATGGTTGTTGAGGTAGTACCTGTACTTGACACACCAGCGTCATAACACGTCATAACCATGCATAATGTTTTACAGCTGACAATCACTGTCATAACCGGTCATAATATTTTCATAACACGGCCATGAACCCCTATATTTACACCGTTGTGACACAATTAGTTAGTTTATGGCTTATTATTACACCTACAATAGTGTGTCAAACCCCATTTTTATTAACATGTATTTTTCCCTGCCAAGAATTTTCCTTTCGTTTAAAAGTTTGTTTCTTAAAAGTCCTTTGTTTTTGTTGTAATTAATATTTACAGTCCTCCTGATGGTGCGTGGTCTACGGCACTGCATCGCAGTGCAGCTTTGCCACCCTTTTTAAAGAGATCCATCCTGGGTTTGAATCCAGGCTCTGTCGTAGCCCGGCTGCGACCGGGGACCCAATGGGCGTTGCACAATTGGCCCAGGGTCGTCCAGGGAGGGGAGGAATGGCCGGTCAGGATGTAGCTAGCTAACTCACCACCTAAGACTTCCTGCGAGTAGCTAATTTAGCAACGGTATAATTGTTTTCATCACCCTGAGAGTGCCTGTTATGAAGCCGCTGGCTTGCCTACAATAATTCCATACAATATTGCCTACCATTCAGCTGTTTTTCTAACCTCATTGTCTGAACCGTTAACGTTGGGCAGCATGGGCTACTGGGGCTCGAAAATTAGGCAACTTGTTGCAACCTGGATAGCTACTTTACACACTAGCTGAACGACCGAGCGAAAGACGCGAACTGGCTGAGTCAATTCATTAGCAGCTTTGCCCTTGGCTAGCTAACCGTAGCGCTAGGGGGTAAAGTCATAACGCTACACTGTGGTTTTGTTTTTTACCTATTGATAGCCCGAGTCCTCAGGAATTCTGGACATGGGTGACTAGTTAACGTTAGTTTGGCCTCTCTCTGTGTGTTCGTAAGCCGTGAAAGAGGGTTTCTTCTTTGTCTAAAGCAATGGCGTATCTAGTTTGGCTAACTAATTCTAATCTAACTAACTGGGCTGAATAAGTTGACGACGGACTCGCTCAATGCTGTCGGGGTACTAACCAACGTTCGACACGGACGATCTGCCTTGTGTGTTTATACACTTGTGTTGTTGAAGAGGACTGGCCACCCCTCTAGCCTGGTTCCTCTCTAGGTTTTCTTTCTTCTAGTTTTCCGCGCTTTCTAGGGCTTTTTTCCTAGCCACCGGCTTCACACCTGCAATTACTATCTGTTTGGGGTTTTTAGGCTGGTTTCTGTACAGCACTTCGAGATATTAGCTGATGTAAAGAAGGGCTATATAAAATAAATTGATTGATTGATTGATTGATTGTTGTGGCTGAGTATTGGTGCTAAACCTGCTGTTGAGACGGCATGCTATCTGGCTGTGGAGTCTTTGACGAGGTGCCCGACGTTTTTTTTCACGGAGAATACTGCACCTAGTTAGCTAGCTAATAAACTAGGTTCGTCATCCTCGAAAACATTGAACCTCTGTAGTTTACAACAATTATAGTTTCTGAGGTGGAAGTTGGGAGAGTTTATTTTGGGAGTTGTGTGGGGAGCCCGCTCTCCTCTCTTTCCCATAGTTGAGTTCTTTTATTTTCCGATCAGTCCTCTGCATTATTGTGCCAACTGCTGCAAGTGGCCTTTCAACTATTGCCCTCTGCCTATCCCGGTTCTCCGCCTCTCCCACAGGCTACACAAACTCCCTCACACCGCGTGGCCTGCTGCCTCTCTAACGCTTTGTGTCCCTGCACGCACGACCCACGTGGAGTTTCCAGGTCTCAAAAAAGGCAGCCTCGGACTGCCGTTTCTGCTGCCACAAAGGCAGACTTCATCCCAGCCTATGCTACCCTCCAGTCCCTGACTTCTTGGGCGTCTGACGGAAACATGGATTACCAAAACTGAAAACACTGCTACTCCTGCTGCTCTCTCGTCGTCTGACCATGTGTGTTTCTCGCATACCCCGAGAGCATCTGTCAGCGGGGTGGGGGCACAGGAATCTCATCTTCTCCTCCCAGTGACATTCTCAATTTTTCACCTTACCATCTGCTGGCTCCTCATTGAATTCCATGCTGTTCACGTCACAGCCCATTTAAAGTTAATATCCTTGTCATCCTATCTCGCCCTCCAGGTTCCTTGGAGAGTCATAATGAGCTTGACTCCTTGATAAGTCCTTTCCTGAGGATGGCTCACCCCTCACAGTTCTGGGTGATTTCAATCACACTCCTACGTCTACATTTGACTCATTTCTCTTTCTCCTTCTTTCCACTCCTCTCCTCTTTTGGACCTCAACCCTCTCAACACCGTCCCCCCTACTCACAAGGCAGGCACAAGTTGACCCTCATCTTTACTAGATTCTGTTTCTTCTACTAATCTCACTGCAACTCCCCTCCAAGCCTCCGCCCTACTTTGTATCTTTTCTCTCTCCCTCTCCTCCAACACTACTCCACGCGCCCCTACACACAGATGGTAATCGCCGTCGGCAACCTTCGCTCTCTCTCTCCCGCTCTCTCCTCCTCTTCATCCTATCATCCTCTTCCCTCCTGCTCATTCTTTCCCTCCAATCTCCTGAATTCTTCTGCCTCCGCACACTCCTCGTTCCCTCCTTTCTGCTCCTTTGACTCTCTATGTCCCTATCCTCCCCGGCCGCTCGGTCCTCCCTCCAGCTCCGTGGCTTGATGACTCATTCCGAGGCTCACAGAACAGAGCTCGGGCAGCTGAGCGAAATGGAAGAAAACTAGACTCCCTGCAGACCTGGGCATCTTTTCACTCCCTCCTCTCTTACTACATTTGCTTCTCTGTTCGCTGCTAAGGCCACTTCTACCCACTCTAAATAACAAGCATCCGCCTCTAACCTAGAAAGCTCTTTTTGCCACTTCTCCTCCCTGCTGACTCCCCCCCCTCCCCCTCCTCCCTCTCTGTGGATACTTCCTTCGTCAACCATTTTGAATTGAAAGAAGGTTGACGACATCCATCCTCGTTTTTGTTAAGTCAAATGAACAAACTGCTGGTCCTGCTCACACTGCCCAGCCCTATGCTTTGACTTCGTTCTTTCTTTCTCCCCTCTCTCTCCAGATAAAATCTTGTGACTTGTGACACAGCTGCCGGCACAACCTGCCCCGCTTTGAACCCTATCCCCCTCCTCTCTTCTCCAGACGCATCTCCCGGTGACCTTCTCCCTTCCGTCACCTCGCTGATCACTCATCCTTGACCGCTGTCTATGTCCCTTCCTTCTCAAGAGATCGAGAGTTGCACCCCTTCCTAAAAACCACACTCGATCCCTCTGATGTCAACAACTACAGACCAGTACCTTGCTTTCTTTTCTCTCCAAAACTATTGAGCGTCCGTCTTTAAAGCCACTCTCTTTATCCTCTCTCAGAATGACCTTCTGAATCCCCACCAGTGTCCGGTTTTCAAGTACTGGTCATATCAAACTTAGACTGCTCTTCTCTCGGTGTCACAGAGGGCTCCCACCTGCTAAAGCTAATCTCTCTCCTCTGCTCTTTCCTTCTATACCCTGTCTGCTGCCTTTGATACTGTGACCCATCATATCCCCCTCCTCTCCACCCTCTCCTGCTGGCATCTCCGTCGCGGCTCACTCTTGGATTGCGTTCCTCCCCTAACGGTCCCATCTCCTACCCATTGGCGTGGCGAAAGCTGTCTCCCCCCGACCACTTTCTCTCACCACTGTTGTCCCCCAGGCTCATTTCTAGGCCCCTCTCCTATATCCACTCGCTTCCCCAAGTCACTTGCTCTGTCATATCCTCACATGGCCTCTCCTATCATTGCTACGCTGATATGACACACAACTAATCTTCTCCTTTCTCCCCCTTCTGATAACCAGGTGGCGCATCGGGGCATCTCTGCATGTCTGGCAGACATATCAGTATTGATGACGGATCACCACCTCAAGCTGAACCTCGGCAAGACGGATCTCTCTTCTTCCTCCCTCTTCCTGTTTCTCCCCCTTCCTCCCCGCGGAAGACTTTTGCCCGTTCCATGATCTCGCCATCACGGTTTGAAACTCTGTTGTGTCCTCCTCCCAGAGTGCGAAGATCCTGGCGTGACGAACTGGACAAACACCCTGTCGTTCTCCGCTAACATCAAGGCGTGACCCGATCCCTGTAGGTTCCAGTGCTCGACAACATTTCGGAGAGTCCGAACCCTGCCTTCACAGGAATCGCACATGCCTAATCCATGCACTTGTCATCTCCCGTTCTGGATTACTGCAACTCGCTGTGGCTGGGCTCCCTGCCTGTGCCCATTAAACCCTACAACTCATCCCCGAATTCCGCAGCCCGTCGGTGTTGAACCTTCCCAAGTTCGTCCCTCACGTCACCCGCTCCTCCTCCTCCTCTGCTGCACACCCCCACTGCTCCAGTTGACGCTCATCACTGCACTGCCACAAGACCATGTGCTTGCCTACGGGAGCTGTGAGTTATACGGCAACCCTCCGTAACCTTCAGGCTCTTATAGTCCCTACCACAACAACCCAACGAGGCACTGCGTTTCCATCACCTCTGGCATGCTGGCTCCCCTATCTCTGCGGAAGCAGTCCCGCGCAGCCCATCAAAACTGTTCGCCCCTGGCCCCCAATGGTTGAACAGCTCTCCCTCACGACGCCAGGAGGAAGCGGAGTCACTCAACCACCTTCTGGAGACTTTGAAACCCCACCTCTTTAAGGAATACCTGGGATGGATCAAGTAGATATCCTTCTATACCACTACCGAAATTCTAATCTCAACCCCCCCCCCCCTTACTCGCAAACCCGCCCCCCACCCCCCCCCCCAAAAAGAAAAAAAAAAAAACATTGTAAAGTGGTTATCCCCCCTGGCTCTAAGGTGAATGCACCTACTTTATTTGTAAGTCGCTCTGGATAAGAGCGTCTGTCTAATGACATAAATGTAAAATGTAAAATTAGCCCAGTTGGTAGAGGCAGGTTGTGGGTTCGTTTCCCACGGGGGGCTAGTTGAAAAATAATATAATAAACATGAAACAAAATGTAAGCACTCACTACTAATTCGCTCTGATAATAGACATCTCCTAAAATGACTAATGTTAATGTTTTTCATTATATTTTTAAACAACGTTGTAAAAAATACACTTATGACACTGTCATCAGCCAATTTGTATTTGGCACATGCGCCGAATACAACATGTTAGACCTTACAGTGACAATGCTTACTTACAAGCCCTTAAACCACACGGCAGTTTAATAAAGAATCCCTACCCCCCCCCCCCAACAAAAATAATAATTTACAATATAGAATTATATAAATAAAGTCACAATAATTAAAGAGCAGCAGTAACAAATAAAATAGCGCGGGCTATATACATGGGGGTCACCGGTTACCGAGTCAATGTGCGGGGGCACCGGTTATTAATGTAAATTGAGTAATATGTAACATTAGAAGAGTTATTAAAGTGACTATGCGTAATAATAAACAGAGAGTACAAGCAGCATAAAGAGAGGGGGTGGGGCAATGCAATGCAAATATCCTTTCCCCCTTCCGGTAGCCTTTAATTGATGTTTCCAGGGTTCTTGGCTTGGTGGGTAGAAGCTGGTTAAGAAGCCTCTTGGACATAGACTTTTTGGCTCACCGTACGCTTGCCGTCGTAAGCCGAGAGAACATTCTATGACAGTGTGGCTGAGTCTTTGACCATTTTTAGGGCCCCTCTGACAAACCTGCGCCGGTAAAAAACAATTGAGGTCCTGGATGACAGAAGCTTTGCCCCAGTGCATGTACTTTCCGTACGTCACTACCTCTGTCTGCCTTGCGGTTGAGGCCGAGCAGTTGCCATACCGGCAGTGATTCAACCCATTCGAGTGATGCTCTCGATGGTGCCGCTTTAAACCTTGTTGATGACTCCATGCCAAATCCTTTTTCAGTCTCCTTAAGGGAATAGGGTTTTGTTGTGCCCTCTTCACGACTGTCTTGGTTTGCTTGGACATGTTTAGTTTGTTGGTGAGTGGACACCACTTGAAGCTCTCAACCTGTTCCACTACGCCCCTCGATTAGAATGGGGGCGTGCTCGTCCTCTTATTTTTCCTGTAGTCACAAGCACCTCCTTTGTCTTGATCGCGTTGAGGAGAGGTTGTTATTCCCTGGCACCACTGGCCAGGTCTCTGACCTCCTCCCCATAGGCTGTCCTCGTCGTTGTCGTGATCAGGCCCTAACCACTGTTGTTTCAATCGGCCAACTTTATGGGTGTTGGATGTCGGTGCCTTCCATTCAAGTCATGATGAACAGGGAGTACGAGAACTGAGCACGCACGCCCTGAGGGCCCTTGTTTGAAGGGTCACTGGCAGATTTTTTGTTACTACCCTTACCAACCTGGGGGCGGCCCATCAGGAAGTCCCAGCATCCAGTTGCAGAGGGCGGTGTTTTAGAGTCCTCAGGGTCCTATAGCTTAGTGATGAGCTTTGAGGGCACTATGGTGTTGAAGGCTGATCTGTAGTCAATTGAATAGATTCTCACATAGGTGTTTCCTTTTGTCCAGGTGTGAAAGGCAATTTTGAGCGCAATAGAAGATGCATCATCTATGGATCTGTTGAGCGCGGTAGGCAAATTAGAGTGGGTCTAAGGGTTTCTGGGCTAATGGTTGTGATGTGATCCAAAGTCACTTCATGGCTACCGCCGGAGTGCTACTGGTCGATATTCATTTTAGGCAGGTTACTTATGTTCTTGGGGCACAGGGACTATGTTTTCTGCTGAAACATGTTAGTATACAGACTCGACAGGTTAGTTTGAAAATGTCAGGATGACTCTTGCCAGTTGGGGGGGGGGGGGGTCAGGCGCAATGATTACAAACACCCCCGTGGGGTTAAACAAAAAAAAATCCACTGGCCCTGCAGCCTTGTGAATGTGACCTGTAAAGGTCTTGCTCACATTGGCTCTGAGAGCGTGATCACACAGAGTCGCGACAGCTTGAAATGCGCCCCCCCCCCCCCCCCCTCATCATGTTTCATTGTTTACTGCCTCGCAAAGCGAGCATAGAAGTCATTTACTCATCTGTAGGTTTCGTGTCACTGGGCAGCTCGTGGCTTGCTCCTTTGTATCTTAATAGTTTGCAATCCCTGCCACATCCGACGAGCGTCGGAGCCGGTGTAGTCGAGTTTGATCTTAGTCCTGTATTGACCTTTGCCTGTTTTGATGGGTTCCGTCGGAGGGCAGCCGGGATTTTCTTATAAGCTTCCGGGTTAGAGTCCCGCTCCTTGAAACCGCCAGCTCCTGCCCCTTTAATCAATGCGATGTTGTTCTGTAATCCGGCTTTTGGTTGGTTATGTACATACAGTCACTGTGGGGAACAAACGTCAATCGCTGAACTTATTGAGAAGCTCGTGCACTGTTGTGGTGTACTCCTCAATGCCATCGGAGAAATCCAGAAATTTTTTTGTTACAGTTTTTTTTTATAACATTTTTAGTCATTTAGCAGACTCTCTTATCCAAGCGACTTACAGGCACGAATTAAGGTTAAGTTCCTTGCTTAAGGGCATCATCGACATTTTTCACCTAGTCGGCTCGGGATTAGAACCAGCGACCTTTCGGTTACGGCACAACGCTCTTCCCCACTTAAGCTACCTGCCCGCCCAGTCTGTGCTAGATAAACAGTCCTGTAAAATACTAGATGACAAACTCTCTTCGGATAGTGGGTCTACAGTTTATCATGAGATTGTCACTGTGTTTTAAATGGTGTGTGTGTGGAATCAGCGCAGACGCAGATGTACAGTCCAACAATACTTTACTAGTGAGAGCAAAATCTCAAAACGGCCAAGCCAAACAGAAAAAAAACGCACAAAGCGTCAAACACGAGCGCACAACACAGGTGCGCAAACTCTCCTCAACGAGAGAGATAATCGTAGCTGGCGTACCGAACACGGGTAACGCACTAACACCTGACGAAACAAGTACACACAACACTACACTAACACCAAGGACACTAATAGGGTGCTTAATGATAACATAACACAAGACAGTGTGGCTAACAGAACAAAACTAATCAAACAGGACACATGGAACATACAACGTTGGCAGCTAAATTCGGGAGACGAGAACCCGAAACCTGCCCGAACAAGGGAGAAGAGGCAGCCCTCGGCCGAACCGTACAAGATACTCTACCTCTGCACAAACCTTCGAGAATTGCTAGCTATCGTATACAAGCTGTTGTTTACATATACATAGACCGCCACCCCTTGTCTTACCATAGCTGCTGTTCTAATCCTGCCGATACAGTGAATAACCCTCCAGCTTATGTTTAATGTCTCGTTCAGCCACGACTTGGGGAAACATAAGATATTACAAGGTTTAAAGTCCCTTGGTATGATTTTCATGCCTTTAGTTCGTCCACTTTATTATCAATCAATTGGAAATTGTCAATATTCCTCGATGCAAAGGATAGATTAGCCACTCGTCCGCCGCTCCTTACCAAGCAACCCCGATCTCCTTCTGCTCTATCTCCTTTTCTTTCTAACTGTGAATGACGGGATGAGGGCCTGTCAGTGGTCTGGAGCAATCCCTCCTCGTCCGACTCATTAACAGACCAATTATTCATCCAGTTCAAAGGTGATAATCCCTTTTCTCATGTCCAGATGCTCTTTTTCGGTCATAAGAGACGGTAGCAGCAACATTATGTAAATTCAGTTGCAAAACAATGTGAAAAACACAACAAATAGGTGCATGTCTGACCATCAATGTGTTTGTGCAGGTCCGGGTCAGATTGCACATTAGATCACGGACACCAGATAAGACGAAGAATTCACGGATAGACAGACTACCTTAACCATGAGGAGGTCCTGGCTGCGTCTTGTGACCGTAGCGGTCGTGTAGTATGTACGGCATGGACCAAATCCGGAGACATAGTAGAAGCAAGCCTATGTATGCTTTGTAGTTAGCAAAAACCTTGAAATATCACCCTACCTTAACAGAGCCAGTGTAGAGGGCTACACTGAGTAATATGACAGTCAGATTCTAACAGACATTTTAGCACTAGCTGAAATGTTTTAGTGCTTTATCTGGCTAGCCAGAGAGTAAAGCATGCATAGTCTAGTCTTGAAGGACAGAGCAGGAATTAGCTTTCTGCAGAATTTTTTCAAAAAGTTACTGATATTTGCAGGTACTAAGATTGTAAAAAATATGCCTTGAACATTTTTTGATATGTAACGTCAAGAGAAAAATCATGGTCCAGAGTAACGACGCGGTCCCATTTTTTATTTGAACACTTACAATACAACCATCAAGAATTAATTGTCATCAAACAGCAATATCTTTTTCCTTGGGACCTAGAACTTGCACTCTCTGTTTTGTCCGAGTTTAAAGTAAACTTTTCAGCAATCCACTTCTTAGTCTGAAACATGCTTTCCAAGTCAGCAATTTTTGGGGCCTTCAAAATGTTCAGGCTGTGTGTTTGCCATAGCACTGAATTACATTGTGTTTTCTGAATGACTCCACCAGAGGTAGAAATATAGTGAAAACAATAACTGTGCCTTACGGAACCTTAGGAAACTGAAACTTATATTGTTTATCAGAGGACAAACCATCCACAGAGACGACTTAATATCTTTTTTCCGAATAAGTAAGATTGTCCTTAGACCAAAAGGGTTTCCCATCTCTCCAATAATGTGGTGATGATGGTGTCAAAAAGGCACAAGGATAGACAGAGAGCCCTTGTCTGACGCATTAAAGGTCATTTACCACTTCACGAGTGGTTATAAAACCAGACTGGAGAGTTTTTCGTATTCTTATTTGCCTTCAGAAAGCCAATAAATTGCTGAGGCAACTTTTTTCTAAATGTTTGAAGATGGGAGATATGATATAGGCTGAACATTGTTTTTATTTCAAGGTATGGCCTTTCAGAGAGGCTAAAGCTGTGGATAGGGATCCCTTTTTTTGCGGTGGGAGGTGTTCTTGGGGTCATAGGCAGCATTTCCTCCTCCTCCAAACACGGCGAGTTGAGTTGAGTTGATGCCAAAGAGCTCCATTTTGGTCTCATCTGACCACAACACTTTCACCCAGTTCTCCACTAATCATTCAGATGTTCATTGGCAAACTTCAGACAGGCATGTATATGTCTCACTGTTGCCGCTTGCTACAGACCCCCCTCAGCCCCCAGATGTGCCCTGGACACCATATGTGAATTGATTGCCCCCCATTTATCCTCAGAGTTCGTACTGCTTGGTGACCTAAATTGGGATATGCTTAATACCCCGGCCATCCTACAATCCAAACTAGATGCCCTCAACCTCACGCAAATTATCAACGAACCCACCAGGTACAACCCTAAATCCGTAAACATGGGCACCCTCATAGATATCATCCTGACTAACATACCCTCTAAATACACCTCAGCTGTCTTCAACCAGGATCTCAGCGATCACTGCCTTATTGCCTGCGTCCGTAACGGGTCCGCGGTCAAACGACCACCCCTCATCACTGTCAAACGCTCCCTAAAACACTTTAGCGAGCAGACCTTCCTAATTGACCTGGCCCAGGTATCCTGGATGGATATAGATCTCATTCCGTCAGTAGAGGATGCCTGGTGTTCCTTAAAAGTAATTTCCTCTCAATCTTAAATAAACATGCCCCATTCAAAAAATACAGAACTAAGAACCGATATAGCCCCTGGTTCTCCTCAGACTTGACTGCCCTTGACCAGCACAAAAAACATCCTGTGGCGTACTGCATTAGCATCAAATAGCCCCCGCGATATGCAACTTTTCAGGGAAGTTAGGAACCAATATACACAAGCAGTCAGGAAAGCAAAGGCAAACTTTTTCAAACAGAAATTTGCATCCTGTAGCACTAACTCCAAAAAGTTTTGGGACACTGTAAAGTCCATGGAGAATAAGAGCACTTCCTCCCAGTCGCCCACTGCACTGAGGCTAGGAAACACTATCACCACCGATAAATCTACAATAATCGAGAATTTCAACAAGCATTTTGCTACAGCTGGCCATGCTTTCCATCTGGCTACCACTACCCCGGCCACCAACTCTGCACCCTCCGCTGAAACTTGCCCATGCCCCCCCCGCTTCTCCTTCACACAAATTCAGACAGCTGACGTTTTGAAAGAGCTGCAAAATCTGGACCCCTACAAATCAGCTGGGCTAGACAATCTGGACCCTTTCTTTCTAAAACTAGCCGCCGAAATTGTCGCAACCCCTATTACTAGTCTGTTCAACCTCTCTTTCATAACGTCTGAGATCCCCAGAGATTGGAAAGCTGCCGCGGTCATCCCCCTCTTCAAAGGGGGTGACACTCTAGATCCAAACTGCTACAGACCTATATCCATCCTGCCCTGCCTTTCGAAAGTATTTGAAAGCCAAGTTAACAAACAGATCACCGACCATTTCGAATACCACCGTACCTTCTCCGCTATGCAATCCGGTTTCCGAGCTGGTCATGGGTGCACTTCAGCCACGCTCAAGGTCCTAAACGATATTATAACCGCGATTGATAATAGACAGTACTGTGCAGTCGTCTTCATCGACCTGGCCAAGGCTTTCAACTCTGTCAACCACCGCATTCTTATTGGCAGACAAAATAGCCTTGGTTTCTCAAATGACTGCCTCGCCTGGTTCACCAACTACTTCTCAGATAGAGTTCAGTGTGTCAAATCGGAGGGCCTGTTGTCTGGACCTATGGCAGTCTCTATGGGGGTGCCACAGGGTTCAATTCTTGGGCCGACACTTTTCTCCGTGTATATCAATGATGTCGCTCTTGCTGCTGGTGACTCTCAGATCCACCTCTACGCAGACGACACCATTTTGTATACATCTGGCCCTTCATTGGACACTGTGTTAACAAACCTCCAAACGAGCTTCAATGCCATACAACACTCCTTCAGTAGCCTCCAACTGCTCTTAAACACTAGTAAAACTAAATGCATGCTTTTCAATCGAACGCTGCTGGCACCCGCCCACCCGACTAGAATCACCACTCTTGACGGGTCTGACCTAGAGTATGTGGACAACTACAAATACCTAGGTGTCTGGTTAGACTGTAAACTCTCCTTCCAGACTCACATAAAGAATCTCCAATCCAAAGTTAAATCTAGAATCGGCTTCCTATTTCGCAACAAAGCCTCCTTCACTCATGCTGCCAAACATGCCCTCGTTAAACTGACTATCCTACCGATCCTTGACTTCGGCGATGTCATTTACAAAATAGCCTCCAACACTCTACTCAGCAAATTGGATGTAGTCTATCACAGTGCCATCCGTTTTCTCTCCAAAGCCCCATACCCTACCCACCACTGTGACCTGTACGCTCTTGTTGGCTGGTCCTCACTACATGTTCGTCGTCAAACCCACTGGCTCCAGGCCATCTATAAATCACTGCTAGGCAAATCCCCGCCTTATCTTAGCTCATTGGTCACCATAGCAGCACCCACCCGTAGTCTGCGCTCCAGCAGGTATATCTCACTGGTCATTCCCAAAGCCAACACCTCCTTTGGCCGCCATTCCTTCCAGTTCTCTGCTGCCAATGACTGGAACGAATTGCAAAAATCTCTGAAGCTGGAGACGCTTATCTCCCTCACTAACTTTAAGCATCAGTTGTCAGAGCACCTTACCGATCACTGCACCTGTACACAGCCCATCTGAAATTAGCCCACCCAACTACCTCATCCCTATATTGTTATTTATTTTGCTCTTTTGCACCCCAGTATCTCTATTTGCACATAATCTCTTGCACATCTAGCATTTCAGTGTTAATACTATTGTAATTATTTTGCACTATAGCCTATTTATTGCCTTACCTCCATAACTTGCTACATTTGCACACACTGTATATATATTTTATGTTGTATTTTTGACTTTATGTTTTTTACCCCATATGTAACTCTGTGTTGTTTTTATCGTACTGCTTTGCTTTATCTTGGCCAGGTCGCAGTTGTAAATGAGAACTTGTTCTCAACTGGCTTACCTGGTTAAATAAAGGTGAAATAAAATAAAATAAAAAATAAAGTGCTTTCTTGAGCAGGGGGACCTTGCGGGCGCTGCAGGATTTCAGTCCTTCACGGCGTAGTATGTTACCAATTGTTTTCTTGGTGACTATGGTCCCAGCTGCCTTGAGATCATTGACAAGATCCTCCCGTGTAGTTCTGGGCTGATTCCTCACGGTTCTCATTATCATTGCAAATCTTTCTGATTGAGAGGGGGTCAAATACTTATTTCCCTCATTAAAATGCAAATCAATTTATAACATTTTTTAGTTTTTATTCTGTCTCTCACTGTTCAAATAAACCTACCATTAAAATTATAGACTGATCATTTCTTTGTCAGTGGGCAAACGTACAAAATCAGCAGGGGATCAAATACTTTTTTCCCTCACTGTAGATATTATTTGAATGTTCTTTTCCTTCTAGGATTTCGAAGTAGCTTCAGACTGAACATTACTTAGTTCCAGGTTGGATGATATTTTCGGATTTCTGTTGTGCTTCTTTGCTGGTTGCTGGTTTGTCAGAAAGGTTGCTGGATAGTCCTTGGCAGTAAGAATCCTTAGTAATAAAAATCCTTCCAGAATCCTTCCAGGTAATGTTGTCCAAAATCAGGTTGTAGGTTTGAAGGTTATGTTGTGGAGGGTAGTATCCTGTACTTGACACCCAGCGTCATAACACGGTCATAACCATGTCATAATGTTTATAACAGCTGACATAACTTGTCATAACCTGTCATAATATGGTCATAACACTGCCATGACCCATATATTTACACCTGTTGTGACACATATTTAGTTATTTTATGGCTTATTATGACACCTACATAAGTGTGTCAAAACCCACATTTATTAAAATGTATTTTTCCCTGCCAAGAAGTTTCCTTTCGTTTAAAAGTTTGTTTCTTAAGTCCTTTGTTTTTGTTGTAATTAATTATTTACAGTCCTCCTGAGGGGTGCAGTGGTCTAAGGCACTGCATCGCAGTGCTAGCTGTGCCACTAGAGATCCTGGTTTGAATCCAGGCTCTGTCGTAGCCGGCTGCGACCGGGAGACCCAAGGGGCGTTGCACAATTGGCCCAGGGTCGTCCAGGGTAGGGGAGGGAATGGCCGGCAGGGATGTAGCTAGCTAACTCACCACCTAGACTAGCTGGCGAGTAGCTATTAGCAACGGTATAATTGTTTCACGCCTGAGAGTGCCTGTAATTAAGCCAGCTGGCTGCCTACAATAATTACATACAATAATTGCCTACCATTCAGCTGTTTTCTAACCTCATTGTCTGAACCGTTAACGTTAGGCAGCAAGTGGCTACTGTGCTCGAAAATTAGCAAGCTTGTTGCAACCTGGATAGCTACTTGTAAACAATAGCTGGAACGACCGAGCGAACAGACGCGAACTGGCTGAGTCAATTCAGTAGCTAGCTTTGCACTTGGCTAGCTAACAGTAGCTGCTAGGGGTAAGTCATAACCTACACTTGTGTTTTGTTTTTTACATATTGATAGCCCGAGTCGCTCAAGGAATTCGGGACATGGGTGACTAGTTAACGTTAGTTTGGCTCTCTCTGTGTGTTCGTGCCGTGAAAGGAGGGGTTCTTCTTTGTCTGAAAGCAATGGCTAGCTAGTTTGCTAACTATTCTAGCTAACTAACTGGCTGAATAAGTTGACGACGGACTCGCTCAAGCTGTCGGGACTAACCCACAATGTTAGACACGGACGATCTGCTTGTGTGTTGATACACTGGTGGTTGTTGAAGAGGACTGGCCACCCCTCATAGCCTGGTTCCTCTCTAGGTTTCTTCCTAGGTTTTCGCCTTTCTAGGGAGTTTTTCCTAGCCACCGTGCTTCTACACCTGCATTACTAGCTGTTTGGGGTTTTAGGCTGGGTTTCTGTACAGCACTTCGAGATATTAGCTGATGTAAGAAGGGCTATATAAAATAAAATTGATTGATTGATTGATTGATTGTTGTGGCTGAGTATTGGTGCTAAACCCTGCTGTTGGAGACCGGCATGCTAGCTGGCTGTGGAGTCTTATGACGAGGTGCCCGGACGTTTTTCACGGAATAATACTGCACCTAGTTAGCTAGCTGAATAAACTAGGTTAGTCTATTCCTAGAAAACATTGAACCGCTGTAGTTTACAACAATTATAGTTTCTGAGGTGGAAGTTGGGAGAGTTATATTTGGGAGTTGTGGTGAGGGAGGCCCCGCTCTCTCCTTTCCCAGATGTTTAGTTCATTTTATTCCGATCTCCTCTGCATTATTGTAGCCAACTGCTGCAGCCTGTCAACTATGCCTCTGCCTATCCCTGTTCTCTCCTCTCCGCACAGGCTACACAAACGCCTCACACCGCGTGGCTGCTGCCTCTCTAACCTGGTGGTCCCTGCACGCACGACCCACGTGGAGTTCCAGGTCTCAGGCAGCCTCTGGAACTGCCGTTCTGCTGCCAACAAGGCAGACTTCATCCCAGCCTATGCTACCCTCCAGTCCCTCGACTTCTTGGCGCTGACGGAAACATGGATTACAACTGAAAACACTGCTACTCCTGCTGCTCTCTCGTCGTCTGACCATGTGTTCTCGCATACCCCGAGAGCATCTGGTCAGCGGGGTGGTGGCACAGGAATCCTCATCTCTCCCAAGTGGACATTCTCAATTTTTCCCCTGACCCATCTGTCTGGCTCCTCATTTGAATTCCATGCTGTCACAGTCACTAGCCCATTTAAGCTTAATATCCTTGTCATCTATCGCCCTCCAGGTTCCCTTGGAGAGTTCATCAATGAGCTTGACGCCTTGATAAGTTCCTTTCCTGAGGATGGCTCACCCCTCACAGTTCTGGGGGATTTCAACCTCCCTACGTCTACATTTGACTCATTTCTCTTTCTCCTTCTTTCCACTCCTCTCCTCTTTTGACCTCACCCTCTCACCGTCCCCCCCTACTCACAAGGCAGGCAATACGCTTGACCTCATCTTTACTAGATGCTGTTCTTCTACTAATCTCACTGCAACTCCCCTCCAAGTCTCCGACCACTACTTTGTATCCTTTTCTCTCTCCCTCTCCTCCAACACTACTCACTCTGCCCCTACACAGATGGTAATGCGCCGTCGCAACCTTCGCTCTCTCTCTCCCGCTACTCTCTCCTCTTCCATCCTATCATCTCTTCCCTCTGCTCATTCCTTCTCCCTCCAATCTCCTGATTCTGCCTCCTCAACCCTCCTCTCCTCCCTTTCTGCATCCTTTGACTCTCTATGTCCCCTATCCTCCCGGCCGGCTCGGTCCTCCCCTCCAGCTCCGTGGCTTGATGACTCATTGCGAGCTCACAGAACAGAGCTCCGGGCAGCTGAGCGGAAATGGAAGAAAACTAGACTCCCTGCAGACCTGGCATCTTTTCACTCCCTCCTCTCTACATTTTCTTCATCTGTTTCTGCTGCTAAGGCCACTTTCTACCACTCTAAATAACAAGCATCCGCCTCTAACCCTAGGAAGCTCTTTGCCACATTCTCCTCCCTGCTGAATCCCCCCCCCCCCTCCTCCCTCTCTGTGGATGACTTCGTCAACCATTTTGAAAAGAAGGTTGACGACATCCGATCCTCGTTTGTTAAGTCAAATGACACTGCTGGTCCTGCTCACACTGCCCTACCCTATGCTTTGACTTCTTTCTCCCCTCTCTCTCCAGATAAAATCTTGTGACTTGTGACGACAGGCTGCCCAACAACCTGCCCGCTTGACCCTATCCCCTCCTCTCTTCTCCAGACCATCTCCGGTGACCTTCTCCCTTACCTCACCTCGCTGATCAACTCATCCTTGACCGCTGGCTATGTCCCTTCCGTCTTCAAGAGAGCGAGAGTTGCACCCCTTCTCAAAAAACCAACACTCGATCCCTCTGATGTCAACAACTACAGACCAGTATCCCTTCTTTCTTTTCTCTCCAAAACTATTGAGCGTGCCGTCTTTAGCCAACTCTCTTGCTATCTCTCTCAGAATGACCTTCTTGATCCAAACCAGTCAGGTTTCAAGACTGGTCATTCAACTGAGACTGCTCTTCTCTGTGTCACAGAGGCTCTCCGCACTGCTAAAGCTAACTCTCTCTCCTCTGCTCTTGTCCTTCTAGACCTGTCTGCTGCCTTTGATACTGTGAACCATCAGATCCTCCTCTCCACCCTCTCCGAGCTGTGCATCTCCGGCGCGGCTCACTCTTGGATTGCGTCCTACCTGACTGGTCGCTCCTACCAAGTGGCGTGGCGAGAAGCTGTCTCCGCACCACGTGCTCTCACCACTGGTGTCCCCCAGGGCTCAGTTCTAGGCCCTCTCCTATACTCGCTATCCACCAAGTCACTTGGCTCTGTCATATCCTCACATGGCCTCTCCTATCATTGCTACGCTGATGACACACAACTAATCTTCTCCTTTCCCCCTTCTGATAACCAGGTGGCGAATCGCATCTCTGCATGTCTGGCAGACATATCAGTATGGATGACGGATCACCACCTCAAGCTGAACCTCGGCAAGACGGAGCTGCTCTTCCTCCCGCGGAAGGACTGCCCGTTCCATGATCTCGCCATCACGGTTGACAACTCTGTTGTGTCCTCCTCCCAGAGTGCGAAGAGCCTTGGCGTGACCCTGGACAACACCCTGTCGTTCTCCGCTAACATCAAGGCGGTGACCCGATCCTGTAGGTTCATGCTCTACAACATTCGGAGAGTACGACCCTGCCTTACACAGGAAGCGGCACAGGTCCTAATCCAGGCACTTGTCATCTCCCGTCTGGATTACTGCAACTCGCTGTTGGCTGGGCTCCCTGCCTGTGCCATTAAACCCCTACAACTCATCCAGAATGCCGCAGCCCGTCTGGTGTTGAACCTTCCCAAGTTCTCTCACGTCACCCCGCTCCTCTGCACACTCCACTGGCTTCCAGTTGAAGCTCGCAACTGCAACAAGACCATGGTGCTTGCCTACGGAGCTGTGAGGGGAACGGCACCTCCGTACCTTCAGGCTCTGATCAGTCCCTACACCCAAACGAGGGCACTGCGTTCATCCACCTCTGGCCTGCTGGCTCCCCTATCTCTGCGGAAGCATAGTTCCCGCTCAGCCCAGTCAAAACTGTTCGCCGCTCTGGCACCCCAATGGTGGAACAAGCTCCCTCACGACGCCAGGACAGCGGAGTCACTCACCACCTTCTGGAGACATTTGAAACCCCACCTCTTTAAGGAATACCTGGGATAGGATAAAGTAATCCTTCTACCCCCCCCCCCCCCTTTACTCCAACCCGCCCCCCCCCCCCCCCCCCCCAAAAAAAAAAAAAAAAAACATTGTAAAGTGGTTATCCCACTGGCTATAAGGTGAATGCACCTACAGTATTTGTAAGTCGCTCTGGATAAGAGCGTCTGCTAAATGACATAAATGTAAAAATGTAAAATGTAGCTCAGTTGGTAGAGCAGGTTGTGGGTTCGTTTCCCACGGGGGGCTAGTATGAAAAATATATAATAATCATTAAAAAAAAATGTATGCACTCACTAACTAAGTCGCTCTGAATAATAGCATCTCCTAAATGACTAAAATGTAATGTTTATTTCATTATATTTTAAACAACTTGTAAAAAATACACTTTATGACACTGTCAAATCAAGCCAATTTGTATTTGTCACATGCGCCGAATACAACAGGTGTAGACCTTACAGTGAAATGCTTACTTACAAGCCCTTAACCAACAATGCAGTTTTAATAAAGAATACCCCCCCCCCCAAAAAAAAATAATAATTACAATATAGAATTATATGAAATAAAAGTAACAAATAATTAAAGAGCAGCAGTACAAATAAAAATAGCGAGGCTATATACAGGGGGGTACCGGTACCGAGTCAATGTGCGGGGGCACCGGTTAGTTGATGTAATTGAGGTAATATGTACATGTAGATAGAGTTATTAAAGTGACTATGCGTAGATAATAAACAGAGAGTAGCAGCAGCATAAAAGAGGGGGGGGGGGGCAATGCAATGCAAATAGTCCGGGTAGCCATTTGATTAGATGTTCAGGAGTCTTATGGCTTGGGGGTAGAAGCTGTTTAGAAGCCTCTTGGACATAGACTTGGCGCACCGGTACCGCTTGCCGTGCGGTAGCAGAGAGAACAGTCTATGACTAGGGTGGCTGGAGTCTTTGACAATTTTTAGGGCCTTCCTCTGACACCGCCCGGTATTGAGGTCCTGGATGGCAGGAAGCTTGGCCCCAGTGATGTACTGGGCCGTACGCACGACCCTCTGTAGTGCCTTGCGGTTGGAGGCCGAGCAGTTGCCATACCAGGCAGTGATGCAACCAGTCAGGATGCTCTCGATGGTGCAGCTGTAGAACCTTTTGAGGACCCATGCCAAATCTTTTCAGTCTCCTTAGGGGGAATAGGTTTTGTTGTGCCCTCTTCACGACTGTCTTGGTGTGCTTGGACCATGTTAGTTTGTTGGTGATGTGGACACCACTTGAAGCTCTCAACCTGTTCCACTACAGCCCCGTCGATGAGAATGGGGGCGTGCTCGGCCCTCTTATTTTTCCTGTAGTCCACAATCATCTCCTTTGTCTTGATCGCGTTGAGGGAGAGGTTGTTATCCTGGCACCACATGGCCAGGTCTCTGACCTCCTCCCCATAGGCTGTCTCGTCGTTGTCGGTGATCAGGCCTACCACTGTTGTGTCATCGGCAAACTTAATGATGGTGTTGGAGTCGTGCCTGGCCATGCAGTCATGAGTGAACAGGGAGTACAGGAGGGGACTGAGCACGCACCCCTGAGGGGCCCCTGTGTTGAGGGTCAGCGTGGCAGATGTGTTGTTACCTACCCTTACCACCTGGGGGGCGGCCCATCAGGAAGTCCAGCATCCAGTTGCAGAGGGAGGTGTTTAGTCTCAGGGTCCTTAGCTTAGTGATGAGCTTTGAGGGCACTATGGTGTTGAATGCTGAGCTGTAGTCAATGAATAGCATTCTCACATAGGTGTTCCTTTTGTCCAGGTGTGAAAGGGCAGTTTTGAGCGCAATAGAGATTGCATCATCTATGGATCTGTTGAGGCGGTATGCAAATTAGAGTGGGTCTAGGGTTTCTGGGATAATGGTGTTGATGTGAGCCAAAGCACTTCATGGCTACAGCCGTGAGTGCTACGGGTCGATAGTCATTTAGGCAGGTTACCTTAGTGTTCTTGGGCACAGGGACTATGGTGGTCTGCTTGAAACATGTTAGTATTACAGACTCAGACAGGGTGAGTTTGAAAATGTCAGAGATGACTCTTGCCAGTTGGTCAGCGCATGGAGTACACATCCTGGTAATCCATCTGGCCCTGCAGCCTTGTGAATGTTGACCTGTTTAAAGGTCTTGCTCACATTGGCTACGGAGAGCGTGATCACACAGTCGTCCGGAACAGCTGATGCTCTCATGCATGTTTCAGTGTTACTTGCCTCGAAGCGAGCATAGAAGTCATTTAGCTCATCTGGTAGGTTCGTGTCACTGGGCAGCTCGTGGCTGTGCTTCCCTTTGTAGTCTGTAATAGTTTGCAAGCCCTGCCACATCCGACGAGCGTCGGAGCCGGTGTAGTACGAGTTTGATCTTAGTCCTGTATTGACGCTTTGCCTGTTTGATGGTTCGTCGGAGGGCATAGCGGGATTTCTTATAAGCTTCCGGGTTAGAGTCCCGCTCCTTGAAAGCGCCAGCTCTGCCCTTTAGATCAATGCTGATGTTGTCTGTAATCCATGGCTTTTGGTTGGGTTATGTACATACAGTCACTGTGGGGACAACGTCATCGATGAACTTATTGATGAAGCTAGTGACTGTTGTGGTGTACTCCTCAATGCCATCGGAAGAATCCCAGAACATTTTTTTACATTTTTTTTTTACATTTTAGTCATTTAGCAGACGCTCTTATCCAGAGCGACTTACAGGAGCAATTAGGGTTAAGTGCCTTGCTTAAGGGCACATCGACAGATTTTTCACCTAGTCGGCTCGGGGATTAGAACCAGCGACCTTTCGGTTACTGGCACAACGCTCTTACCCACTAAGCTACCTGCCGCCCAGTCTGTGCTAGATAAACAGTCCTGTAGAATATAGATGAAAACTCTCTTGGTAGATAGTGTGGTCTACAGTTTATCATGAGATTGTCACGGTGTTTAAATGGTGTGGTGTGGAATCAGGCGCAGAAGCAGATGTACAGTCCAACAAGACTTTACTAGTGAGAGCAAAATAATCCAAAAACGGCCAGAGGCCAAACAGACGCACACAGGCGTCAAACACGAGCGCACAAACACAGGGCGCAAAAACTCTCCTCAACCGAGGAGGAAGCTAATCGTAGCTGGCGTACCGAAACACGGGTAACGCACTAACACCTGACACGAAACAATTACACACAACACTACACTAACAACAAGGAAACTAAATAGGGTGCTTAATGAGACATAACACAAGACAGGTGTGGCTAACAGACAAAACTAATCAAACAGGAAACATGGAACATACAACGGTGGCAGCTAGAATTCCGGAGACGACGAACACCGAAACCTGCCCGAACAAGGGAGAGAGGCAGCCTCGGCCGAAACCGTGACAGAGATACTCTACCTCAGGCGACCAAAACCTTGAGAATTCCTTAGATATCGTATACAAGCTGTTGTTTACAAATATACATAGACCGCCACCCCTTGTCTTACCAGAGGCTGCTGTTCTATCCTGCCGATACAGTGAATAACCCGCCAGCTGTATGTTATTAATGTCTTCGTTCAGCCACGACTTGGTGAAACATAAGATATTACAGTTTTTAAAGTCCCGTTGGTAGGATTTTCATGCCTGTAGTTCGTCCACTTTATTATCAAGCAATTGGAAATTGGTCAATAGTATCGATGGCAAAGGTAGATTAGCCACTCGTCGCCGGCTCCTTACCAAGCACCCCGATCTCCTTCTGCGATATCTCCTTTTCTTTCTACTGTGAATGACGGGATGAGGGCCCTGTCAGGTGTCTGGAGCAAATCCCTCTCGTCCGACTCATTAAAGAACAATTATTCATCCAGTTCAAGGTGATAATCTCTGTTCTCATGTCCAGATGCTCTTTTCGGTCATAAGAGACGGTAGCAGCAACATTATGTACAAATTAAGTTGCAAACAATGTGAAAAAACACACAAAATAGGTGCATGTCTGACATCAATGTGTTTGTGCAGGTCCGGGATAAGATTGCACATTAGATCACAGGACACCAGATAAGACAGAAGAATTACACCGGATAGGACAGACTGACCTTACCAATGAGGAGGTCTGCGTCTTGTGACCGTAGCGTTCGTGTAGGTATGTACGGCAGGACCAAATCGGAGACATAGGTAGAAGCAAGCCTATGTAATGCTTTGTAGGTTAGCAGTAAAACCTTGAAATCAGCCCTAGCCTTAACAGGAAGCCAGTGTAGAGAGGCTAGCACTGGAGTAATATGATCAAGTCAAGATTCTAACAGACATATTTAGCACTAGCTGAAATGTATTTAGTGCTTTATCTGGCTAGCCAGAGAGTAAAGCATTGCAGTAGTCTAATCTTGAAGTGACAAGAGCATGAATTAGCTTTTCTGCAGAATTTTTTGACAAAAAGTTACTGATATTTGCAAGGTTACGAAGATGGAAAAAATATGCTCTTGAACATTTTTTGATATGTACGTCAAGAGAAAAATCAGGGTCCAGAGTAACGCCGCGGTCCAGTTTTATTTGAGACGACTGTACAACCATCAAGATTAATTGTCAGATCAAACAGCATATCTTTGTTTCTTGGGACCTAGAACTTGCATCTCTGTTTTGTCCGAGTTTAAAAGTTAAACATTTGCAGCCATCCACTTCCTTATGTCTGAAACATAGGCTTCCAGGGTCAGCAATTTTGGGGCTTCAAAATGTTCAGCTGTGTGTTTGCATAGCACTGAAAGTTGACATTGTGTTTCTGAATGACATCACCAAGAGGTAGAATATATAGTGAAAACAATAACGGTCCTTAAACGGAACCTTTAGGAACACTGAAACTTATCATTGATTTATCAGAGGACAAACCATCCACAGAGACGAACTGATATCTTTCCGATAAGTAAGATTGTCCATGTAGACCAAATAGGGTTTCCAATCTCTCCAAAATAATGTGGTGATCGATGGTGTCAAAAGAGGCACAAGGATAGACAGAGAGCCTTGGTCTGACGCCATTAAAAGGTCATTTACCACTTCACGAGTGGGTATAAAACCAGACTGGAGAGTTTCGTATTCATTATTTGCCTTCAGGAAAGCAATAAATTGCTGAGCAACTTTTTCTAAAATGTTTGAGAGAATGGGAGATATGATATAGGCTGAACATTGTTTTATTTCAAGGTATGGCCTTTTCAAGAGAGGCTAAAGCTGTGGATAGGGAGCCATTTATTACTGCCACTTTTAGTGAGTTTGGTACACATTCAGAGGACGGGAAGCCATTTATTATGTTCAACATAGGAGGGCCAAGCACAGGAAGTATTTATTTCAGTAGTTTAGTTGGAGTAGGGTCCAGTAGACAGCTGTAAGGTTTAGAGGCCATTACTATTTTCAGGAATGTGTCGAGAGATACAGGATAAAAATAAACGTGCTGTCTAAAGACAACATCAGAATATTACTGTCTAAATACAACTGAAGAATATTGTTGTATAAAGCTAATGGCAGAATATTACTGGATTCTGAAGACAACGATATAATATTACTGGAGTCTTAAGACAACAGCAGAACATTACTGTCTAAATGCAACATCCGAATATAATTGTCTAAATGCAACAGCAGAATATTACTGGTCTAAAGACAACGGCAGAATATTACTGGAGTCTAAAGACAACAGCAGAACATTACTGTCTAAATGCTTTTAGAAAGTAATATTCTGCTTTGGTCTGTAGACTCCAAGGAATATTCTGCTGTTGTCTTTAGACAGTAATATTCTGCTGTTGTCTATAGACATAAATATTCTGCTGTTGATTTAGACATAAATATTCTGCTGTTGTCTATAGACATAAATATTCTGCTGTTGTCTATAGACATAAATATTCTGCTGTTGTCTATAGACATAAATATTCTGCTGTTGTCTATGGACATAAATATTCTGCTGTTGTCTTTAGACATAAATATTCTGCTGTTGTCTATAGACATAAATGTTCTGCTGTTGACTATAGACATAAATATTCTGCTGTTGTCTTTAGACATAAATATTCTGCTGTTGTCTATAGACATAAATATTCTGCTGTTGTCTTTAGACAGTAATATTCTGGTGTTGTCTTTAGACATAAATATTCTGCTGTTGTCTATAGACGTAAATATACTGCTGTTGTCTATACATAAATATTCTGCTGCTGTCTATAGACAAAAATATTTTGCTGTTGTCTTTAGACATAAATATTCTGCTGTTGTCTATAGACAAATATTCTGCTGTTGTCTATAGACATAAATATTCTGCTGTTGTCTATAGACATAAATATTCTGCTGTTGTCTATAGACATAAATATTCTGCTGTTGTCTTTAGACATAAATATTCTGCTGTTGTCTATAGACATAAATATTCTGCTGTTGACTATAGACAATCATATTCTGCTGTTGTCTTTAGACATAAATATTCTGCTGTTGTCTATAGACAAAAATATTCTGCTGTTGTCTATAGTCATAAATATTCTGCTGTTGTCTATAGACATAAATATTCTGCTGTTGTCTTTAAACAGTAATATCCTGCTGTTGTCTATAGACATAAATATTATGCTGTTGTCTATAGACATAAATATTCTGCTGTTGTCTATAGACATAAATATTCTGCTGTTGTCTTTAGTCATAAATATTCTGCTGTTGTCTATAGACATAAATATTCTGCTGTTGTCTATATACATAAATATTCTGCTGTTGTATATAGACATAAATATTCTGCTGTTGTCTACAGACATAAATATTCTGCTGTTGTCTATAGACATAAATATTCTGCTGTTGTCTTTAGACATAAATATTCTGCTGTTGTCTATAGACATAAATATTCTGCTGTTGTCTATAGACAAAAATATTCTGCTGTTGTCTATAGACATAAAAATTCTGCTGTTGTCTTTAGACATAAATATTCTGCTGTTGTCTATAGACGTAAATATTTTGCTGTTGTCTATAGACATAAATATTCCGCTGTTGTCTTTAGACATAAATATTCTGCTGTTGTCTATATACATAAATATTCTGCTGTTGTATATAGACATAAATATCCTGCTGTTGTCTATAGACATAAATATTCTGCTGTTTGTCTATAGACATAAATATTCTGCTGTTGTCTTAGACATAAATATTCTGGTTGCATAGACATAAATTTCTGCTGGTGTTATAGAGAAAATATTCTGCTGTTGTCTATAGACAATAAATATTCTGCTGTTGTCTGATACATAAATATTCTGCTGTTGTCTATAGACATAAATATTCTGCTGTTGTCTATAGACATAAATATTCTGCTGTTGTCTTTAGACATAAATATTCTGCTGTTGGCTTTAGACATAAATATTCTGCTGTTGTCTTTAGACATAAATATTCTGCTGTTGTCTTTAGACATAAATATTCTGCTGTTGGCTTTAGACATAAATATTCTGCTGTTGTCTTTAGACCACTAATATTCTGCTTTTGTCTATAGACATAAATATTCTACTGTTGTCTTTAGACACCAGTAATGTTCTGCTTTTGTCTTTAGACATTAATATTCTCTTCTTGACTTTTGACTCCAGTAATATTCTGCCGTTGTATTTAGACAGTAATATTCTGCTGTTGCTCTGTCGTAGCCGGCCGCAACCGGGAGACCCATGGGGCGGCGCACAATTTGCCCAGCGTCGTCCAGGGTAGGGCAGGGAATGGCCGGCAGGGATGTAGCTCAGTTGGTAGAGCATGGCGTTTGCAACGCCAGGGTTTGGGTTCGATTCCCATGGGGGGCCAGTATGAAAAATAAAAAAATAATGTATGCACTCACTAACTGTAAGTCGCTCTGGATAAGAGCGTCTGCTAAATGACTAAAATGTAATGTAAATGTCTTTAGACATTAATGTTCTGCTGTGGTCTATAGACATCAATATTCTGCTGTTGTCTAATGACATAAACATTCTGCTGTTGTCTTTAGACACCAGTAATGTTCTGCTTTTGTCTTTAGACAGTAATATTATTTTGTTGTTTTAGACTCCAGCAATATTTTGCTGTTGCTTTTATAAAGTAATATTCTGCTTTGGTCTGTAGACTCCAGCAATATTCTGATGTTGATTTTATTCTCCAATAATATTCTGCTGTTGTCTTTAGACAGTAATATTCTGCTTTTGTCTTTAGACAGTAATATTCTGCTGTTGTCTTTAGACAGTAATATTCTGCTTTTGTCTTTAGACAGTAATATTCTGCTGTTGTCTTTAGACAGTAATATTCTGCTGTTGTCTTTAGACAGTAATATTCTGCTGTTGTCTTTAGACAGTAATATTCTGCTGTTGTCTTCAGACTCCAGTAATTTTCTGACGTTGTCTTCAGACAGCAATATTCTGCTGTTGTCTTTAGACTCCAGTAATTTTCTGCCGTTGTCTTTAAACAGTAATATTTAGATGTTGACTTTTGACAGGAATATTCTGCTGTTGTCTTTAAACAGTAATATTCTGCTGTTGTATTTAGACAGTAACATTCCACTGTTGATTTTAGACGCCAGCAATATTCTGCCGTTGTCTTCAGACTCCAGTAATTTTCTGACGTTGTCTTCAGACAGTAATATTTAAATGTGGACTTTTGACAGGAATATCTTGCTGTTGTCCTTAAACTGTAATATTCTGCTGTTGTCTTTAGACAGTAATATTCTGCTGTTGTCTTTAGACAGTAATATTCTGCTGTTGTCTTTAGACAGTAATATTCTGCTGTTGTCTGTAGACACCAATAATATTCTGCCGTTGTCTTTAAACTGTAATATTCTGCCGTTGTCTTTAAACAGTAATATTTAGATGTTGACTTTTGACAGGAATATTCTGCTGTTGTCTTTAAACAGTAATATTCTGCTGTTGTCTTTAAACAGTAATATTCTGCTGTTGTATTTAGACAGTAACATTCCACTGTTGATTTTAGACGCCAGCAATATTCTGCCGTTGTCTTCAGACTCCAGTAATTTTCTGACGTTGTCTTCAGACAGCAATATTCTGCTGTTGTCTTTAGACAGTAATATTTAAATGTGGACTTTTGACAGGAATATCTTGCTGTTGTCCTTAAACTGTAATATTCTGCTGTTGACTTTAGACTCCAGTAATATTCCGCTTTGGTCTGTAGACTCCAGGAATATTCTGATGTTGATTTTAGACTCCAGTAATATTCTGCTTTTGTCTTTAAATCAAAATCAAATCAAATCAAATCGTATTTGTCACATACACGTGTTTAGCAGATGTTATAGCGGGTGTAGCGAAATGCTTGTGCTTCTAGCTCCGACAGTGCAGTAATATCTAACAATTACACAACATATACCCAATACACACAAAACTAGTAAGGAATGGGATTTAAGAATGTATACATATATGGACAAGCAATGACAGAGCAGCATGGACTAAGATACAGAAGAATATTATAGAATAGAACGCAGTATATACATATGAGATGAGTAGTGCAAGATATGGAAACATCATTAAAGTGACTAGTGTTCCATTTCATAAAATGACCAGTGATTTTCAATAGGCAGCAGCAGCCTCTAATGTGCTAGTGATGGCTATTTAACAGTCTGATGGCCTTGAGATTTTACATTTACATTTTAGTCATTTAGCAGACGCTCTTATCCAGAGCGACTTACAGGAGCAATTAGGGTTAAGTGCCTTGCTCAAGGGCACATTTACGTCATTTAGCAGACGCTCTTATCCAGAGCGACTCACCAATTGGTGCGTTCACCCTATAGCCAGTGGGATAACCACTTTACAATTTTGGGGGGGGGGGGGGGGGGGTAGAAGGATTACTTTATCCTATCCCAGGTATTCCTTAAAGAGGTGGGGTTTCAAATGCCTCCGGAAGGTGGTGAGTGACTCCGCTGTCCTGGCGTCGTGAGGAAGCTTGTTCCACCATTGGGGTGCCAGAGCAGCGAACAGTTTTGACTGGGCTGAGCGGGAACTATGCTTCCGCAGAGGAAGGGGAGCCAGCAGGCCAGAGGTGGATGAACGCAATGCCCTCGTTTGGGTGTAGGGACTGATCAGAGCCCGAAGGTACAGAGGTGCCGTTCCCCTCACTGCTCCATAGGCAAGCACCATGGTCTTGTAGCGGATGCGAGCTTCAACTGGAAGCCAGTGGAGTGTGCGGAGGAGGGGGGTGACGTGAGAGAACTTGGGAAGGTTGAACACCAGACGGGCTGCGGCATTCTGGATGAGTTGTAGGGGTTTAATGGCACAGGCAGGGAGGCCAGCCAACAGCGAGTTGCAGTAGTCCAGACGGGAGATGACAAGTGCCTGGATTAGGACCTGTGCCGCTTCCTATGTAAGGCAGGGTCGTACTCTCCGAATGTTGTAGAGCATGAACCTGCAGGAGCGGGTCACCGCCTTGATGTTGGCGGAGAACGACAGGGTGTTGTCCAGGGTCACGCCTAGGCTCTTCGCACTCTGGGAGGAGGACACAGCGGAGTTGTCAACCGTGATGGCGAGATCATGGAACGGGCAGTCCTTCCCCGGGAGGAAGAGCAGCTCCGTCTTGCCAG
>LR778274.1:21475638-21523138 GCA_902810595.1 Coregonus sp. 'balchen'
GAGAGAGAGTAGATAATGATGAGAGAGGATGATGAGCATGGAAGAAGGGCGAGAGAGAGAGAGACGAGAGAGGGAGAGTGAGAGAGCAGCAGAGAGAGGAGACGCAGCGTATGAGACGAGACGTACGAGAGAGGTAGTACTGCGTACTGACGTGAGCATCGTAAAAGAAGCGAACGAGAGTGAAAGACGATATTAAGAGAGAGGGTTTAGATGCTAGAGTCAGATGGAGCGAGTGAGGAGAACACGAGCACGAAATCGAGAGATAACATCCTCTGAACACATCGTTCTGCAAATTAGCTGTCTGTCTGTATGTGATTGCCTTTTGTCGCTATTCTGAGTAGATGGGGTAGGTTATGTTGGGCATTGATGCGCAGGTCAGTGCTGTTTTCGAGTGCTACCTTCAAGTGTTGCAGAGCGTTTAGCGTAGAGCGATCTGACGTGCACGGAGCGGTGGCTGTAGTCTGAGTGTATCACAGTGTGCACGGTAGCAGATCCTGTCTGATGAGACTGAGCAGTGGTGTGTACTGAGCGTATGTCCGACGCGTGTGATGTGGGAGAGAGCGAGCTCGAAGGTAGTGTGTGGTCTCGAGCCTGCCCACGAGGATACCAGGGCGCACTGCTGACAGCGGAGAAAGCGGCCAATTGATGCGAGAGCACGACGACTGACGTGTGGGGGATTGGACGCTTAGAGAGAACCGAGATGAGACTGACTCGAAAGTAGGAGGCATGGATTTATGATTATCTAGTACAGTCGACGATGTCCGTCATGGAAGCATGTATCAGTGCTGCATCCACACAGTATCTGTGCTAGCGTATCTACTGATGTGCTGAGCAGAAGCCAGTAGAGCTGTCATACGACCAGCTCAGCACCTCAGAAATCAGTCTGCGAGGTGACGGTAAGATAACTCTCCTGGCCTTGAAATCTTGACTCATCTATCAGGCGATACAGATATCATACAGTGATCTGCAGGCTGATACAGGTGAAGTACAGACCACTCTCTACTGGTTATACCACTGTCTATCATGGCTCAGAGGAACTGTGCAGGGTTGATCGGTTCCAAGAAAACTCTCTGTTTGTATGAGTAAACCTCTGAGAATAACTAGAATGCGATTAAGTATGAGTTACTTTATGTCTCTTACGAGTTCATTGATGGTGCCCTCTACCTAGGTGTAAACCCTTCGTGAAAGAGGATCTTGCTGACTTTAGTGTAGGTAATGCGTAATCTACTGTTCCTATTTTTGAGATAAATACCATGACCTTCAGTAATTGTTTTTAAAAACTGGAACACAACTGTCCTCTCTGCCCTCCCTGCTTTTCAAACCCAGCAGGCTCAATTAGTGATCCCCCCCCCCTTTTTTTCCTCCTTTCCCCTCTCCTGAGCAGTGACTTCCCAGTTCACGTAGTAAAACATCTTGTTTATTCAAGCGCCATAAAACCCCAACATGCCCCCCCCACAGGGAGCAATCTGCTTACTGGCTCAGCCACACAGTGTTGTAATGTAAAGAAGGGATGGGCTGTTGTGTGAGTAATAATAATCAACTAATATGCCTTTTTAGCAGACGATTTTCTATCCATAAGCGACTTTACAGTCATGAGTGCATAAATTTTTTTGTGTCTGTATGGTGGTCCCGGGGATCGAACCCACTACCTTGGTGTTACAAGCGCATATGCCTTATACCAGCTGAGCAAAGAGGACCACGGGAGCTGACTGGACTGACCGACCGACTGGCAGGCAGCCAGGCAGGAAAGACAGGTTATGAAGGACAGACAGGCATACAGACAGGACGGCATACAGGACAGACAGGCAGACAGACAGACAAGCTAAGTTGCAGAACAGAGATGTGTTCAGATGATGTATTTGATGGTTGGTTTTACAGCAGAGAGCAGAACCCGATGATATAGGATTGGTGGTGTTTAGAGCAGAGGCAGAAGAACCCTGAGGACCTCTCAAGCTGGGCCCTCTATAGCTCTCTATATAGAGAGCGAGGGCGAGATGAATGAGAGAGAGATAACGAGAGCCCCCCCGCCGAGAGAGCGAGCAGAGAGAGAGAAGGCGAGCGAGTGTGAGGAGAAGAGAGAGAGAGCGAGAGAGAAGAGAAGAGAAGAGAGAGAGAGAGAGAAGAGGAAGAGAGAGAGAGAGAGAGAGAGAGAGGAGAGAGAGAGGAGGAGCTACTCTCTATATAGCTCGAGATCTTGTCTCTCTTTCTCTCGCTATCTCTCTATCTCCTCTCGATAGATAGAAGGAGAGAGATGGGTGTAAGAGAGCTCGATATCGCGAAGAAGCGAGAGAGATGAGAGATAGTAGCGAGCGGAGCGCGACAGCAGAAATGAGGCCGGCAGGAGCTCTCTATGCGACGAGACGTCGCGCGCGCGAGCGCGCGCTCTCGCGGGTGCGCGAGAATCAGAGCGCGCTCTCGGGCTCTCGCGCTCTGGGCGCAGCTGCGCATCTCTCGCTCCTCTCGCGACTAAGCTACCAATATCCTGAAGGAATCTCTCGCGCTCTCTTCTCTCTCTAGATGAGCGTATCTCTCATCTTCTCTAGCTATCGCTATCTGTCTCTCTCTCTCTATCTCTCTCTCTCTCCTCGATATCGATAAAAATTCAATTCATTCAATTCAATAGGACTTTGAAGAGGAACGACAAAAGGGAGGGAGAAAAGGCAGGAAGAAGGAGAAGAAAGGAGGACGAAGCAAAGAAGACAGGAACAACAGGACAGGGCAACCCGGGAAGGACGAAAGGCGCAGGAGTGCCCGAGAGTTTTGTTGGGGAAAAAACCAAGAGCAGAAGATGAAAAGGGGGTTTAGAGAGGAGAAAATAAAATAAAAGAGGGGAAAAGGGTTTTTTTAAAACGCCCCTTTTTCCCCTTTTTCAATAAAATTAAGGGAAATTTTTTTGTTTTTTTTCCCAAGGTTTCCTTTTTTTTCCCCGATTTTCTCTACCCATCTCTTCTTTCTTTTCTTTCTCTCTCTCTTCTCTTTTCCTCTCTTTATCTATCTCTCTCTCTCTCTCTCACCCCTCCCTTTTTAATTTTACTGCAGGTTTTCCTCTCTCCCTTACTTTTCTTCCCCGCTCCTCTTGTCTTCTATATATTTCCCCTTTTTTTTCTTCTTCTCTTTCTTCTTTTTCCTCAGCCCCCATTACCCTGCAGGATCTCTCTCTCCTTTCTCTTTTCTCTCCTCCCCTCTCTCTCTTTTCCCCCCCCCCTTTTTCTCTTCTTTCTCTCTTCTCTTCTTCTCTCTCCTCTCTCTCTCCCAATAAAATTCAATTCAATAGACTTTTAAAATGGCAAGAAAAATTCTACAGTAAAGTTACTATAAAAAAAATGGTGGGACCAACAGCAATAAAATAGAGAGGGAAATGGGATTACCATTAACAGCAACTACAACAACAATATTAATGAGAATAACAACACATTAAAGCAATAGTAGTCGACCAATCTCAACATGACTGAGAAGACACATTACATGCTATGAAAGCCAAAACAAAACAGGAAATATTATTGACATTACATTACACTTTTCACTGGCTGTCCCTCAGGTTGTGGCAGGAGGACACATATTTGGCTGCCAAAATTGCACATTTTGGCTTTTCACCCAATAAATATTTGATTTTTTCTTCCTCTTTTATGGTTTCAAATTCTTTGTACTGAATGATACTTTTGGGAAAGAAAGATTATCTTAGGTCTGAGTATTTGTCACAGTGTAATAGGAAATGCAGCTCTGTCTCTACCTCTCCCCGGGGGCAGAGTGAGCACAGCCTGTCCTCTCTGGGCAGCCAGGTTTGCCTGTGACGACCGGTCTCTATAGCTAGACTGTGCTCACTGAGTCTGTACCTAGTCAGTGTTTTTCTCAGTTTTCTATCAGTCACAGTGGTCAGATAGTCTGCCACCATGTACTGTCTGTTTAGAGCCAAATAGTATTGAAGTTTACTTTGATTTTTTGTGGTGTCTTTTCAATAGGTGATATATTTTTCTTTTTGCTTTGTGATGATTTGGTTGGGCCAGATTTTCTGAGTGCTGTCCTGAGGCTCTATGAGGTTGGTTTTGGTTAGTGAACTGAGCCTCAGAACCAGCTGGCTGAGGGGACTCTTCTCTTGTTTCATCTCTTGACATAGTAGAGCTGTGTGATGGAATGTTTTGGGGTCACTTGTTTTTAGATGGTTTGTAAAATTGATGGCTCTTTTTTCTATTCGAATAAGGAGGGGGTATTGGCCCAATTCTGCTCTACATGCGTTATTTTGAGTTTTTCTTTGCACTTGCAATACAGTCTTGCAAAACTCTGCATGCAGTATTTCGATTGGATGTTTGTCCCATTTGGTATATTCAGTATTAGAGAGCGGACCCCATACTTCGCTGCCATATAGAGCAATTGGTTCTATAACTGATTGGAAAATTTTGAGCCAGATTCTAATTGGAATTTCGATTTTAGTATTCCTTTTAATGGCATAGAATGCTCTTCTTGCTTTGTCTCTCAGCTCATTCACAGCCATGTGAAAGCTACCTGTGTTGCTGATATTTAGTCCTAGATATGTGTAATTTTAGGTGTGTTCTAATAGAACTGTGTCCAAATAGAATTTATATTTGTCATCCTGATTTCCTGACCTTTTTTGGAATATCATTATATTAGTTTTTTTTATTTTTTAGAACCTGTGCAGATGATCTAGATGCTGCTGTAACCCCTCCTTAGTGGGAGACAGTAGCACCAGGTCATCTGCGTACAGCAGACACTTGATTTCAGTGTTGTGTAGGGTGAGACAAGGTGCTGCCGATTCTTCTAATGTTTTTGCCAATTCGTTAATGTAGATGTTAAATAGTGTAACCCTCTCTCTCTCTCTCTCTCTCTCTCTCTCTCTCTCTCTCTCTCTCTCTCTCTCTCTCTCTCTCTCTCTCTGTCTCTCTCTCTCTCTCTGTCTCTCTCTCTCTCGCTCTCTCTCTCTCTCTTTCACTCTTTCTCTCTGTCTCTCTCTCTCTCTCTCTCTCTCTCTCTCTCTCTCTCGCTCTCTTTCTCTCTCAGCTTCCCTTATCCTGCTGGACCTTTCAAGCTGGACCTCTCTCGAGGAGGGAGAAGAACCTCCATCTTCAGTATTGTTTTGTAAATATAAATCCTTTGTACAACCGGGAAAGGTAGGTCATTGTTCAGGGTATAATGTTCCCTACATAATGATACAAAACATGACATGTTCTCCTTGAAATAGACATAAGTTATTCACAACAGGGAAAATACATAAGGAGAGTAGATGTGTATTGGCTACGGTCTGCCAACTGCCAGACATTTTGAATTGGCCTGGTCTTTCGTCAGCGCGACGTCCTTACAGCAGAGAGCAGAACCCTGCAGATATCTGATTGGTGGTTTTACAGCAGAGAGCAGAACCCTGCTGATATCTGATTGGTGGTTTTACAAGCAGAGAGCAGAACTCTGTTATCAGAGAGCTGTAGCAGAGAGACTGAGGTGAACTCAGACCTTAGAGTGGCAATCAGCAGTTGTTGCATCCATTTTTGGACTTAAAAATGAATGATACTGCATATGCCCATTGATTCTTGAAGAATATAACTTATAAATGCCTCATGAGCTTATTTCAACTGTCGTACCTCATCAGAACCCAAAATAAAAGCTTGTTTTACTCCAATGTTTCTCAACAAAAGTCAATGTAAACAAATAATATCCTCAAAACATGGTTAAACCTATAGTGTTGATATCATGGATGGTCAGTCCTTGCATCCATACCTGTGTCTTTGAATTTGAGAGTGGTTACATTTCTCCAGGCCCATCCCCCCGCTTTTGACTGAAACAGTGGGGAGACAGCGTTGTTATTGTAGGTCAGAACACTGGTCCTACAACTGTCGTACCTGATGAGGTACGACAGTTGAAATAAGCTCATGAGGCATTTATAAGTTATATTCTTCAAGAATCAATGGGCATATGCAGTATCATTCATTTTTAAGTCCAAAAATGGATGCAACAACTGCTGATTGCCACTCTAAGGTCTGAGTTCACCTCAGTCTCTCTGCTACAGCTCTCTGATAACAGAGTTCTGCTCTCTGCTGTAACCCTAACCCTAACCCTAACCCTAACTGCTGATTGGTGCTTTAAGAATATGTTAAGAAAAATTGTTAGCTTTGCTAGTAAGGTGCTAGGGGTCAAGCAGACAGGTCTGGAGGTCATTTATGATATAAAAAGCCCACAAGGTACGGATGGAACCCAGACATCCTCTTTACCAGCAGTTCAAGCTACTCCCCGTAGGGGAACATTACAGGGTACCAAGCTACATTACAGGGTACCAAACTACATTACAGGGTACCAAACTACATTACAGGGTACCAAGCTACATTACAGGGTACCAAGCTACATTACAGGGTACCAAGCTACATTACAGGGTACCAGGGCAGAACAGAAATAGGGCCAAACAATCCTTTGCCCCAAGGCTCCTGACTGTATAAACCACCAATAGGACCAGTGGCCTGACCTACAGATAACACTGTAGTTAAACCACCAGTAGGACCAGTGGCCTGACCTACAGATAACACTGTAGTTAAACTACCAGTAGGACCAGTGTTCTGAACAACGGATAACACTGTAGTTAAACCACCAGTAGGACCAGTGGCCTGACCTACAGATAACACTGTAGTTAAACTACCAGTAGGACCAGTGTTCTGACCTACAGATAACACTGTAGTTAAACTACCAATAGGACCAGTGTTCTGACCTACAGATAACACTGTAGTTAAACTACCAGTAGGACCAGTGGCCTGACCTACAGATAACACTGTAGTTAAACTACCAGTAGGACCAGTGTTCTGACCTACAGATAACACTGTAGTTAAACTACCAGTAGGACCAGTGTTCTGACCTACAGATAACACTGTAGTTAAACTACCAGTAGGACCAGTGGCCTGACCTACAGATAACACTGTAGTTAAACTACCAGTAGGACCAGTGTTCTGACCTACAGATAACACTGTAGTTAAACTACCAGTAGGACCAGTGTTCTGACCTACAGATAACACTGTAGTTAAACTACCAATAGGACGAGTGCTCTGACCTACAGATAACACTGTAGTTATACCACCAGTAGGACCAGTGGCCTGACCTACAGATAACACTGTAGTTAAACTACCAGTAGGACCAGTGGCCTGACCTACAGATAACACTGTAGTTAAACCACCAGTAGGACCAGTGGCCTGACCTACAGATAACACTTTAGTTAAACTACCAGTAGGACCAGTGGCCTGACCTACAGATAACACTGTAGTTAAACTACCAGTAGGACCAGTGTTCTGAACAACGGATAACACTGTAGTTAAACTACCAGTAGGACCAGTGGCCTGACCTACAGATAACACTGTAGTTAAACTACCAGTAGGACCAGTGTTCTGAACAACGGATAACACTGTAGTTAAACTACCAGTAGGACCAGTGCCCTGACCTACAGATAACACTGTAGTTAAACTACCAGTAGGACCAGTGTTCTGACCTACAGATAACACTGTAGTTAAACCACCAGTAGGACCAGTGGCCTGACCTACAGATAACACTGTAGTTAAACCACCAGTAGGACCAGTGTTCTGACCTACAGATAACACTGTAGTTAAACTACCAGTAGGACCAGTGTTCTGACCTACAGATAACACTGTAGTTAAACTACCAGTAGGACCAGTGTTCTGACCTACAGATAACACTGTAGTTAAACTACCAGTAGGACCAGTGTTCTGACCTACAGATAACACTGTAGTTAAACTACCAGTAGGACGAGTGGCCTGACCTACAGATAACACTGTAGTTAAACTACCAGTAGGACCAGTGGCCTGACCTACAGATAACACTGTAGTTAAACTACCAGTAGGACCAGTGTTCTGACCTACAGATAACACTGTAGTTAAACTACCAGTAGGACCAGTGGCCTGACCTACAGATAACACTGTAGTTAAACTACCAGTAGGACCAGTGGCCTGACCTACAGATAACACTGTAGTTAAACTACCAGTAGGACCAGTGGCCTGACCTACATATAACACTGTAGTTAAACCACCAGTAGGACCAGTGTTCTGACCTACAGATAACACTGTAGTTAAACTACCAGTAGGACCAGTGTTCTGACCTACAGATAACACTGTAGTTTAACCACCAGTAGGACCAGTGTTCTGACCTACAGATAACACTGTAGTTAAACTACCAGTAGGACCAGTGGCCTGACCTACAGATAACACTGTAGTTAAACTACCAGTAGGACCAGTGTTCTGACCTACAGATAACACTGTAGTTAAACTACCAGTAGGACCAGTGGCCTGACCTACAGATAACACTGTAGTTAAACTACCAGTAGGACCAGTGGCCTGACCTACAGATAACACTGTAGTTAAACTACCAGTAGGACCAGTGGCCTGACCTACAGATAACACTGTAGTTAAACTACCAGTAGGACCAGTGGCCTGACCTACAGATAACACTGTAGTTAAACCACCAGTAGGACCAGTGGCCTGACCTACAGATAACACTGTAGTTAAACTACCAGTAGGACCAGTGTTCTGACCTACAGATAACACTGTAGTTTAACCACCAGTAGGACCAGTGTTCTGACCTACAGATAACACTGTAGTTAAACTACCAGTAGGACCAGTGGCCTGACCTACAGATAACACTGTAGTTAAACTACCAGTAGGACCAGTGTTCTGACCTACAGATAACACTGTAGTTAAACTACCAGTAGGACCAGTGGCCTGACCTACAGATAACACTGTAGTTAAACTACCAGTAGGACCAGTGGCCTGACCTACAGATAACACTGTAGTTAAACTACCAGTAGGACCAGTGGCCTGACCTACAGATAACACTGTAGTTAAACTACCAGTAGGACCAGTGTTCTGACCTACAGATAAAACTGTAGTTAAACCACCAGTAGGACCAGTGTTCTGACCTACAGATAACACTGTAGTTAAACTACCAGTAGGACCAGTGGCCTGACCTACAGATAACACTGTAGTTAAACTACCAGTAGGACCAGTGGCCTGACCTACAGATAACACTGTAGTTAAACCACCAGTAGGACCAGTGGCCTGACCTACAGATAACACTGGAGTTAAATTACCAGTAGGACCAGTGTTCTGACCTACAGATAACACTGGAGTTAAACTACCAGTAGGACCAGTGTTCTGACCTACAGATAACACTGTAGTTAAACTACCAGTAGGACCAGTGGCCTGACCTACAGATAACACTGTAGTTAAACTACCAGTAGGACCAGTGTTCTGACCTACAGATAACACTGTAGTTAAACCACCAGTAGGACCAGTGGCCTGACCTACAGATAACACTGGAGTTAAATTACCAGTAGGACCAGTGTTCTGACCTACAGATAACACTGTAGTTAAACTACCAGTAGGACCAGTGTTCTGACCTACAGATAACACTGGAGTTAAATTACCAGTAGGACCAGTGTTCTGACCTACAGATAACACTGTAGTTAAACCACCAGTAGGACCAGTGGCCTGACCTACAGATAACACTGTAGTTAAACTACCAGTAGGACCAGTGGCCTGACCTACAGATAACACTGTAGTTAAACTACCAGTAGGACCAGTGGCCTGACCTACAGATAACACTGTAGTTAAACCACCAGTAGGACCAGTGTTCTGACCTACAGATAACACTGTAGTTAAACTACCAGTAGGACCAGTGTTCTGACCTACAGATAACACTGTAGTTTAACCACCAGTAGGACCAGTGTTCTGACCTACAGATAACACTGTAGTTAAACTACCAGTAGGACCAGTGGCCTGACCTACAGATAACACTGTAGTTAAACTACCAGTAGGACCAGTGTTCTGACCTACAGATAAACTGTAGTTAAACTACCAGTAGGACCAGTGGCCTGACCTACAGATAACACTGTAGTTAAACTACCAGTAGGACCAGTGGCCTGACCTACAGATAACACTGTAGTTAAACTACCAGTAGGACCAGTGTTCTGACCTACAGATAACACTGTAGTTATACTACCAGTAGGACCAGTGTTCTGACCTACAGATAACACTGTAGTTAAACTACCAGTAGGACCAGTGTTCTGACCTACATATAACACTGTAGTTAAACTACCAGTAGGACCAGTGTTCTGACCTACAGATAACACTGTAGTTAAACTACCAGTAGGACCAGTGTTCTGACCTACAGATAACACTGTAGTTAAACTACCAGTAGGACCAGTGTTCTGACCTACAGATAACACTGTAGTTAAACCACCAGTAGGACCAGTGGCCTGACCTACAGATAACACTGTAGTTAAACTACCAGTAGGACCAGTGGGCTGACCTACAGATAACACTGTAGTTAAACTACCAGTAGGACCAGTGTTCTGACCTACAGATAACACTGTAGTTAAACCACCAGTAGGACCAGTAGCCTGACCTACAGATAACACTGTAGTTAAACTACCAGTAGGACCAGTGTTCTGAACAACGGATAACACTGTAGTTAAACCACCAGTAGGACCAGTGGCCTGACCTACAGATAACACTGTAGTTAAACTACCAGTAGGACCAGTGTTCTGACCTACATATAACACTGTAGTTAAACTACCAATAGGACCAGTGTTCTGACCTACAGATAACACTGTAGTTAAACTACCAGTAGGACCAGTGGCCTGACCTACAGATAACACTGTAGTTAAACTACCAGTAGGACCAGTGTTCTGACCTACAGATAACACTGTAGTTAAACTACCAGTAGGACCAGTGTTCTGACCTACAGATAACACTGTAGTTAAACTACCAGTAGGACCAGTGGCCTGACCTACAGATAACACTGTAGTTAAACTACCAGTAGGACCAGTGTTCTGACCTACAGATAACACTGTAGTTAAACTACCAGTAGGACCAGTGTTCTGACCTACAGATAACACTGTAGTTAAACTACCAATAGGACGAGTGCTCTGACCTACAGATAACACTGTAGTTATACCACCAGTAGGACCAGTGGCCTGACCTACAGATAACACTGTAGTTAAACTACCAGTAGGACCAGTGGCCTGACCTACAGATAACACTGTAGTTAAACCACCAGTAGGACCAGTGGCCTGACCTACAGATAACACTTTAGTTAAACTACCAGTAGGACCAGTGGCCTGACCTACAGATAACACTGTAGTTAAACTACCAGTAGGACCAGTGTTCTGAACAACGGATAACACTGTAGTTAAACTACCAGTAGGACCAGTGGCCTGACCTACAGATAACACTGTAGTTAAACTACCAGTAGGACCAGTGTTCTGAACAACGGATAACACTGTAGTTAAACTACCAGTAGGACCAGTGCCCTGACCTACAGATAACACTGTAGTTAAACTACCAGTAGGACCAGTGTTCTGACCTACAGATAACACTGTAGTTAAACCACCAGTAGGACCAGTGGCCTGACCTACAGATAACACTGTAGTTAAACCACCAGTAGGACCAGTGTTCTGACCTACAGATAACACTGTAGTTAAACTACCAGTAGGACCAGTGTTCTGACCTACAGATAACACTGTAGTTAAACTACCAGTAGGACCAGTGTTCTGACCTACAGATAACACTGTAGTTAAACTACCAGTAGGACCAGTGTTCTGACCTACAGATAACACTGTAGTTAAACTACCAGTAGGACGAGTGGCCTGACCTACAGATAACACTGTAGTTAAACTACCAGTAGGACCAGTGGCCTGACCTACAGATAACACTGTAGTTAAACTACCAGTAGGACCAGTGTTCTGACCTACAGATAACACTGTAGTTAAACTACCAGTAGGACCAGTGTTCTGACCTACAGATAACACTGTAGTTAAACTACCAGTAGGACCAGTGGCCTGACCTACAAATAACACTGTAGTTATACTACCAGTAGGACCAGTGTTCTGACCTACAGATAACACTGTAGTTAAACTACCAGTAGGACCAGTGTTCTGACCTACAGATAACACTGTAGTTAAACTACCAGTAGGACCAGTGTTCTGACCTACAGATAACACTGTAGTTAAACTACCAGTAGGACCAGTGTTCTGACCTACAGATAACACTGTAGTTAAACTACCAGTAGGACCAGTGGCCTGACCTACAGATAACACTGTAGTTAAACTACCAGTAGGACCAGTGTTCTGACCTACAGATAACACTGTAGTTAAACCACCAGTAGGACCAGTGTTCTGACCTACAGATAACACTGTAGTTAAACTACCAGTAGGACCAGTGGCCTGACCTACAGATAACACTGTAGTTAAACTACCAGTAGGACCAGTGGCCTGACCTACAGATAACACTGTAGTTAAACCACCAGTAGGACCAGTGGCCTGACCTACAGATAACACTGGAGTTAAATTACCAGTAGGACCAGTGTTCTGACCTACAGATAACACTGGAGTTAAACTACCAGTAGGACCAGTGTTCTGACCTACAGATAACACTGTAGTTAAACTACCAGTAGGACCAGTGGCCTGACCTACAGATAACACTGTAGTTAAACTACCAGTAGGACCAGTGTTCTGACCTACAGATAACACTGTAGTTAAACCACCAGTAGGACCAGTGGCCTGACCTACAGATAACACTGGAGTTAAATTACCAGTAGGACCAGTGTTCTGACCTACAGATAACACTGTAGTTAAACTACCAGTAGGACCAGTGTTCTGACCTACAGATAACACTGGAGTTAAATTACCAGTAGGACCAGTGTTCTGACCTACAGATAACACTGTAGTTAAACCACCAGTAGGACCAGTGGCCTGACCTACAGATAACACTGTAGTTAAACTACCAGTAGGACCAGTGGCCTGACCTACAGATAACACTGTAGTTAAACCACCAGTAGGACCAGTGTTCTGACCTACAGATAACACTGTAGTTAAACTACCAGTAGGACCAGTGTTCTGACCTACAGATAACACTGTAGTTTAACCACCAGTAGGACCAGTGTTCTGACCTACAGATAACACTGTAGTTAAACTACCAGTAGGACCAGTGGCCTGACCTACAGATAACACTGTAGTTAAACTACCAGTAGGACCAGTGTTCTGACCTACAGATAACACTGTAGTTAAACTACCAGTAGGACCAGTGGCCTGACCTACAGATAACACTGTAGTTAAACTACCAGTAGGACCAGTGGCCTGACCTACAGATAACACTGTAGTTAAACTACCAGTAGGACCAGTGTTCTGACCTACAGATAACACTGTAGTTATACTACCAGTAGGACCAGTGTTCTGACCTACAGATAACACTGTAGTTAAACTACCAGTAGGACCAGTGTTCTGACCTACATATAACACTGTAGTTAAACTACCAGTAGGACCAGTGTTCTGACCTACAGATAACACTGTAGTTAAACTACCAGTAGGACCAGTGTTCTGACCTACAGATAACACTGTAGTTAAACTACCAGTAGGACCAGTGTTCTGACCTACAGATAACACTGTAGTTAAACCACCAGTAGGACCAGTGGCCTGACCTACAGATAACACTGTAGTTAAACTACCAGTAGGACCAGTGGGCTGACCTACAGATAACACTGTAGTTAAACTACCAGTAGGACCAGTGTTCTGACCTACAGATAACACTGTAGTTAAACCACCAGTAGGACCAGTAGCCTGACCTACAGATAACACTGTAGTTAAACTACCAGTAGGACCAGTGGGCTGACCTACAGATAACACTGTAGTTAAACTACCAGTAGGACCAGTGTTCTGACCTACAGATAACACTGTAGTTAAACTACCAGTAGGACCAGTGGGCTGACCTACAGATAACACTGTAGTTAAACTACCAGTAGGACCAGTGGGCTGACCTACAGATAACACTGTAGTTAAACTACCAGTAGGACCAGTGTTCTGACCTACAGATAACACTGTAGTTAAACTACCAGTAGGACCAGTGGCCTGACCTACAGATAACACTGTAGTTAAACTACCAGTAGGACCAGTGTTCTGACCTACAGATAACACTGTAGTTAAACTACCAGTAGGACCAGTGGCCTGACCTACAGATAACACTGTAGTTAAACTACCAGTAGGACCAGTGGCCTGACCTACAGATAACACTGTAGTTAAACTACCAGTAGGACCAGTGTTCTGACCTACAGATAACACTGTAGTTATACTACCAGTAGGACCAGTGTTCTGACCTACAG
Source organism: Coregonus sp. 'balchen' (assembly GCA_902810595.1). Lineage (NCBI taxonomy): Eukaryota > Metazoa > Chordata > Actinopteri > Salmoniformes > Salmonidae > Coregonus > Coregonus sp. 'balchen'. The sequence goes on from LR778274.1 coordinate 21,489,787, forward strand.
ATAACACTGTAGTTAAACTACCAGTAGGACCAGTGTTAACTACAGATAACACTGTAGTTAGTTCTGTCAGGTGTTTAACATAGTTACTAACATGATGTCTGTCAGGTGTCCTATAAGAGGCTATAACATTTTCTAAGTAAATAGTGATAATACAGCTGTTTTTTTGGGGTCAACTACACGTCAAATACTATAAAACAATTAAACCTATTTCAGGTGCCTTTGTTTGAGCTTGGAGTTTGTATCAGCTCATTAGTTCCATTGTACTGGACTAGGACTGGGATCCCAGGAGCATCTTCAGTGTTTTACATGTGTATTGAAAACCGGTCTGCTGTTTATTGCCAACTGGCAGAGCAGTTCTGACCCAATAACTGGTACTGACAGAACAGTTCTGGCCCAATAGCTAGTACTGACAGAACAGTTCTGACCCAATAACTCTTACTGTCAGAGCAGTTCTGACCCAATAGCTGTTATGCTATTATCTGCAGCAGGGAGGGTAAAAGCCAATTTATGCTTGATCCGAAAATGGGTTCAGAGGCTTCGTGTTGATTGTGTGACACGGCGGAATGCAGCGGACAAATCAAGGACAAATCAGAGGACAAATCAAGGACAAATCAGAGGACAAATCAAGGACAAATCATGGACAAAAAAGGACAAATCAAGGACAAATCAAGGACAAATCAAGCTCCGTACCACATCGTTGTGCGCCTCTCAAGTGTTGTAACAATGCGGAGGGCTGTTGGTGTTCTGTGGAAACTCTTCTCCTCAGAACTGACTGAACATCAACAGAACATTATCAGATTAGTATCTGCTTCAAAATCAACAGTTCAGCATAAACAGCAAAGCTTTACGACAAACAAAGCTTAGATAACACATGTTTTGTAGGTTGCCATCAAAGCAAACTACTCTGTATTACTGTAAATGTTCCTGGTTATGCCCTAGTTTGGGATTCCTGTCGTTGTTGAAAACCCCTCCAACTTTATTTTCTTTCATGTAGTGCGGAGGCCTACCTGAACTCTGTAAAAATGTGTTTTATTTTCTTCTCATACTGTCTGTCTGTCTTCCTCTCTCTTTATCTGTATGTCTGTCTGTCCCAGACATGGATGTAGAGGAGTTTGACAACGTGACTCTGAGGGACAACATGACCAACTGTCCGTCTATCGATGACTTTCGTAACCAGGTAACCATATCTGTCTGTCTGCCTGCCTGCCTGTCTGTCTTGCCCCTTTCGCCCCCGTCCGTCCGTCCATGCGTCACGCAAAGGGCAGATGCCCACTCATTGATATGCTTCTATACTATGGGAAAGCTGTGCAATGAGATTGATTGGTTAGTGGTATCTAACAGAAGCAGTGTGTTCAGGCAGTAATTTACAGTGGTAACAGAGAGTAATCGTGATCCAAGTTGGCCTATATAAAAGACAGTACAGTATTTAGAATAGGGATGTCGCCAAATGACATACAGAATATTATTTCATACATAGAGAAAATCAGACCTCTTTTATTTGAAAATGGATGACCATTCCTCAAGCAAAATATATTTTCACATGACCCTCCCTCTACCCAGATTAATCATTAAAACACAAAGTATTCACTGGGCACAGACTGGGCACAGACGTCAATTCAACATCAATTCCACGTTGGTTCAACGTTATGAAATGACCATTGGTGGAAAAAGTACCAAATTGTCTTACTTTAGTAAAAGTATAGATACCTAATAGAAAGTTACTCAAGTAAAAGTGAAAGTCACCCAGTAAAAAACTACTTGAGTAAAAGTCTAAAAGTATTTGGTTATAAATAAACGTAAGTATTAAAAGCAACTGTAATTGCTCAAATATACTTAAGGATCAAAAGTAAAAGTATGAATCATTTCAAATTCCTAATATTAAGCAAAACAGACGGCACCATATTCTTGTTTTTAAAGTTTACGCTTAGCTAGGGGCACATTCCAACACTCAGACATCATTTTCAAAAGATGCATGTGTTTAGTGAGTTCACCAGATCAAAGGCAGTAGGGATGACCACGTGTTGTCTTGATAAGTGCGTGAATTGGGCCATTTTCTTGTCCTGCTAAGAATTCAAAATGTAACGACCACTTTTGGGTGTCAGGTAAAATGTTCAGAGTAAAAGGTTCAGAGTAAAAAGTACATTATTATCTTTAGGAATGTATTAAAGTAAAAGTAAAAGTTGTCAAAAATATAAATAGTAAAGTACAGTTACCCAAAACAACTACTTAAGTGGTCATTTAAAGTATTTTTACTTATGTACTTTCCGCCACTGGAAATCACATGGAAACAATGTTGTTTCAATCAGTGTGTGCCCAGTGCATAGATAGCAGAGAACATGCCTACCATTTACCCTCACTCAGTCCTCTGTCAGAGCTGGCGTAGGTGTGGTGTGGGAATCAGATGCAGGATGCAGAAGTAGTCCAAAATACTTTAATAGAGTCCACAGAATGAACGGCTATAAACAGAGCCGGAGGCACAAGAAAAATAACGCACTCAGCGTAATAAACAAACACGCACAATAGTGCGGACTCTCTACAGAAAAATGAGCACAAACTTGACATGGAAACACCTGCTGACAAAGAACAACTACACACAACCACAAGACAGAAACAACGAGAACTTAAAGGACACATAATCAAGACAAAATGAGAAACAGGTGTACCAAAACAGACCAAACCAAACGAACACAGAAACAACGAACGGTGGCAGCTAGTACTCCGGGGACGACGACCGCCGAAGCCTGCCCGAACAAGGAGAAGGAGCAGCCTCGGCAGAAACCGTGACAGTACCCCCCCCTTGACGCGCGGCCCCAGCCGTGCGCCGACCCCGGCCTCGGGGACGACCAGGAGTACGCGGAGCAGGGCGCGTGGGATGACCACGATGGAACTCAGTCAGAAGAGACGGGTCTAAGATATCTCTCCTCGGCACCCAGCACCGCTCCTCCGGACCGTACCCCTCCCACTCCACGAGATATTGGAGACCCCCCATCCGGCGTCTCGAATCCAGGATGGACCGAACTGTGTACGCCGGAGCCCCCTCGATGTCCAGCGGGGGCGGAGGAGTCTCTGCTATCTCACAGTCCTGGAGTGGACCAGCTACCACCGGCCTGAGGAGAGACACATGGAACGAGGGGTTAATATTCTTATAATCAATAGGAAGTTGTAATCTGTAACACACCTCGTTCAACCTCCTCAGGACTTTAAAAGGCCCCACAAACCGCTGACCCAGCTTCCGGCAGGGCAGGCGGAGGGGCAGGTGTCTGGTCGAGAGCCAGACTCGATCTCCTGGTGCGTACACCGGTCCCTCACTGCGGTGGAGATCGGCGCTCGCCTTGTGTCGACGGATGGCCCGCTGCAGATGTACGTGAGCAGCGTTCCATGTCTCCTCCGAGCGCCGCACTCACTCATCCACCGCAGGAGCCTCGATCTGGCTCTGATGCCAAGGTGCCAGAGCCGGCTGGTACCCTAGTACACATTGGAAAGGAGTGAGTCTGGTGGAGGAGTGGCGAAGGGAGTTCTGGGCCATCTCGGCCCAGAGAACATACCTCGCCCACTCCTCCGGCCGGCCCTGGCAATACGACCTCAGAAACCTACCCACATCCTGGTTTACCCGTTCAACCTGCCCATTGCTCTCCGGGTGGTACCCCGAGGTAAGGCTCACCGAGACCCCCAAGCGCTCCATGAACGCTCTCCAGACTCGAGAGGTAAACTGGGGGCCTCGATCAGACACTATATCCTCGGTTACCCCGTAATGCCGGAAGACGTGAGTAAATAGTGCCTCAGCGGTCTGTAGGGCAGTGGGGAGACCCGGCATGGGAAGTAGACGACAGGCCTTCGAGAACCGATCCACAACGACCAGGATGGTGGTATTTCCCTGGGAGGGGGGGAAGGTCAGTAACGAAATCCACCGAGAGGTGAGACCAGGGTCGTTGTGGAACGGGCAGGGGTTGTAGCTTACCCCGGGGCAGGTGTCTGGGTGCCTTACACTGGGCACACACCGAGCAGGAGGAAACATAAACCCTCACATCCCTGGCTAACGTTGGCCACCAGTACTTAGTGCTAAGGCAGTGCACCGTCCGGTCAATCCCTGGATGTCCAGAGGAGGGTGACTTGTGAGCCCAATATATAAGTCGATCCCGAACATCGAGCGGAACGTACGTCCGACCCACAGGACACTGTGGAGGGCTAGGATCGGTACGCAACGCCCGCTCGATTTCGGAATCGACCTCCCACACCACCGGTGCCACCAGGCAAGACGGCGGGAGTATGGGCGTGGGCTCAACGGACCTCTTCTCCGTGTCATACCGCCGGGACAGGGCATCTGCCTTACCGTTCTGGGACCCAGGGATGTACGTGATTTTAAAAACGAACCGGGCCAGAAACATGTTCCACCTAGCCTGGCGAGGGTTCAGTCTCCTAGCTGCCCGGATGTACTCCAGGTTTCGGTGGTCAGTCAAAATGAGGAAAGGGTGTTGAGCCCCCTCAAGCCAATGCCTCCACACCTTTAGGGCCTGGACCACGGCTAGCAACTCCCTGTCCCCCACGTCATAATTTCGCTCCGCCGGACTGAGCTTTTTAGAGTAAAAGGCACAGGGGCGGAGTTTCAGGGGCGTTCCAGACCGTTGCGAGAGCACGGCCCCTATACCGGCCTCAGACGCGTCTACCTCGACCTGGAATGGTAGCGCGGGATCCGGATGCGGCAGCACCGGCGCCGAGGTAAACAGGTCCTTCAGTCTCCCAAAAGCCCTATCAGCCTCAGCAGACCACTGCAAGCGCACCGGACCTCCCCAGGGGCGGTGTGTTCAATAGGGCGATATGGGTGACGCACTGCCAAACGGGAAAAGGAAGGGATTTTTTTTCTAATCAATTATATCACGGCAACAGTAGTTATCATATCAGTGTTCTAATCTGATCTGACTGCCACTAAATGTCAAATCAGGCTAAAGTCATGCTTCAAATGGCCCCGCCCGTTTTTGGGGCGATTTCAGTCAAGTTGAAAATCGCCCAGAAGTCTGTCATAGACTCTGATGTAAAATCTATTTTTTTCAAATTTCAAAGCTTTCAATACAATCTCTATGTGTTTCTGAGGGCTTGCACTTACGCGCTTTCGTCATACGTGACGTAACCATGAACGTAACTAAGAAAATAGCGGCTAGCAGCGTCTCTGTTGCGACCTGCAGTGTGGCGTTATCTTATGTTTTTAATTTGTACACTTAGTGGCGTTATTTTATGTTTTTAATTTGTACACTTAGTTTACAAACATTCTGCCAACCATGGATTTCCAGTGGTGGGTTTTGGACTGATCTTGTTGATCGTGTACATACCCGCTACGAACGGACTAAATAATGAAAACGCTGCTGGCAGCGGAATCCAATACAGCTGGGAGACTTGGCTGGATGACAGAGTCCCGGACAGAGAAGTGGAGCCGGCCGGCTTCACCCTGGTCAGAGCGGACCGCGATCTGAGTCACAGGGAAAATTGATCCTGGTAAGAGAGCGACTCTGTACCCCCGACATTGAACTGCTTTCTGTGTCACTGCGACCTTACTATCTGCCCCGTGAGTTCCCCCAATTGTTTGTTACCGTTGTGTACTGTTGATAATCACAAGTTTACTGGAGAACTGAGACCAAGTAGAGACTTTGGACAGGGTGGATATGGTATAATAAAGGCAGTTTATTCAGAGGTAAAGATATCTGGAATCGCGTGCACAGACTCGTTCGTCAAACTCTTAGGGAGCTATCTGAAGAGAGCCCCGAAAACATTGTGTGCAGACATTTTATACAATAAATGATGTAGGTTGAATCTAGTAGTTCTGATCTTCTGATTGGTCCTGATGAGTTGGGCGAGGTCCCCTCCACTGTTGCATTGGCTCTGAGTCGGGTTCTCTGTCTTCAAATGTTCAGCCTAAAGAGAGGGGATTTTTGTGTGTGTGTGTGTGTGTGTGTTTAACAGTGATGATGTGTGTGTGTGTGTGTGTTATCAGTGATGATTTGTGTGTGTGTGTGTGTGTGTGTGTGTGTGTGTGTGTCCTCAGAGCAAGAACTCGTGAGTTGGAAGAACTGAGAGACCTATGGCGTGGGTGTTGTCCTTGGCCACCTGCTGACAAGGCTGACAAGATAGGACTCTTTTGTCCATTGTTATAGGATAGGAACAGCATTGATTGAAAACAAACGCCCAACACAAAATGGGTCATGCACAAGATTTTAGTCAGACCAAGCTATAACATTATATATTTACTACGACAGTACATTCAACCAAAAGCTAATATAACAAAGGCATCAGAGATTATTTATAATCTGTCACAGAAACTGGAATCCATCTCCCCAGATCAGTCAATAAATGCTTCTGGTATTGACTTATATGCTGCCCCTGTCTTCATGTTGTTGCTGGACATATATTTTTTAAAATGTGTGTAGGTCACCTAAATCATCAGAAAAATTGCCCCTCCTGAGAATTTTTTCAGGAGCCGCCACTGGACCTCCCTTTAGAAGAGACGTTATGGGAGCTGCCACCTGTCCAAAACCCCGGATAAACCTCCTGTAGTAATTCGCAAAGCCCAAGAACCGCTGCACCTCTTTAACAGTGGTTGGAGTTTGCCAATTACGCACGGCCGACACACGGTCAACCTCCATCTTTACCCCTGACGCAGACAACTGATAACCCAAAAAGGAGACAGACTCCTGGAAAAACAGACATTTCTCTGCCTTGACATATAGGTCATGCTCCAACAATCTCCTCAACACTCGGCGCACCAGGGCTACATGCTCGGCTCGGGTAGAAGAGTACACTAGAATGTCGTCAATATACACTACTACACCCTGCCCATGCATATCCCGGAAGATCTCATCTACGAAGGATTGGAAGACTGAAGGAGCATTCATTAACCCGTATGGCATGACGAGATACTCGTAATGTCCCGAGGTGGTACTAAATGCTGTCTTCCATTCGTCTCCCTCCCTAATACGCACCAAGTTATATGCGCTCCTGAGGTCCAATTTTGTGAAGAACCGCGCCCCGTGTAAAGACTCCGTCATAGTCGCAATCAGAGGGAGTGGATAACTGTATTTCACAGTAATCTGATTGAGACTGCGGTAATCAATACACGGGCGCAAACCTCCATCCTTTTTCTTCACAAAAAAGAAACTTGAGGACGCAGGGGAAGTGGAGGGCCGTATGTATCCCTGTCTCAGAGACTCGGCTATGTAAGTCTCCATAGCTCTCCTCTCCTCTTGAGACAAAGGATACACATGGCTCCGCGGAAGCGCAGCTTCTACCTGGAGGTCTATCGCACAATCCCCCTGTCTATGTGGTGGCAATTGCGTCGCCTTCGCCTTACTAAATTCAAGTGCTAAATCCTCATACTCGGAGGGAATGTGCAATGCGGGCACTTGGTTTGGACTCTCCACAGAGGTCGCCCCTACGGAAACGCCCAGACATCGCCCTACACACTGGGCAGACCACTCCTTAAGAGCCCTCTGTTGCCACGAAATAGAGGGATTATGGGTAATCAACCAGGGAAGCCCCAGCACCACCGGATACGCAGGAGAGTCAATAAGATATAGCTGTATAGTCTCCTCATGACCCTCCTGCGTCCCCATCCTAAGTGGAGCTGTGACCTCCCTAATCAACCCCGATCCCAACGGACGGCTATCTAGAGCATGTACAGGGAAAGGATTGTTGACAGGAAGGAGGGGAATCCCTAACTCTGCACAAAATCTCTGATCTATAAAATTCCCAGCTGCGCCTGAATCTACTAGCGCCTTATGCTGGGAACGAGGTGCAACCTGTGGGAAGCAAACAGGTATGGTTAGGTGCACAACAGAGAGCTCTGGGTAAGTGGGGCGCCTACTCACCTGGAAGGACTCCCCAGTGCGTGGCCTGCCGTCTCGTCCCCTAGGAGACCCCCCCCAGCACCTGGCCGCAGTGTGTCCTCCACGGCCACAGTTGGTACAGGGGTTGGTCCCCCTGGGGCTCCTTCTCCTCTCCTCTCTAGCGCCAGCACCCCCGAGCTCCATAGGACTAGGCTCGGAGGTGCTGGAGGGTGGAATGGACGACCCCCACTCAGGATGTCCGCGGGTGGCCAGCAGGGTGTCTAGGCGAATGGCCATATCCACCAACTGGTCAAACGTGAGGGTGGTGTCCCTGCAGGCCAACTCACGACGGACGTCCTCCCGTAGGCTGCAGCGGAAGTGGTCTTTGAGGGCCCGCTCATTCCACCCTGCGTCTGCCGCTAGAGTCCGGAACTCCAGTGCAAACTCCTGGGCGCTCCTCTTCCCCTGTCGGAGGTAGAATAGACGTTCTCCCGCCGCCTTCCCCTCAGGTGGATGGTCGAATACAGCCCTGAAGCGACGGGAGAACTCTGCATAGGTGATCGTCGCAGGGTCTATTCTCCTCCATTCGGCGTTGGCCCACTCCAACGCCTTGCCGGTGAGACAGGAGATGAGGGCGGAAACGCTCTCGTGTCCCGAGGGCACCGGGTGTACGGTGGCGAGGTAGAATCCAACTTGTAGGAGGAAACCTTGACACCCGGCAGCGGTACCATCATACGCCCTCGGGAGCGAGAGCCGAATCCCACTGGGTTCCGGAGCGTGGACAAAGGGACTGACCGGTGCTGGTGGTAATGTGGGAGGAGGTGTGGATGCCCAACTGGTCTCCAGGCGATGCAGGGTATTCATTACTCCCTGAAGAGCATTGGTGATTTGAGCTATCCTGTCATCCTGTCCGCGGACGCGCTCCTCCCATGACTCGGTCGCTGCTGCTGCTCCTGCTGATTCCATGAGTGGTGTGTAGTTCTGTCAGAGCTGGCGTAGGTGTGGTGTTGGAATCAGATGCAGGATGCAGAAGTAGTCCAAAATACTTTAATAGAGTCCACAGAATGAACGGCTATAAACAGAGCCGGAGGCACAAGAAAAATAACGCACTCAGCGTAATAAACAAACACGCACAATAGTGCGGACTCTCTACAGAAAAATGAGCACAAACTTGACATGGAAACACCTGCTGACAAAGAACAACTACACACAACCACAAGACAGAAACAACGAGAACTTAAAGGACACATAATCAAGACAAAATGAGAAACAAGTGTACCAAAACAGACCAAACCAAACGAACACAGAAACAACGAACGGTGGCAGCTAGTACTCCGGGGACAACGACCGCCGAAGCCTGCCCGAACAAGGAGAAGGAGCAGCCTCGGCAGAAACCGTGACATCCTCAGGCAGACCAGAGCCATAGATATGCAGTTTGGCAAACAGTAATAATAATAATAAATACACAATGAGTAACGATAACTTGGCTATATACACGGGGTACAAATACCGAGTCGATGTGCTGGGGTAGGAGGTAATTGAGGTAAATACATTATGTACAGTGCATTCGGAAAGTATTCAGACTCCTTGACCTTTTCCACATTTTGTTACGTTACAGCCTTATTATAAAATTGATTAAATTGTTTTTTTTCCTCATCAATCTACACACAATACCCCATAACGACAAAGCAAAATCAGGTTTTTAGAAATGATTGGAAATGTATAAAAAAAACTGAAAGATCACATTTATATAAGTATTCAGACCCTTTACTCAGAACTTTGTTGAAGCACCTTTGGCAGCGATTACAGCCTCAAGTCTTCTTGGGTATAATGCTACAAGCTTGGCACACCAAGCTCTGTCAGGTTGGATGGGGAGCGTCGCTGCACAGCTATATTCAGGTCTCTCCAGAGATGTTCGATCGGGTTCAAGTCCGGGCTCTGGCTGGGCCACATTCAGAGACTCAGATTCAGAAACCACTCCTGCGTTGTCTTCGCTGTGTGCTTAGGGTCGTTGTCCTATTGGAAGGTGAACCTTCGCCCCAGTCTCAGGCCCTGAGCACTCTGGAGCAGGTTTTCATCAAGGATCTCTCTGTTATTTGCTCCGTTCATCTTTCCGATCCTGACTAGTCTCCCAGTCCCTGCCACTGAAAAACATTCCCACAGCATGATGCTGCCACCACCATGCTTCACCATAGGGATGGTGCAAGGTTTCCTCCAGATGAGATGCTTGGCATTCAGGCCAAAGAGTTCAATTTTGGTTTCATCAGACCAGAGAATCTTGTTTCTCATGGTCTGAGAGTCCTTTAGGTGCCTTTTGGCAAACTCCAAGCAGGCTGTCATGTGCCTTTTACTGAGGAGTGGCTTCCATCTGGCCACTCGGCCATAAAGGCCTGATTGGTGGAGTGCTGCAGAATTGGTTGTCCTTCTGGAAGGTTCTCCCATCTCCACCGAGGAACTCTGGTGCTCTGTCAGAGTGACCATCAGGTTCTTGGTCACCTCCCTGACCAAGGCCCTTTTCCCCCGATTGCTCAGTTTGGCCGGGCGGCCAGCTCTAGGAAGAGTCTTGGTGGTTCCAAACTTCTTCCATTTAAGAATGATGGAGGCCACTGTGTTCTTGGGGACTTTCAATGCTGCAGAAAAGTTTTGGTACCCTTCCCCAGATCTGTGCCTCAACACAATCCTGTCTCGGAGCTCTACGGACAATTCCTTCAACCTCATGGCTTGGTTTTTGCTCTGAAATGCACTGTCAACTGTGGAACCTTATATAGACAGGTGTGTACCTTTCCAAATCATGTCTAGTCAATTGAATTTACCACAGGTGGACTCCTATCAAGTTGTAGAAACATCTCAAGGATGATCAATGGAACCAGGATGCACCTGAGCTCAATTTCGAGTCTCATAGCAAACGGTCTGAATACTTATGTAAATAAGGTAAAAAATTATTATTATTATTATTATTTTTCGCTTTGTCATTATGGGGTATTGTGTGCAGATTGATGAGTTATTTTATTTATTTTTAATCCATTTTAGAATAAGGCTGTAACGTAACAAAATGTGGAAAAAGTCAAGGGGTCTGAATACTTTCCGAATGCACTGTATATACACTGAGTATAACTAACATTAGAAACACCTTCCTAATATTGAGTTGCACACCTCACCTCCCCCTTTGCCCTCAGAACAGCCTCAATTCGTTGGGGCATGGACTCTACAAGGTGTCGAAAGCGTTCCACAGGGATGCTGGCCCATGTTGAGTCCAATGCTTCCCACATTTGTATCAAGTTGGCTGGATGTTGTTTGGATGGTGGATCATTCTTGATACACATAGGAAACTGCTGAGTGTGAAGAACCCAGCAGCATTGCAGTTCTTGACACAAACCGGTGTGCCTGGCATCTACTACTATACCCTGTTCAAAGGGGCTTAAATCTTGTCTTGCCCATTCACCCTCTGAATGGCACATATACACAATCCATGTCTCAAGGCTTAAAAATCCTTCCTTAACCTGTCTCCTCCACTTCATCTACACTGATTGAAGTGGATTTAACAGGTGAAATCAATAAGGGATCATAGCTTTCACCTGGATTGACCAGGACCATGGAAAGAGCAGGTGTTCTTATTGTTTTGTAAACTCAGTGTATAACTTGGAATTTGTATTTGTATTTATTATGGATCCCCCTCTTCCTGGGGTCCGGCAGGTAGATCAGCTTTAATATTGCAGATAGATTGTAACTTCCATCAATGTAATTGTCTGCATCACTTCCAATCCCCCATATGTTTTTTTTCTCGCAAATAGATACAGTATATGCATATATTTATATATATATGCACATATATATATATATATATATATAATATATATATATAAATATATATATACACATACATACATACAGTGGGGAAAAAAAGTATTTAGTCAGCCACCAATTGTGCAAGTTCTCCCACTTAAAAAGATGAGAGAGGCCTGTAATTTTCATCATAGGTACACGTCAACTATGACAGACAAATTGAGATTTTTTTTCTCCAGAAAATCACATTGTAGAATTTTTAATGAATTTATTTGCAAATTATGGTGGAAAATAAGTATTTGGTCACCTACAAACAAGCAAGATTTCTGGCTCTCACAGGCCTGTAACTTCTTCTTTAAGAGGCTCCTCTGTCCTCCACTCGTTACCTGTATTAATGGCACCTGTTTGAACTTGTTATCAGTATAAAAGACACCTGTCCACAACCTCAAACAGTCACACTCCAAACTCCACTATGGCCAAGACCAAAGAGCTGTCAAAGGACACCAGAAACAAAATTGTAGACCTGCACCAGGCTGGGAAGACTGAATCTGCAATAGGTAAGCAGCTTGGTTTGAAGAAATCAACTGTGGGAGCAATTATTAGGAAATGGAAGACATACAAGACCACTGATAATCTCCCTCGATCTGGGGCTCCACGCAAGGTCTCACCCCGTGGGGTCAAAATGATCACAAGAACGGTGAGCAAAAATCCCAGAACCACACGGGGGGACCTAGTGAATGACCTGCAGAGAGCTGGGACCAAAGTAACAAAGCCTACCATCAGTAACACACTACGCACCAGGGACTCAAATCCTGCAGTGCCAGACGTGTCCCCCTGCTTAAGCCAGTACATGTCCAGGCCCGTCTGAAGTTTGCTAGAGTGCATTTGGATGATCCAGAAGAGGATTGGGAGAATGTCATATGGTCAGATGAAACCAAAATATAACTTTTTGGTAAAAACTCAACTCGTCGTGTTTGGAGGACAAAGAATGCTGAGTTGCATCCAAAGAACACCATACCTACTGTGAAGCATGGGGGTGGAAACATCATGCTTTGGGGCTGTTTTTCTGCAAAGGGACCAGGACGACTGATCCGTGTAAAGGAAAGAATGAATGGGGCCATGTATCGTGAGATTTTGAGTGAAAACCTCCTTCCATCAGCAAGGGCATTGAAGATGAAACGTGGCTGGGTCTTTCAGCATGACAATGATCCCAAACACACCGCCCGGGCAACGAAGGAGTGGCTTCGTAAGAAGCATTTCAAGGTCCTGGAGTGGCCTAGCCAGTCTCCAGATCTCAACCCCATAGAAAATCTTTGGAGGGAGTTGAAAGTCTGTGTTGCCCAGCGACAGCCCCAAAACATCACTGCTCTTGAGGAGATCTGCATGGAGGAATGGACCAAAAAACCAGCAACAGTGTGTGAAAACCTTGTGAAGACTTACAGAAAACGTTTGACCTGTGTCATTGCCACCAAAGGGTATATAACAAAGTATTGAGAAACTTTTGTTATTGACCAAATACTTATTTTCCACCATAATTTGCAAATAAATTCATTAAAAATCCTACAATGTGATTTTCTGGAGAAAAAAATTCTCATTTTGTCTGTCATAGTTGACGTGTACCTATGATGAAAATTACAGGCCTCTCTCATCTTTTTAAGTGGGAGAACTTGCACAATTGGTGGCTGACTAAATACTTTTTTTCCCCACTGTACATATATATACACACATACACACATACATATACATACATACATGCCCTCAGGCCCCTACTCCACTACCACATATCTACAACACAAAATCCGTGTGTACGTGTGTGTATAGTGTGTATGTTATCATGTGTGTGTATGCATGTGTCTGTGCCTATATTTGTGCTGCTTCACAGTCCCCGCTGTTCCATAAGGTGTATTTTTATGTTTTTAAAATGTGTTTTTACTACTTGCATCAGTTACCTGATGTGGAACAGAGTTCCATGTAGTCATGGCTCTATGTAGTACTGTGCGCCTCCCATAGTCTGTTCTGGACTTGGAGGCTGTGAAGAGACCTCTGGTGGCATGTCTTGTGGGGTACGCATTGGTGTCTGAGCTGTGTGCTAGTCGTTTAAACAGACAGCTTGGTGCTTTCAACATGCCAATACCTCTCACAAATACAAGTAGTGATGAAGTCAATCTCTCTTCCAGTTTGAGCCAGGAGAGATTGACATGCATATAATTATTTTTTTCTCTCTGTGTACATCCAAGGGCCAGCCGTGCTACTCTGTTCTGAGCCAATTGCAATTTTGGCACCTGACCACATGACTGAACATTAGTCCAGGTGTGACAAAACTAGGGCCTGTAGGACCTGCCTTTTTGATAGTGCTGTTAAGAAGGCAGAGCAGCACTTTATTATGGACAGACTTCTCTCAATCCTAGCTACTGTTGTATCAACATGTTTTGACCATGACAGTTTACAATCCAGGGTTACTCCAAGCAGTTTAGTCACCTCAACTTGCTCAATTTCCACATTATTTATTACATTTTACATTAGAGTCATTTAGCAGACGCTCTTATCCAGAGCGACTTACAGTTAGTGCATACATTACTAACTTTTTTTTTCTTCATACCCCCCCGTGGGAATCGAACCCACAAACCTGGCGTTGCAAACGCCATGCTCTACGAACTAAGCTACATCCCCTGCCGGCCATTCCCTACCCTACCCTAGACGACGCTGGGCCAATTGTGCGCCGCCCCGTGGGTCTCCCGGTCGCAGCCGGCTACGACAGAGCCTGGATACGAAATACAAATGAAGCCGGTGACTGATGTGGTAAACTCCTCAACGCCAACTGTGCTAGCGAAACAGTCCTGTAGTTTAGCACCTGCTTCATCGGACCACTTCCTTATTGAGCGCGTCACTGGTACTTCCTGTTTGAGTTTTTGTTTGTAAGCAGGAATCAGGAGTATAGAGTTATGGTCAGATTTGCGAAATTGCCAAATGGAGAGCTTTGTATGCACATCTGTGTGTGGAGTAAAGCTGATCTAGAGTTGTCTCCTCAAGTTGCAGAGGTGACATACTGGTAGAAATTAGATAAGATGGAGTTCAGTTTCCCAGCAATAAAATCACCGGCCACCGCCTCTGAATGAGCTTTTATTTGTTTGCTTATGGCCTTATACAGCTCCTTGAGTGAGGTCTTAGTGCCAGCATCGGTTTGTGGTGGTAAATAGACAGCTATGAAAAATATAGATAAAAACTCTTGGTAAATAGTGTGGTCTATAGCTTTTCATTAGGTATTCTAACTCAGGCGAGCACCTTGAGACTTGAATATTAGAGATTGTGTACCAGCTGTTGTTAACAAAGAGACACACACCTCCCCCCTTGAGCTTACCCAAGGCTGCCGTTCGGTCCTGCTGATGAGTAGAAAAACCAGTTAGATGTATATTATCCATGTCCTTGTTCAGCCATGACTCTGAGAAATATTACAGTTCTTCAGGTACCATTGATAGGAATGGAGCTCATCCAGTTTGTTCTCCAGTGATTTGTATGTTCGCCAATAGAAAGGAGGGTAGAGGAGGTTTATTTACTCGTCGGCGTAGTTTCGTCAGTGTGCCCACACGTCGGCCTCCCTTTTCCGAGTCTTGGGGATTAGGGCCTGGTCCGGGGTTAGCAGTATGTCCTGCAACGCTGACTCATTGAAGTAGAAATCTTCATCCAAATCGAGGTTAGTGTGTCCAGAAGCTCTTTTCGGTCATAGAAAACGATGGCGTAAACATTATGCACAAAACAGTTAAGATCAGCGAGCATTCCATACAAAACAGTTAAGATCAGCGAGCATTCCATACAAAACAGTTAAGATCAGCGAGCATTCCGTACTGTCACGCCCTGGCTCTGGGGACTCTTATATGTTGAGCCAGGGTGTGTAAGGTCTATGTTTTGTGTTCTATGTTCAGTTTCTAGTTCATGTGTTTTCTAGGTTGGCCGGGGTGGTTCTCAATCAGAGGCAACGAGAATCAGCTGTTGCTTGTTGTCTCTGATTGGGAACCATACTTAGGCAGCCTGTTGTTCACTTGTGTTTTGTGGGATCTTGTTCCGTGTTGGTTTGTGTTGTTAACCGAGGACTTCACGTTTCGTTTGGTTGTTTTGTATTTTGTATCGTGTTGCCAGTACACTATTAAAAAGATGTACGCATATCATGCAGCGCCTTGGTCCAATCATTATGACGATCGTGACAGAAGATCCCACCAATACAGGACCAAGCAGCGTGTCCAGGAGCAAACGCCGGAGGTAACGTTAGTGGATGTCCTCCTCGGTTGGGGGCAGATCACGGAGGAGGAGGCCGTCCGTTACCGGAGGGCGATGAAGGGGGAGACCCAGGCAGGAGAGGAGAAGCGGCGCCAACCGGGCCGTCGTCGGACAGGCGAGAGGCACCCCCAATAAAAAATGTTTGGGGGGCACACGGCATGGACGACGGGGCTGCTGGAGGCAGATAAAGGGTGAGTTTGTGGACGAGGAGAGAAGGCCACCAGGTTACGGGGGCCATTGGTCAGTAGAGGGAAGGAGAGTGTAGAGGCACGGCGAGAGGTACTGAGGTGTGTTACCAGTCCGGTCCGGCCCGTTCCTGATCCCCACACAAGGCCAGTGGTGTGTGTTCCCAGTACGGTCCGGCCTGTTCCTGTCCCTCGCACCAAGCCTGTGATGCGCGTCGCCAGCCCGGCCTGTTCCTGCCCCTCGCACCAAGCCTGTGGTGCGCGTCGCCAGCCTGGCCCAGCCTGTTCCTGCCCCTCGCACCAAGCCAATGGTGCGCGTCGCCAGCCCGGCCCGGCCTGTTCCTGCTCCCTGCACCAAGCCTGTGGTGCGCGTCGCCAGCCCGGCCCGGCCTGTTCCTGCCCCTCGCACCAAGCCAATGGTGCGTGTCGCCAGCCCGGCCCGGCCTGTTCCTGTTCCCCGCACCAAGCCAATGGTGCGCGTCGCCAGCCTGGCCCGGCCTGTTCCTGCTCCCTGCACCAAGCCTATGGTGCGCGTCAGCCCGGTCCGGCCTGTTCCTGCTCCCCGCACCAAGCCAATGGTGCGCGTCGTCAGCCCGGCCCGGCCTGTCCTGCTCCCCACACCAAGCCAGTGGTGCGCTTCGTCAGCCCGGTCCGGCCCATTCCTGCTCCCCGCACCAAGCCAATGGTGCACGTCGTCAGCCCGGCCCGGCCTGTTCCTGCTCCCCACACCAAGCCAGTGGTGCGCTTCGTCAGCCCGGTCCGGCCCATTCCTGCTCCCCGCACCAAGCCTGTGGTGCGCGTCGCCAGCCCGGTCCGGCCCGTCCCTGCTCCCCGCACCAAGCCTGTGGTGCGCGTCGTCAGTCCGACACAGCCCGTGCCTGTTTCACCGGTGCCTGGTCAGGTACCGGTCAGCTGCTCCACACCGGAGCCTAAGCAATCCGCTCCACCGATTTCCAGTCCAGCTCCAGCCAGCGGGGCCAGACCAGACCAGGGGCGCTACGGGGGGGTTGTTAGAGGGTGGTGGTCACGCCCGGAGCCGGATCCGCCTCCGAGGCGGAATGCCCACCCGGCCCCTCCCCTGTTGGGTTTATGTTGGCGCGGTCGCAGTCCGCGCCTTTAGGGGGGGGGGGTACTGTCACGCCCTGGCTCTGGGGACTCTTATATGTTGAGCCAGGGTGTGTAGGGTCTATGTTTTGTGTTCTATGTTCAGTTTCTAGTTCATGTGTTTTCTAGGTTGGCCGGGGTGGTTCTCAATCAGAGGCAACGAGAATCAGCTGTTGCTTGTTGTCTCTGATTGGGAACCATACATAGGCAGCCTGTTGTTCACTTGTGTTTTGTGGGATCTTGTTCCGTGTTGGTTTGTGTTGTTAACCGAGGACTTCACGTTTCGTTTGGTTGTTTTGTATTTTGTATCGTGTTGCCAGTGCACTATTAAAAAGATGTACGCATATCACGCTGCGCCTTGGTCCAATCATTATGACGATCGTGACACATACAAAACAGTTAAGATAAGCGAGCATTCCATACAAATCAGTTAAGATCAGCGAGCATTCCATACAAATCAGTTAAGATCAGCGATCATTCCATAAAAAACAGTTAAGATCAGCAAGCATTCCATACAAAACAGTTAAGACCATTCCATTCCATTCCATGGCAATAAAATTTTAATTTAGAACAAAGGCCATGGATCTATTGGTGCCAACATGGTGCCCATGAACATTCTGATCTAAAACAGAGTTTGACAAACTCTGTAGCCTATATCTATGGCACTGGGACAGACAACCAGCGCATTTTAGTAGATAGTAGATAACCCAGCAATTTAGTAGATAAAATCAAAATGTGTGCTCGATCCCTGCAGAAATATCATTAAGTTTGCCGATGACAGAACAGTGGTAGGCCTGATCACCGACAACGACGAGACAGCCTATAGGGAGGAGGCCAGAGACCTGGCCGTGTGGTGCCAGGACAACAACCTCTCCCTCAACGTGATCAAGACAAAGGAGATTATTGTGGACTTCAGGAAAAAGAAGAGGACTGAGCACGCCCCCATTCTCATCGACGGGGCTGTAGTGGAGCAGGTTGAGAGCTTCAAGTTCCTTGGTGTCCACATCACCAACAAACTAACATGGTCCAAGCACACCAAGACAGTCGTGAAGAGGGCACGACAAAACCTATTCCCCCTCAGGAGACTGAAAAGATTTGGCATGGGTCCTCAGATCCTCCCTCCTCCAAGATGGCGTAGTAGTGCAGTCCTGTTTTTGTCGTGTGTCTGTAAATAGCCTGTAAATACCCTGTTTTTTTGTATTTTTCTTACATATTTCCCTATCAGACTTTTCATCCTTCTACAAAATATACTTTCCTGCAACCCGCCTCACTCAATGTGGAACGGATTCTATTATTGACTTACCTTTTATCTAGAATCTCCAGTTGAAACTAGCTAGCCAGCTAACTAGCTACTTGCTATTAGCCACAGTTAGCGGTATTTCACCCAGAACATTGGATTTTTCTGCCGGAATAATTTAATCACTGGACATTAATCACTGGATTGCAACTAGCTAGCCGCAACCGAATGGATGTTGCTGTTTGGCTAATCACCACTGCCCCCGATGCAAGCACCAGTTAGCCTCGAGCTAGCCTAGAGCCAGGCTCATATCCCGGCTATCTACCTCTAGGTCTACCGGACGGGAGTAGCCAGCTAACTAGCTACTTGCTATCAGCTACCGTTAGCGTTTTTTCACCATTGTCCGTGGCCTGCACCACCTACCAGCCAGCTCTAGTCTGGACTATTATTCGGCCAGTCTGCACTGTCTACACAGCGCGTTATCGACCCAGAACATATCAGTTTTTCTGCCGGAATCACTGAATCACTGGACCTTTAACTCCGGATTCATCGCTACCAGCTAGCTGCAACAAAATGGACGTTGTGGTCTGGCTAATCATCCTGAGCTAGGCCCATCTCCCGGCTATCTACCTCTCTGTCAACCGGACGGGACCACCTAGTGTTGACACGGAGCCCCGCCGATCCTACACGACTGGTCTGCTGACGAAATCGTCTGATGTGGTTACAACAGGCTTCCCGTTACGACGTCGACCACAAAGATTCCATCTGCTAGCCCCGGCCTTATATAGCTCCTTTATATAGCTATATATAGCTCCTTATATAGCTCCTTTGTCCCACCCCCCATACACACGGAGACCGACTCAATTGGTGTCTTAAGTGATGCTATCTCTTTCATTGTTACCCAACGCTTAGGTTTACCTCCACTTTACTCATATCCTTCCATATCCTTGTCTGTACATAATGCCCTGAATCTTTTCTACAACGCCCAGAAATCTGCCCCCTTTATTCTATGTACCCAACGCACTAGAAGACCAGTTCTTAAAGCCTTTAGCCGTATCCTTATTCTAGTCCTCCTCTGTTCCTCCGGTGATGTAGAGGCTAACCCAGGCCCTGCAGCCCTCAGTATCACTCCTACTCCCCAGGCGCTATCATTTGCTGACTTCTGTAATCGCAAAAGCCTTGGTTTCTTGCATGTAAATATCAGAAGTCTACTTCCTAAGTTTGAGTTATTCACTGCGTTAGCACACTCCACCAACCCTGATGTTCTAGCAGTGTCTGAATCCTGGCTTAGGAAGGCCACCAAAAATTCTGAAATTTCCATCCCCAACTATAACATTTTCCGTCTAGATAGAACTGCCAAAGGGGGTGGAGTTGCAATCTACTGTAGAGATAGCCTGCAGAGCTCTATCATACTATCCAGGTCTGTGCCCAAACAGTTTGAGCTTCTACTTCTAAAAATCCACCTTTCCAGAAATAAGTCTCTCACTGTTGCCGCTTGCTCCAGACCCCCCTCAGCCCCCAGCTGTGCCCTGGACACCATATGTGAATTGATTGCCCCCCATTTATCCTCAGAGTTCGTACTGCTTGGTGACCTAAATTGGGATATGCTTAACACCCCGGCCATCCTACAATCCAAACTAGATGCCCTCAATCTCACACAAATTATCAACGAACCTACCAGGTACAACCCTAAATCTGTAAACATGGGTACCCTCATAGATATCATCCTGACTGACTTACCCTCTAAATACACCTCCGCTGTCTTCAACCAGGATCTCAGCGATCACTGCCTTATTGCCTGCGTCCGTAACGAGTCCGCGGTCAAACGACCACCCCTCATCACTGTCAAACGCTCCCTAAAACACTTTAGCGAGCATGCCTTCCTAATTGACCTGGCCCAGGTATCCTGGATGGATATAGATCTCATTCCGTCAGTACAGGATGCCTGGTTGTTCTTTAAAAGTTATTTCCTCTCAATCTTAAATAAACATGCCCCATTCAAAAAATACAGAACTAAGAACAGATGTAGCCCCTGGTTCTCCTCAGACTTGACTGCCCTTGACCAGCACAAAAACATCCTGTGGCGTACTGCATTAGCATCAAATAGCCCCCGCGATATGCAACTTTTCAGGGAAGTTAGGAACCAATATACACAAGCAGTCAGGAAAGCAAAGGCTAACTTTTTCAAACAGAAATTTGCATCCTGTAGCACTAACTCCAAAAAGTTTTGGGACACTGTAAAGTCCATGGAGAATAAGAGCACTTCCTCCCAGCTGCCCACTGCACTGAGGCTAGGAAACACTATCACCACCGATAAATCTACAATAATCGAGAATTTCAAGAACCATTTTGCTATGGCTGGCCATGCTTTCCACCTGGCTACCACTATCCCGGCCACCAACTCTGCACCCTCCGCTGCAACTTGCCCATGCCCCCCCCCCGCTTCTCCTTTACACAAATTCAGACAGCTGATGTTCTGAAAGAGCTGCAAAATCTGGACCCCTACAAATCAGCTGGGCTTGACAATCTGGACCCTTTCTTTCTAAAACTAGCCACCGAAATTGTCGCAACCCCTATTACTAGCCTGTTCAACCTCTCTTTCGTAACGTCTGAGATCCCCAGAGATTGGAAAGCTGCCGCAGTCATCCCCCTCTTCAAAGGGGGTGACACTCTAGATCCAAACTGTTACAGACCTATATCCATCCTGCCCTGCCTTTCGAAAGAATTTGAAAGCCAAGTTAACAAACAGATTACCGACCATTTCGAATCCCACCGTACCTTCTCCACTATGCAATCCGGTTTCCGAGCTGGTCATGGGTGCACTTAAACACATCAACAAGGTAGCCTATACATTTCTTATTCGTAATAGTAGACAATTAAAAAACACCAAAGGCAACACGTCTATGATCACCTGTCCAGATGTAATACCAAGTGTGTATCTATGTGTTACCAGGTGTACTCCACATGCAATACCAGGTGTGTGTTTCTCTCTCAGGTGTATTCTACGGTCTACTCCATCTGTCCAGGTGTAATACCAGGTTACTGTCTCTCTCAGGTGTATTCTACATTCTGTCTGTAACCAGGTGTATCTATGTGTTACCAGGAGTATTCTACTGTCTGTCTGTAACCAGGTGTATCTATGTGTTACCAGGTGTATTCTACGGTGTAATACCAGGTGTATATACAGCACCAGTCAAAAGTTTGGACACACCTACTCATTCCAGGGTTTTTCTTTATTTGTGCTATTTTTTACATTGTAGAATAATAGTGAAGACATCAAAACTATGAAATAACACATATGGAATCATGTAGTAACCAAAATATATTTTAGATTTTAGATTCTTCAAAGTAGCCACCCTTTGCCTTGATGACAGCTTTGCACACTGTTGGCATTCTCTTAACCAGCTTCATTAGGTAGTCACCTGGAATGCATTTCAATTAACAGGTGTGCCTTGTTAAAAGTTAATTTTATGGAATTTCTTTCCTTCTTAATGCGTTTGAGCTAATCAGTTGTGTTGTGACAAGGTAGGGTTGGTATACAGAAGATAGATGTATTTGGAAAAAGACCAAGTCCATATTATGGCAAGAACAGCTCAAATAAGCGAAGAGAAACGACAGTCCATGATTACTTTAAGACATGAAGGTCAGTCAATCCAGAAGAATTCAAGAACTTTGACATTTTCTTCAAGTGCAGTCGCAAAGACTATCAAGCGCTATGATGAAACTGGCTCTCATGAGGACCACCACAGGAAAGGAAGACCCAGAGTTACCTCTGCTGCAGAGGATAAGTTCATCAGAGTTAACTGCACCTCAGTTGCAGCCCAAATATATTATTCACAGTTCAAGTAACAGACACATCTCAACATCAACTGTTCAGAGGAGACTGCATGAATCAGGCCTTCCTTTTTATTTTTGTCATTTAGCAGACGCCCTTATCCAGAGCGATTTACAGGAGCAATTAGGGTTAAGTGCCTTGCTCAAGGGCACATCGACAGATTTTTCACCTAGTCAGCTCAGGGATTAGAACCAGCGACCTTTCAGTTACTGGCACAATGCTCTTAACCAGTAAGCTACCTGCCGCCCTTCATGGTCGAATTGCTGCAAAGAAACCACTACTAAAGGACACCAATAATAAGAAGAGACTTGCTTGGGCCAAGAAACATGAGCAATGGACATTAGACCGGTGGAAATCTGTCCTTTTTTTTGGTTCCAACCGCCGTGTCTTTGTGAGACGCAGAGTAGGTGAACGGATGATCTCCGCATGTGTGGTTCCCACCGTGAAGCATGGAGGAGGAGGTGTGATGGTGTGCAGGTGCTTTGCTGGTGACACTGTATGTGATTGATTTAGAATTCAAGGCACACTTAACCAGCATGGCTACCACAGTATCCCATCTGGTTTGGGTTTAGTGGGACTATCATTTGTTTTTCAACAGGAACAATGACCCAAAACATACCTCCAGGCTGTGTAAGGGCTATCTGACCAAGAAGGAGAGTGATGGAGTGCTGCATCAGTTGACCTGCATTCCTCATGAAGCTGGTTGAGAGAATGCTAAGAGTGTGCAAAGCTGTCATCAAGGCAAAGGGTGGCTACTTTGAATAATCTCAAATATAAAATAAATGTTGATTTGTTTAACACTTTTTTGGTTACTACATGATTCCATATGTGTTATTTCATAGTTTTGATGTCTTCAGTATTATTCTACAATGTAGAAAATAGTAAAAAATAAAGAAAAACCCTTGAATGAGTAGGTGTGTCCAAACTTTTGACTGGTACCATATGTTACCAGGTGTATTCTACTGTCTGTCGGAAACCAGGTCTATCTATGTTATCCAGCAGCATCCCACCCTGCATCCCACTGCTGGCTTGCCTCTGAAGCTAAGCAGTATTGGTCCTGGTCGGTCCCTAGATGGGAGACCAGATGCTGCTGGAAGTGGTGTTGGAGGGCCAGTAGGAGGTCCCTGGATGGGAGACCAGATGCTGATGGAAGTGGTGTTGGAGGGCCAGTAGGAGGTCCCTGGATGGGAGACCAGATGCTGCTGGAAGTGGTGTTGGTGAGCCAGTAGGAGGCACTCTTTCCTCTGGTCTAAAATAAAATATCCCAATGCCCCAGGGCAGTGATTGGGGACATTGCCCTGTGTAGGGTGATGTCTTTCAGATGGGATGTTAAAAGGGTGTCCTGACTCTCTGTGTTCACTAAACATCCCATGGCACTTATCGTAAGAGTAGGGGTGTTAACCCCGGTGTCCTGGCTAAATTCTCTATTTAGTCCTCATACCATCATGGCCACCTAATCATCCCCAGCTTCCAATTGGCTCATTCATCCCCTGTAACTATTCCCCAGGTTGTTGCTGTAAATGAGAATGTGTACTCAATCAACTTACCTGGTAAAATAAGGGTAAATAAATATGTAACCAGGTGTATCTACTGTATGTGTATTCTACTGTCTGTAACCAGGTGTATTCTACTGTCTGTCTGTAACAAGGTGTATCTAAGTGTATTATACTGTCTATAACCAAATCAAATCATCCTAACCAGGTGTATCTTTGTGTTACAAGGTGTATTCTACTGTCTGTCTGTAATCAGATGCATCTATGTGTTAACAGGTGCATTCTACTGTCTGTTACCAGGTGTTTCTGTCTCTCCAGGTGTACTCTGCTGTCTGTTACCAGGTGTTTCTGTCTCTCCAGGTGTACTCTGCTGTCTGTTACCAGGTGTTTCTGTCTCTCCAGGTGTACTCTACTGTCTGTTACCAGGTGTTTCTGTCTCTCCAGGTGTACTCTACTGTCTGTTACCAGGTGTTTCTGTCTCTCCAGGTGTACTCTACTGTCTGTTACCAGGTGTTTCTGTCTCTCCAGGTGTACTCTACTGTCTGTTACCAGGTGTTTCTGTCTCTCCAGGTGTACTCTACTGTCTGTTACCAGGTGTTTCTGTCTCTCCAGGTGTACTCTACTGTCTGTTACCAGGTGTTTCTGTCTCTCCAGGTGTACTCTACTGTCTGTTACCAGGTGTTTCTGTCTCTCCAGGTGTACTCTACTGTCTGTTACCAGGTGTTTCTGTCTCTCCAGGTGTACTCTACTGTCTGTTACCAGGTGTTTCTGTCTCTCCAGGTGTACTCTACTGTCTGTTACCAGGTGTTTCTGTCTCTCCAGGTGTACTCTGCTGTCTGTTACCAGGTGTTTCTGTCTCTCCAGGTGTACTCTACTGTCTGTTACCAGGTGTTTCTGTCTCTCCAGGTGTACTCTACTGTCTGTTACCAGGTGTTTCTGTCTCTCCAGGTGTACTCTACTGTCTGTTACCAGGTGTTTCTGTCTCTCCAGGTGTACTCTACTGTCTGTTACCAGGTGTTTCTGTCTCTCCAGGTGTACTCTGCTGTCTGTTACCAGGTGTTTCTGTCTCTCCAGGTGTACTCTACTGTCTGTTACCAGGTGTTTCTGTCTCTCCAGGTGTACTCTACTGTCTGTTACCAGGTGTTTCTGTCTCTCCAGGTGTACTCTACTGTCTGTTACCAGGTGTTTCTGTCTCTCCAGGTGTACTCTGCTGTCTGTTACCAGGTGTTTCTGTCTCTCCAGGTGTACTCTGCTGTCTGTTACCAGGTGTTTCTGTCTCTCCAGGTGTACTCTACTGTCTGTTACCAGGTGTTTCTGTCTCTCCAGGTGTACTCTGCTGTCTGTTACCAGGTGTTTCTGTCTCTCCAGGTGTACTCTACTGTCTGTTACCAGGTGTTTCTGTCTCTCCAGGTGTACTCTACTGTCTGTTACCAGGTGTTTCTGTCTCTCCAGGTGTACTCTACTGTGTACTCTATCATCACGGTGTTCGGCCTGGCCGGTAACGGTTTCGCTCTGCTGGTTCTGGTCAAAACGTTCCGGCAGCGTTCTGCGTTCCATGTCTACATGTTGAACTTGGCCGTGTCCGACCTGCTGTGTGTCTCTACGCTGCCACTACGGGTCCTCTACTACGTTAATAAGGTAGTAATGACTGGGGGGGGTTGTGCATAGTAATGGCTATTTCTACTTCTTGTTTTCGGAGGGGGGGGGGGTTGTGCTCTGTCACAGCATTTTGGCCGAATTCAATCAAAGGTGAGTTGTCGACAAGCGCATTTCACTTGACTTTTATAGGTAATTTACGTCGGGGGAAAATGCCTTTAAAAGGCACATTGTCGACAACGCACCTTTGAATGAATCCCGGGCTTTGAGATGCTATTAAAATAGATTATTGTTGATGTTGATCCTCTCCCTCAGGGTCAGTGGAACCTGGGAGACTTCCTGTGCAGGGTTTCATCCTATGCCCTCTACGTGAACCTCTACTGCAGCGTGTTCTTCATGACCGCCATGTCCGTCACGCGCTTCCTCGCCATCGTGTTCCCCGTGCAGAACCTGCGCCTGGTCTCAGAGCGCCGCGCCCGTCTGGTGTGTGTCTGTATCTGGGTGTTCATCTGCACTGTGTCCTCCCCCTTCCTCATGACTGGTCAACACCTCCACCCAGCAACCAATAAGACCAAGTGCTTCGAGCCTCCAGAGCGCAGCACAGGGGGCGGGCTTAACAAGCTCATCATGCTCAACTACTTCTCATTGGCCGTGGGCTTCGTACTTCCTTTCCTGGTCATCCTGCTGTGCTACGCCGGGATCATCCGGGCCCTGCTGTCACGGCAACACGCTGCGCAGCGCCAGAAGGGGGCGGGGTCTAAGGCTATCAGAATGATTGTCATAGTGATGCTGGCATTCCTGCTGTGCTTCATGCCGTACCACATCCAGCGCTCCATCCACCTCAGCTTCCTGTCCCAGACTGCCACTTCCTGTTCGGAGCTGGTGTACATGCAGAAGAGTGTGGTGGTGACGCTCTGTCTAGCTGCCTCCAACTCCTGCTTCGACCCGCTGCTCTACTTCTTCTCTGGAGAGGGCTTCAGACGACGCCTGTCAACCTTCAGGTCCACTAGCAAGACACAGAGACAACCGGCCGCAGAGACAGGGGGCACAGCCACCGCTAGGGAGGGGAACATGCTATGAGAGAGAGAGAGAGAAAGAGAGAGATATGCACATAAGCCTAAGATCACCATGCGCAATGCCAAGCGCTGTTTTTCATGGTTCGGGCTAGTCCCCTTAGTTCCAGTGAAGGGAAATCTTAAGAGATAGGCAGGTAGCGTTCTCCTGGCATTCGCCAAACCCAGATTCGTCCGTCGGACAGCCAGATGGTTAAGTGTGATTTCTTGTGCCTACCTAGGTCAAAGTCTAGACGGCAGATTAAAACGAGACTATAACATCCATGAAGTGACCATTGGACTTATAAAATGCCTGATTGACTAAGTTTGTAGGTGCAACAGTTTTTGTTAAATATATAATTTATCGGTTTCATGTGCACATTTCCCTCCTTTAAGAAACAATGATGTGCTACCTTTTTGTAGCATTTCTGACAATGCTAACATACATTTTAGCTGAAACTCTGAGTCATGGTGGTCCTCTGTAGCTCAATTGGTAGAGCATGGCGCTTGTAACGCCAGGGTAGTGAGTTCGATCTCTGTGACCACCCATAGATAAAAATGTATGCACACATGACTGTAAGTCGCTTTGGATAAAAGCGTCTGCTAAATGGCATTTAATTTAATAATTAATTCTAACACTGGGTTGGTTGCTTGGCAACAACACAGCTGCTTGCACCATGCTGCCAGTCAGAAGAAGTGTATGGAACAAACCTAGGCTACTGTATATAGCTAGCTAGCTACAATACCACCATATAGCTGAGGTTAATCAATAAATGCAAACAGATATTTTGATTAGCTAGGTAGCTAAATAGCTAATGTTACCTAGCTAACATTAGCTTGCTTGTATAAAGTCCAGCAGCTAGCCTCTGTAGCTAGCTAACACCATTCAGCTGAAAGCTAGCTAGCTAACACCAGTCAGCTGAAAGCTAGCTAGCTAACAAAGAGGCAAACAAATGTAATGGTAGCTAACGCACTTTTGTACATCGCGCTGTTCTGTACATTACGCTGTTCCGTACATTTGACAATTATTTTAGCAACCCCAAAAACGTAATACTTCCAGGTCAACTGTAATATGAATACCATTGTAAAGCACAATTTCTCCCCTTCCCAGCAAAATCAATAATGAGACCTTCATGCTGCCCGTCTCTGCATGATTGAAGAAAGCAATGGAGCTCTGCCGGTTCTTTTTATAAATGGCGTGTGGGGAAGCGAAAGCTACTGCGTCATAGTGAAAGGGGAGATATGTCGTGTGGGGAAGGGAAAGCCGATTTTTCACCCGATTTGTCCAACTTATCACCTCTAAAATTTAAATAAAACACTGTAAAGAGTTTATATAATGTCTCATTACATACCTATTTGAAGGTTTGTGTCGAATTTGAATAGGGTTTTAAGGGCGGCGCTAAATTTATCTTCACAATTAAACTGTGGGTGTCACGGTTTTTGAGAGTCATGATTGCTAGCAGTGATTACGCAGAAAATGTACAATTGATTGAATTAACTATTAATGAACTCACGAGTAATTAACTTTACACTCACCATTGATCATTTCTTGTTTTTAATCTGAAAGAAAAGCGCTCCACCTGGTGGATAGAGGCTGTATGGCACAGAATGAGTTGAATAATGCCTGCTATACATTACGTCGTGACGTCACACTTTAACGTACAGCATCAGCGGGGTCAGTTTTTTCAACTTTTCTCCAATACTATTGGTCCATTACCATGTCAATCAACGCTGAATTGAAACTTAGTTCACACCCCGGATTTTGATGCCAACACAGTCGCTACAGTCCCATTAGTTTTCATTGCAGCTTCGTTTGAATGCCAAGGTTGCCCACATGTGTGCAGAACGGAGTTAACTAACGTTAGCTAGCCAATTAATGTGATTTTGTTTTCATTAGCTAGGTAGCTAGCTAACATAACAGTATACCAGTCAGGTGAAAGCTAACATTGGCTAGGTAGCTAACCAACAAGCAAGGAAAGCTAGCTAGCTAGCTAGCTAGCTATATTTTGCCAAGAAAGGTTTTTCACATAAGGCTGAAATCATCATGTGTAAACTGCTGATCTAGACACAAACAAAGATGCACAAATAAACTAGCTAATGTCCTTGGCTGCTATGATAGCCAATTCACTTTAGCTAGCTAAGTAACCTTAGCCAACGTAAGACATAACGTTAGCTAACGTGTATGGCCAGTTCCTGCACGGCAATATATCGTACTTTCTTGCACAAAACATAACTAGTTAGTTCATGTTAGTTACGTTAAGTTGAAAACCACCGAACTTTGGGAAACTGCCATGACCATCATGTTTATTTGCATTGCACTGATCAATCTACAGTAACGTTAAGACAAGATAGGCAGATTTCAGATAGGACAAACATTGCAGTTAGCTACATTTCCTCGACTAAGAAGAACCAAGACCACAACACAAACCGAGAAAACAAATTGCTTTGTTAAGATATAATAAGTTATCGATGTTGAACCGCTTATAGTTAATGGTTGAACCCCAAACGCACATGTAAACAGAACCTCAGTTGTGCATGCTGACCAGACTGACAACATTGCTGTTTCAAAAATGTGTTGAATAAATGCCATACGAATTGTAATTCATAACATGTCATGCGAAATGGATGATGGACGTCCACAAATTAATACATACCATATGAAATGTAACTAAATTGAGTGAATAATACTATATAACAATAATACGAAATGCTATGAGATCAGGTTGCAACCCGCAGCAGCGTGCAGTCAAAAGAAAGAAAAATGCTTGTTAACTTTGTTATTAAAACAAATAAACAGTTTTAGTTGTATTTTAACCAAGCAAGATAAATAAACGTGCAATCACTACTGAGTGAATGAGCAAAATCATTTTGGAACGAACACTTCCAGACATTTAAATGGTCTGTCGAAGTCAATGTGTTAAGAACAGGGTTCATAGTGTGATGGTTAGAGTTACCACTTGTGGATCAGAACATTGTGGGTTTGCCTCCCGGAGGAGGTATTTTGACCATTCTTTCATTTATAGTTTTGACAACCCCCTCCCTCCTGACACTGACACACACACACACACACACACACACACACACACACACACACACACACACACACACACACACACACACACACACACACACACACACACTCACACACACACACACACACACACACACACACACACACACACACACACACACACTTATTGTAATTTATTAGGTGGCTCTTAAAAGAGCCTTTTGGGTTCGTGGAGGGGCAGGCAAGTGGCAGTGAGTGTGGTGGTGGTGTGTACTACTGCATCTGTCTTGCTAGAACAGAGGATAGATCAGCTCTCAGACTCTCAAGGAAGAGGTTGTTGCCCTCATCCGTGAGATGCAAGCTTTGATTATTCAAATCAGCTGTGTAGTACTAGTGCAAAAACCAAAACATGCACCCAGGGGGTGCCCCAGGACAGAGTTTGGATTGCGCGCATGCGCCTGACACAGAGAAATGCAAACACCAGCTGGTTGACAGAGCGCCTGGCCATCTCTATGGGCTTGTTGATGTCCTCCTCCCACTGGAACATCCAACTCCTCCACTGTGTGATGTCAGAGTAGGCCACCATTGTCCTGGGGAACATTTTGATGACTACCTCCAAATCAGCTCTCATCTGACGCACCAGGGCTGTCCCTTTTGTGTGGCCCAAGTTGTTTCCACCGAGTTGGATGAATATGATATATTCACGGTCACATTTTGCCTTGGCGAGAGAGAATATTTCAGAACCCTTCCATTGAGAACAGCTCCTCCATATTTCACGCTCCTGTAGTCATCTAGCCAGCTACATTGTGTAATATCTCCTGTAGTCATCTAGCCAGCTACATTGTGTAATCTCTCCTGTAGTCATCTAGCCAGCTACATTGAGTTTCCTTGCTCTTGCCAATTTGCTTTGAGCAATGATCAGTAGGATTATGAGCTGGGATCTTATCAATAAATAAAATCAATAAAACGCATGACATTGTGACATTGTGAGGAGAGCATCTGTTATGTTGTACTATAATGTTGTTTAATAATGTTGCATAATCACCTTCCGGTGTAAAAATCCATAGAAATTAAAAGCAAAAAACTATGTTTTAAGTGAGAATAGTCTGAAGCCGAAAATGAAAGGAAATTCACATGAGCTCCCCAACGCCTCCTCCACCCATGCTCCACCAAGGTATTAACCCTAACCCTAACCCTAACCCCAATGCCTCCTCCACCCATGCTCCACCAAGGTATTAACCCTAACCCTAACCCTAAACCTAACCCTAACCCTAACCCCAACGCCTCTTCCACCCATGCTCCACCAAGGTATTAACCCTAACCCTAACCCTAACCCTAACCCTAACCCTAACCACAATGCCTCCTCCACCCATGCTCTACCAAGGTATTAACCCTAACCCTAACCCCAATGCCTCCTCCACCCATGCTCCACCAAGGTATTAACCCTAACCCTAACCACAATGCCTCCTCCACCCATGCTCTACCAAGGTATTAACCCTAACCCTAACCCTAACCCTAACCCCAATGCCTCCTCCACCCATGCTCCACCAAGGTATTAACCCTAACCCTAACCCTAACCACAATGCCTCCTCCAGCCATGCTCTACCAAGGTATTAACCCTAACCCTAACCCTAACCACAATGCCTCCTCCACCCATGCTCTACCAAGGTATTAACCCTAACCCTAACCACAATGCCTCCTCCACCCATGCTCCACCAAGGTATTCCAGTGCTCATTCAAAACATCTCAAACAGCCTATTTCATACTCTTCAGAGGGATAATGGGCTTTACAGTATTTATTTAAACAAGTAATTTTTTTCATTTCACTTCACCAATTTTGACTATTTTGTGTATGTCCATTACATGAAATCCAAATAAAAATCAATTTAAATTACAGGTTGTAATGCAACAAAATGGGAAAAACGCCAAGGGGGATGAATACTTTGACATTTAGATTTATTTACATTTACATCATTTAGCAGACGCTCTTATCCAGTGCTACTTACAAATTGGTGCATTCAACTTATGATAGCCAGTGGGACAACCACTTTCTTTTTTTTATGGGGGGGGGGGTACAAGGATTACTTTATACTATTCCAGGTATTCCTTAAAGAGGTAGGGTTTCAAGTGTCTCCGGAAGGTGGTCAGTGACTCCGCTGTCCTTGTGTCGTGGGGGAGCTTGTTCCACCATTGGGGTGCCAGAGCAGCAAATAGCTTTGACTATTTGCAAGGC
This sequence comes from Coregonus sp. 'balchen', assembly GCA_902810595.1. Lineage (NCBI taxonomy): Eukaryota > Metazoa > Chordata > Actinopteri > Salmoniformes > Salmonidae > Coregonus > Coregonus sp. 'balchen'. The sequence continues at coordinate 21,521,398 of LR778274.1, forward strand.
ACTGTATATATATATATATATGAATGCCACGATGCCAGTCTGCCTGCTTTATATTGGTGTATGTGTGTGTTCTGATGAGATGTATTTGTTGTTGTACAGTGTCTTATACCAGTATGTGAATAAAGGTTCAGCTGAACTGTCTTGTAACTATCATCATATGAATGGTTGGGGGACACCTAGTGGCCAGCATATGACACTGCATGTAACAACCACTAACTCATAGTAGTCTACAGTCTACAGTCAAATAAAATGTTGTTGGTCACATACACGTGTTTAGCAGATGTTATTGCTGGTGTAGCGAAATGCTTGTGTTTCTAGCTCCGACAGTGCAGTAATATCTAACAAGTAATATCTAACAATTTCACAACATATACCCAATACACACAAATCTAAGTAAAGCAATGGAATTAAGAATATATAAATAAATATATACACAGCAGTCAGTCAGCATATTGCTGGTACATGTTTCCTATAATTAATATCCTAGAAGTATTTAATTCCCTCAGTGGTCAGAGAACAGAGAACTTTGTGAGGACAGCAGAATGGGTCAGAGGTCATGGTGAGGACAGCAGAATGGGTCAGAGGTCATTGTGAGGACAGCAGAACAGGTCAGAGGTCATGGTGAGGACAGCAGGTCTAGATAGAAAGAGGATCTGAAGACTACAGCAGGATGACTTGCTCAACCAATCAAATGGACTTATAAAGCTCTTTTTACATCAGCAGATGCCACAAAGTGCTTATACAGAAACCCAGCCTAAAACCACAAACAGCAGCAATGCAGATGTAGAAGCACGGTGGCTAGGAAAAACTCCCTAGAAAGGCTGGAACCTAGGAATCAGACTCTGAGGGGTGGCCAGTCCACTTCTGTGCATTGAAGTAATATGATACATTTTTTGGGGTTCTAGTCAAGATTCTAGCAGCCGTATTTAGCACTAGCTGAAGTTAATTTAGTGCTTTATCCGTGTAGCCAAAGAGTAGAGCATTGCAGTAGTTTAATATTGAAGTGAGAAAAGCATGGATTAGCATTTCTGAATAATTTTTGGACAGAACGTTTCAGATTTTTGCTACGATTATGAAAAAATCTGAGCTGCCCTTGAAATATTTTTGATATGTTTGTCAAAAGAGAGATCAGGGTCCTGAGTAATGCCAAGGTCCTTCACATTTTTATTTGAGATGACTGTACAACCATCAAGATTAATTGTCAGATCAAACAGCAGATTTCTTTGCTTCTTGGGACCTAGAACTATCATCTCTGTTTTGTCCTTATGTCTGAAATGTAGACTTCCAGGGTAGGCAATTTTGGTCCTAAAAACAGAACCTTGAGGAATACTAAAACTTACGATTGATTTGTCAGAAGACAAACCATCCACGGAGATGAACTGATATCTTTCCAGCAGAAGATCTAAACCAGGCAAGAACTTGTCCGTGTCGACCAATTAGGTTTTCCAATGTCTCCAAAAGAATGTGGTGATTGATGGTGTCTAAGGCGTCACTAAGGTCTATGGGCATGAAGACAGACGCAGAGAGCCTTGGTCTGATGCCATTAAAAGGTCATTTACCATCTTCAGGAGTGCAGTCTCAGTGCTATAATGGATCTAAAACCAGACTGGAGCGTTTTGGATACATTATCTGTCTTCAGGAAGGCAGTGAGTTGCTGAGCAACAGCTTTTTCTAAAAGCATGTAGAGGAATGAGAGATTTGATATAGGCCGATAGTTGTAAACATTTTCCAGGTCAAGGAT
>LR778274.1:21525638-21533138 GCA_902810595.1 Coregonus sp. 'balchen'
ATTGATGTGCTTTGGAGGGGGCTAGATGGATTTCAAAATTTGGCTATGTTTTTTGCACATAGGTACAGGGATAAAAACTCCATCGGACACCCCTGTCCAATTCTGTATGTGGAGAAGGTAATGTCGTGGGGAGCTGGGGTTTGTTTTGTTGTACTTCTGGGAGGCCGTAGATGTCCATTGATGTGCTTTGGAGGGGGCTAGATGGATTTCAAAATTTGGCTATGTTTTTTGCACATAGGTACAGGGATAAAAACTCCATCGGACACCCCTGTCCAATTCTGTATGTGGAGAAGGTAATGTCGTGGGGAGCTGGGGTTTGTTATGTTGTACTTCTGGGAGGCCGTAGATGTCCATTGATGTGCTTTGGAGGGGGCTAGATGGATTTCAAAATTTGGCTATGTTTTTTGCACATACAGGGATAAAAACTCAATTGGACACCCCTGTCCAATTCTGTATGTGGAGAAGGTAATGTCGTGGGGAGCTGGGGTTTGTTTTGTTGTACTTCTGGGAGGCCGTAGATGTCCATTGATGTGCTTTGGAGGGGGCTAGATGGATTTCAAAATTTGGCTATGTTTTTTGCACATACAGGGATAAAAACTCAATTGGACACCCCTGTCCAATTCTGTATGTGGAGAAGGTAATGTCGTGGGGAGCTGGGGTTTGTTTTGTTGTACTTCTGGGAGGCCGTAGATGTCGATTGATGTGCTTTGGAGGGGGCTAGATGGATTTAAAAACTTAGTCTCCGTCTAATGGATTCTGCTGTGTTTGGCTCTTTGGTGACTTAAAAAAAGTGCATCACAAACCTATACCAGATGACTCAGGGGGTATTGAAACGTGCTCCTAGATGGTTTTACAGGGCACTTTTTTTGCACCCCTGTCCAATTCTGTATGTGGAGAAGGTAATGTCGTGGGGAGCTGGGGTTTGTTTTGTTGTACTCCTGGGAGGCCGTAGATGTCCATTGATGTGCTTTGGAGGGGGCTAGATGGATTTCAAAATTTGGCTATGTTTTTTGCACATACAGGGATAAAAACTCAATTGGACACCCCTGTCCAATTCTGTATGTGGAGAAGGTAATGTCGTGGGGAGCTGGGGTTTGTTTTGTTGTACTTCTGGGAGGCCGTAGATGTCCATTGATGTGCTTTGGAGGAAATTTGGCTATGTTTTTTGCACATACAGGGATAAAAACTCAATTGGACACCCCTGTCCAATTCTGTATGTGGAGAAGGTAATGTCGTGGGGAGCTGGGGTTTGTTTTGTTGAACTTCTGGGAGGCCGTAGATGTCCATTGATGTGCTTTGGAGGGGGCTAGATGGATTTCAAAATTTGGCTATGTTTTTTGCACATACAGGGATAAAAACTCAATTGGACACCCCTGTCCAATTCTGTATGTGGAGAAGGTAATGTCGTGGGGAGCTGGGGTTTGTTTTGTTGTACTTCTGGGAGGCCGTAGATGTCCATTGATGTGCTTTGGAGGGGGCTAGATGGATTTCAAAATTTGGCTATGTTTTTTGCACATACAGGGATAAAAACTCAATTGGACACCCCTGTCCAATTCTGTATGTGGAGAAGGTAATGTCGTGGGGAGCTGGGGTTTGTTTTGTTGTACTTCTGGGAGGCCGTAGATGTCCATTGATGTGCTTTGGAGGGGGCTAGATGGATTTCAAAATTTGGCTATGTTTTTTGCACATAGGTACAGGGATAAAAACTCCATCGGACACCCCTGTCCAATTCTGTATGTGGAGAAGGTAATGTCGTGGGGAGCTGGGGTTTGTTATGTTGTACTTCTGGGAGGCCGTAGATGTCCATTGATGTGCTTTGGAGGGGGCTAGATGGATTTCAAAATTTGGCTATGTTTTTTGCACATACAGGGATAAAAACTCAATTGGACACCCCTGTCCAATTCTGTATGTGGAGAAGGTAATGTCGTGGGGAGCTGGGGTTTGTTTTGTTGTACTTCTGGGAGGCCGTAGATGTCCATTGATGTGCTTTGGAGGGGGCTAGATGGATTTAAAAACTTAGTCTCCGTCTAATGGATTCTGCTGTGTTTGGCTCTTTGGTGACTTAAAAAAAGTGCATCACAAACCTATCCCAGATGACTCAGGGGGTATTGAAACGTGCTCCTAGATGGTTTTACAGGGCTTTTTTTTTTTTTTAAGAAAAAAGACAGTCTCAGGCTGTTGGATTCTGTTAAAGTTGCGGCACATGTGCCGCAGCTTTAACAGAATCCAACAGCCGGAGACTAAGTGTTTGGCTCTTTGGTGACTTAAAAAAAAGTGCAACACAAACCTATTCCAGATGACTCAGGGGGTATTGAAACGTGCTCCTAGATGGTTTTACAGGGCACTTTTTTTGCACCCCTGTCCAATTCTGTATGTGGAGAAGGTAATGTCGTGGGGAGCTGGGGTTTGTTTTGTTGTACTCCTGGGAGGCCGTAGATGTCCATCGATTTGGGCCTCAAAGGTTGGGAAATCTTAGGCAAAGGTGGAAACTCCATAGGACACAATGTTAAAGGTGTCTGAGTAGATGGAGCTACTCGACGGGCCTGTAGCATGGATCTCAATGTATCCACTGAAGTTATAGTAAACTTGTGCCTATATTTGGCTTTTCCCCAAACTACTGCCTTATTAAAGGCCTCCAGGTGAAAATCATGAAGTTCCTCTAAACCCAGAGCTATCACCATATCATAATGTTCCCGTAATATACTCATGTTAACCTTTTTTACAGAGGGTTGAATGTAGTGTTTTCACAATCTGCAGGTTGGGTCAATCTAAACCATGTTTAGGGTCAATCTTACCACCTCCGGTTGCTCCAGGAAGCTTAAACTCAACACAGGTAATCCTTATAGTGGCCTGATGGGTTGACAAAGAAGACAGTTTGATATGGCAATCAAAACCCACATAGGCATCAATTTGAAGTTAGGGCAGCAGGCAATGTATTTCTATGGGGGGAAATGAGAGTGAATAAATGCACGCTGTTGTCACTGTTAAGGGTTAATTCCACATGGTCACGGGTAGGCTTGCACGGATCGGGAGGACCTTAGGAGCGTTCCTGTGGTTGAATTGTGTTTCTAGCCTCAACGGTTCTCTCGCTGTGGCCCAAAAGCCTATAAATTGAGGTCAAGGCTTCAATTTGGGCCTTTTTTCTTTGCACAGTCACTGCGGTTAGGGTTAGGGTTAGGGGTTAGGGTTAGGGTACAGGGATAAAAACTCAATCGGACACCCCTGTCCAATTCTGTATGTGGAGAAGGTAATGTCGTGGGGAGCTGGGGTTTGTTTTGTTGTACTTCTGGGAGGCCGTAGATGTCCATTGATGTGCTTTGGAGGGGGCTAGATGGATTTCAAAATTTGGCTATGTTTTTTGCACATACAGGGATAAAAACTCAATTGGTCACCCCTGTCCAATTCTGTATGTGGAGAAGGTTAGGGTTAGGGTTAGGGTTAGGGTTAGGGTTAGGTACAGGGATAAAAACTCCATCGGACACCCCTGTCCAATTCTGTATGTGGAGAAGGTAATGTCGTGGGGAGCTGGGGTTTGTTTTGTTGTACTTCTGGGAGGCCGTAGATGTCCATTGATGTGCTTTGGAGGGGGCTAGATGGATTTCAAAATTTGGCTATGTTTTTTGCACATACAGGGATAAAAACTCAATTGGACACCCCTGTCCAATTCTGTATGTGGAGAAGGTAATGTCGTGGGGAGCTGGGGTTTGTTTTGTTGTACTTCTGGGAGGCCGTAGATGTCCATTGATGTGCTTTGGAGGGGGCTAGAGGATTTCAAAATTTGGCTATGTTTTTTGCACATAGGTTACAGGGATAAAAAACTCCATCGGACACCCCTGTCCAATTCTGTATGTGGAGAAGGTAATGTCGTGGGGAGCTGGGGTTTGTTATGTTGTACTTCTGGGAGGCCGTAGATGTCCATTGATGTGCTTTGGAGGGGGCTAGATGGATTTCAAAATTTGGCTATGTTTTTTTGCACATACAGGATAAAAACTCAATTGGACCACCCCTGTCCAATTCTGTATGTGGAGAAGGTAATGTCGTGGGGAGCTGGGGTTTGTTTTGTTGTACTTCTGGGAGGCCGTAGATGTCCATTGATGTGCTTTGGAGGGGGCTAGATGGATTTAAAAACTTAGTCTCCGTCTAATGGATTCTGCTGTGTTTGGCTCTTTGGTGACTTAAAAAAAGTGCATCACAAACCTATCCCAGATGACTCAGGGGGTATTGAAACGTGCTCCTAGATGGTTTTACAGGGCACTTTTTTTGCACCCCTGTCCAATTCTGTATGTGGAGAAGGTAATGTCGTGGGGAGCTGGGGTTTGTTTTGTTGTACTTCTGGGAGGCCGTAGATGTCCATTGATGTGCTTTGGAGGAAATTTGGCTATGTTTTTTGCACATACAGGGTTAAAAACTCAATTGGACACCCCTGTCCAATTCTGTATGTGGAGAAGGTAATGTCGTGGGGAGCTGGGGTTTGTTTTGTTGAACTTCTGGGAGGCCGTAGATGTCCATTGATGTGCTTTGGAGGGGGCTAGATGGATTTTCAAAATTTGGCTAATGTTTTTTTGGCACATACAGGGATTTAAAAACTCAATTGGCCACCCCTGTCCAATTTCTGTATGTGGGAGAAGGTAATGTCCGTGGGGCGCTGGGGTTTTGTTTTGTTTTGTACTTCTGGGATGGCTTAGGGTTTAGGGTTAGGTTAGGGTTAGGGTTAGGGTTAGGTTTAAGAGAAAATTGCCCTTCAAGAGGACCAAATACACGGGCACATGTTCTCTAATTCTATTTCTCCTATTGATACATCATAGTCCTACAGGAAATTGGGAGATATACCCCAAAGAAAGATGTTATGGTTTATCCCTAAAAAAGAACAGATAAGAGTAACCTTTTCCTCCAAGAGGATAATTGGGCTCTCATACTTTAGTTTCAGACTTGTGGGATTCCTGATATCCACTTTTTAAGTCCCAAGGGGGTTAGGGTTAAGGTTAGATTTGAAGCTTGAGTTCCAATTAAGGTTGGTATCGGGGTCAAGGTTCAGGGATTGAGGTGGGGTTAAAATTAGGATTGTGATTGGGGTTAGGATTAGAACTGAGGTTATTATCCGGGTTGAGATTAGGTTTAGGATTAGGGTTAAGGTTAAAGCTAGGGTTGGGATTGCTCCAGTTTCAGGTAAGGTTAAGGTTAGGGTTCGAGCAAGGATCAGAGTTACAATCAAGGTTAGGGTTATAGTTAGGGTAAACCAAGAGGTTAGACTTAGGGTTCAAGTTAAGTTTAAAGCTTGCGTTAGGGTTAAGGTTATGATCAAGGTTAGGTTTAGGATGGAGGTTAAGGTTAGAGATAGGGTTGGGATAGGGTTAGGGGTTAGGGTTAGGGTTAGGGTTAGGGTTAGGGTTAGGTTTAGGTTTAAAGTTAGAGAAGGTTAAGGTTAGGTTTAGGATGGAGGTTAAGGTTAGAGATAGGGTTGGGATAGGGTTAGGGGTTAGGGGTTAGGGGTTAGGGTTAGGGTTAGGTTTAGGATTAGGTTTAAAGTTAGAGCTAGAATTGAAATTGCTCCGGTTAAAGTTAGGATTAAGGTTATAATCAAGGTTAAGGTTAAGTTTTGGATTAGGGTTGGGGTTATAGTTAAAGTAAACTGGGGTTGGGATGGTTCAGGTTAGTGTTCAGGTCAGAGTTCGAAAAGTTTAGGTCTCTAATACTTTTCATTAAGGCCTTTAGGATTACAAGTACCCAATTTTTTTATCCAACACCGCTCCTGGATCTGTCTGTGTTTTAGCGACCACCCCTGGTTAGATTCCAACCCTGCTATTCTTAACTGAGCTACTGGATGAGATCTAAAGTGGATGTATAGTGTGCTTTTAACCGACTCCTTACTTATATGATAGAGATGTTGTTTGAGTCTGGCTTCCAAGGAGTTCCTAGTTTCTCCAATATACAGTTTTCCACATTGTAGACATTCAATTCCATATACAATGTTGGTGGTCTTCAATTGAAATACCTCCCATACTGGAGCCCCTAGACCCGACCATTTATTCTGAATGTATTTAACTTGTCTAAAATGTGATCCACTCCGCCCCGGCTTCTCCCTGAAACCAGAGTGTACCAGCACATCTTTCAAATTTTTATTTCGCCGATATGCTGATATTACTCTGAACTGTTGGAGAATCTCCACCTCCTCCCTCGTCTGCTCAAAATGATCCTTCACTATGGAGTTAAACCTCATAGAAGACTGTGAATATGTGGTGACAAATGGAATAATGCATCCATCATGACTAGTCCTCCCACATATAGGTTCCGTTACAGACATATTGTTCACCTCTGCTCTTATAGTGCGGAGGAAACGTTTTGAGTATCCTCTGGGTCTGAGAGCCTTAAAAAGAATTCCTATAGCCTCCTTGACATGTTTTTCCTGTGTACAAATCCTATTAAATCTAATAAGCTGCGACTTTATCAACCCCCTGTAGGTGTGTTTTGGATGAAAACTGGATTTATGTAAGAGGGAATGGGTGTCCGTAGGTTTAAAATAAACCTTTGTTGCTAATCGCTTCAGGTTATCATTCCCCTCTACAAAAAATACCTCGGTGTCCAAAAATTCTATTCGTTCCGGCTGAACATTGTGCTTAATCGTAATTGACGGATGATGTGTATTCAGAATCTTCACAAACTCCATAAAATCTGAAAGTGAATGTGTCCATAACCCAAATATATCATCTAGATACCGTAAATACAAAATTGGAAGCTTTATACATTTGGGGAAGACTGATTGTTCCCATTCTGCCATATAAATATTGGCATAGGACGGGGCAAACTTCTTCCCCATAGCTGTACCATGGATTTGAAGAAACCAATTAGAATTAAATTCAAAGTCATTTCTTGTTAAACTGAGTTCCAATAGTTGTAGTAAAGCCCCATCTGGTCTATCTAGGTCTGGATATTTATGGAAGATGTTTTTGATCGCTCTAAGACCCAACTTGGTGTCAATGTTGGTATACAATGAGTCAATATCAATTGAAAAAAACACAGTCTCTTGAGGCACACTAATTTCTTTCAATTTTGTCACAAATTCATACGTGTCTTTAATGAAGCTTTGATGTTTCCGTGACAGAGGATTTATAAAATAATCTAAATACTCTGCTATTCTATACGATTCCGAGCCACAGTCCGATACAATCGGCCTACCACATGGAACCTCAGAAGGAATGGTCCAAGTCTCAGGAGGTTTGTGGATTTTAGGCAACAAATAAAATTGTCTGGGACGTGGGGTATCTGGTCCAAATAGGTAAAACATTTGTTTGTCTGTAATGTAATTATTCTCATAAAGTTCTCCTAAAATCTGCCTAATTTGTCTCTGGGTCTCCTGCTGCAATGAATGAGTCAATGGTCTATAATGTTTAGAATTACTCAATTGCCTTTTCGCCTCGATCAGATACTGTGTTTGATCCAAAATAACAATCTTTGATCCTTTATCCGCTGGTTTTATAACTATGTTGGAATTCTTACTTAAGG
>LR778274.1:21537265-21547265 GCA_902810595.1 Coregonus sp. 'balchen'
ACGGGGAATTTGGGCGGGGGCCCCGAGGGAGTTTTTATCCCTATTGGTAAAAAACATAACAACATTTTGAAATCCACCTAGCCCCCTCCAAAGCACATCGATGGACATCTATGGCCTCCCAGGAGTACAACAAAACAAACCCCAGCTCCCCACGACATTACCTTCTCCACATACAGAATTGGACAGGGGTGTCCGATCGAGTTTTTATCCCTGTACCTAAACCTAACCCTAACCCTAACCCTAACCCTAACCCTAACCCTAACCCTAACCCTAACCCTAACCCTAAACCTAACCCTAACCCCTAACCCTAACCCCCTAACCCTAACCCCTAACCCTAACCCCTAACCCTAACCCCTAACCCTAAACCCTAACCCTAACCCTAACCCCTAACCCTAACCCCTAACCCTAAACCCTAACCCTAACCCTAACCCTAACCCTAACCCTAACCCTAACCCTCCCCAACCCCCTTCCCTCCCCCCCTCCCTACCTCCTCCAGTTCCTTCCTTAGATCCTCCAGTAGAGGTGGCAGTTCCCCCCTCCTTATCCAACATCATGAACTTGTCAAAGTCTTTTCAACTTACAGCACCGCAGGCCCAACTCCTGGAGAATAGGGTTGTCATTCATTCCCCGTCCAATCAAATTCGACTGGGAGGAACTTCATAGGTACACCCACAAATACCATAGACGACTCAAACTTCTCGACTATTTTGACTATCGGGACAAATGACAACTACCTACCATTCACCCTTCCTTCGACCTGGGAACCTAAACTGTCCCAGGTAGACGGGAGGGTCCAGAAATCTAATCAGAACGGACAAAGACACCCTTCACAACTACCACACCCAGGCAGATAGACATGGACAACCTCACTAGTATAGAACGACAAGCCATAAAATAACTTATAAAACAACCCTCACATAATATTGAAACCAGAGATAAGGGATCAAAAACAGTGATCCTAGACAAACATCAATACACATAGAGGCAAACAGACAGTTTATCCAACACCAAGTACTATGTACCTATAGAAGACAGCCTACAACCACAGACTCAGAACTAAGCTACGCCGAATCATACAAACACTTTATGATAAACGGTACATCAATAAGAAACAACGAGACTTTCTATTTGGACCAGACACCCCACGACCCAGACTGTTTTACCTACTTTGTAAAATTCACAAGGAACCAGACACCTGGACAATTCCCCATGAAGTTCCTCCTGGAAGGCCCATCGTATCAGACTGCAATAGTGAATCGTACAACATAGCTCAATATATTGACCATCATATCAACCCGCTCTCCACTAGACACCCCAGCTACCTCAGAGACACTTACCACTTCCTTGAGAAGATTAAACCCATAGTTGTTTCCCTCCCAAACATACATATTCACTATAGACATTGATAGCTTATACACTACATAAATACACAGCAACAGGAATACAGACGGTTAGAAATCTACTCCATGCACACCCAGATAGGAATAGACCAGACAATGAATTACTACAATTATTAGAAATTAGTCTCACACACAACGATTTTATATTCAATGATAGGCACTACTTGCAGGTGGAGGGGAACAGCTATGGGGAAGAAATTTGCCCCTGCATATGCAAACATCTACATGGCTGAATGGGAGAGAGAGGCATTTGGCCAAGTGCCCACATCAACCCACATTTTATTACAGATTTCTAGACGACATCATAGGAGCCTGGCCTCATGACATCCAACTATTCACTGAATTCATCAGCATTCTCAACAGTCATCACCCCGTCCATTAAGGTTAAATACACATAGATCCATGTGAAGTACATTTCTTGGATACCACAGTATTCTTTAATCAGATAAATCATCCCAAAAAACATTACTCACTAAAGTTTATTTTCAAACCAACAGATACACATGCTCTACTCCATAAACAGAGTTATCATCCCAAACATACATTTAAAGGCATCGTCAAATCCCAAATTATACGGTTCCATAGGATATCCTCCTGTAAACAGGATCTGGACACAGCAATTCAAACACTATTTCATGCACTTAGACAAAGAGGCTACTCCAAACGATACCTCAGAACCATAAAAACCAGTACCTTGGCGGGCCCTCTCTCTCCCATTCAGCTAACACACCCACAAAAACACAAGTCTGTCAATCACCTCTTCTGACCACAACTTTCATTACACAGGTTCTGGAGGCACTTCCAAATCCCCCCCTTCCCCTGACCTTAACCCTGACCCTAACCTTAAACCCTTACCCTAAACCCGGGTTCGTATCCTGCTCCCGCCCCTGACCCTAACCTTAAACCCTACCCTAACCTGGGTTCGTATCCGGTTCCAACTCCTTACCCTAACCCCAACCCTAACCCTAAACCCTAACCCTACTCCTAACCCTAACCCTAACCTTAAACCCTTACCCTAACCTGGGTTCGTATCCTGCTCCCGCCACTGACCCTAACCTTAACCCTTACCCTAACCCGGGTTCGTATCCTGTCCCAACTCCTAACCCTACCCCCAACCCTGACTCCTAACCCTAACCTACCCCCAAACCCTACTCCTAACCCTAACCCTAACCCTACTCCTAACCCTAACCCTACCCCCAACCCTACTCCTAACCCCTAACCCCAACCTACCCTAACCCTAACCCCCTAACCCTACCCTCCAACCCTACACCTACCTACTCCTAACCCTAACCTTAACCCTTACCCTAACCTGGGTTCGTATCCTGCTCCCACCCACCTGACCCTAACCTTAACCCTTACCCTAACCCGGGTTCGTATCCTGGTTCCAACTCCTAACCCTACCCCCAACCCTACTCCTAACCCTAACCCTACCCCCAACCCCTACTCCTAACCCTAACCCTAACCCTACTCCTAACCCTAACCCTACCCCAACCCTACTCCTAACCCTGACCCTGACCCTAACCTTAACCCTTACCCTAACCCGGGTTCGTATCCTGTTCCCACCCCTAACCCTACTCCTAACCCTAACCCCACCAAAACCCCCCCTCTCAGAATCACAACCTTCTCTCCTCCTCTGATTCCTCTTCCAATCAGCAGACAATCCTTATCCCCTTAGTCACTACATTCTTCCCATAGGATCAGAACCGCTACATCAGGCATTCAAACATAATTTTCTCATTACTCAACAGGCATACACACCCTTCCAGCCATATAGAATTATCTCAGCATTCAGAAGGAATAAGAGTCTCAAAGACGTCCTAATCAAAGCAAAATACAGCACTAAGCCCCCCACAACCACCCAAACCTCACACGGCCCACTTCAAACCAAGAAAATTCATTTCAAATCCACACAGCAAGACCTCCACTCCAGTTCTAGACTCTATCTCACTCAACACTCCAAATGTCATTTATATAATTACCTGTACATTATGCAAAAAAACACTACATCGGGGAAACTCAGTATACAATAGAAACTAGACTTAAACAACATCTATACAACATCAAACGGGCCCATCTACACACAGAACTAGTCCACTCATTTCCAGGATCACCCCATCACTTACCTCAATATATCCGGCTTACAGTCATGTTCTGGGTGGACCAGTGGGCGGCGAAAAGCAGTGGAACGTGGGTGGATAAGAGATCTTCAAACAATTACACCCACCGGTCTGAATGAGCGTTTTTAACCAGTTAGATGGGATCAATCGAAAGGGATAGCACTTGTTTACAGGGATCTCAAGGAGGTGAAAGAAGGATGCACTATTCAAACAAAAAATAAAGTTTAAGTGGGTTTGTCTATATTTAATATTTGCATGCTTATCTTAAATAGTTTTATTCCTTCCTTTTTTTAGGTATTTGATTTTGTTTTGACATTTTAGCACTTTATCTCTTAGCACTTTGTCTTCTAGCGCTTATATATGTGGATATAATTGTGTTTGTATATGTATTATTAAAGCATTCTATCCCCTGATCCCTTGTATATTTTAATATCTCAGTCCCTTCATGGTCCTAGATAACCACTAAGACTATCATTTAGAAACAATAATAACCTACTTACTTTTGGTAAGTTTGGAGGGGGTAATCTAGATAATTTTTAACAGTTGAATGGTTTATTAGCATTATATTGGAGGGGCACACAACAATAGGCCTGCGCACCACAAGACAAAACCAGTCTCTTTTTAACCCTACCCTAAACTTCCCTAAACCTAACCCTAACCCCTAACCCTAACCCTAACCCTAACCCAACCCAACCCCAAAAACCCCAAAACCCTAACCCTAAAACCCCCCCCTCAACCCCAACCCAAACCCCAAACCCTAAAACCCCCAAAACCCCAACCCCCCAACCCCAACCCAAACCCCCAAACCCCCAACCTAAAAACCCAACCCAACCTAAAACCCCAAACCCCAACCAACCTAAAACCCGCCCATGTGCCAAAAAAAATAACCAAATTTTGAAATCCATCTACCCCTCCAAAGCCTCGAGGAATTACGGCCTCCCAGGGTAAAACAAAAAAAACCCCACTCCCCCACACATTAATTTTCCCCATACAGAATTGGACGGGGTGTCCGTGGGGGTTTTTATCCCCTTTAAACCCCAACCCCAACCCTAACCCCAACCCAAAACCCTAAAAAACCCAACCCTTAACCCCCAACCCTAACCCAACCCAACCCCTTTAACCCAAAAACCCCTAAACCCCTAACCCTAACCCCTAAAAATAACCCAACCCAACCCCTAAAAAACCCAAAAAACCCTAAAACCCCAACCCAAACCCAAAACCCCCCCCAAACCGAAGGAAAAGGGGTGTCCGATGGAGGGGTTTTTTTAAAATTTCACCCCGGGGGAAAAACCTAACCCTAACCCAACCCTAACCCTAACCCACCCTAAACCCATTACCTTTTCCACATAAGAAAAGGGGGAAAGGGGTGTCCGATGCAGTTTTTAAATCCTTACCTAAACCCAAACCCCCAACCCAACCCGTACGTATGTGCAAAAAACATAGCCAAATTTTTAAACCATCTAGCCCCCTCCAAAGCAATCAAGGGGCATTAGGCCTCCCAAAGTAAACAAAACAAACCCCCCGCTCCCCCCCGAATTACCTTTTCCACATACAGAATTGGACGGGGGGTCCCCATCGAGTTTTTTTCCCGTCCTAACCCCTTTAAAAAACCCAACCCCAACCCTAACCCAACCCTAAAACCCCAACCCCAACCCAAAACCCAAAACCCCAACCCCAAACCCCTAACCCTAACCCCTAACCCTAACCCCTAACCCTAACCCTAACCCCTAACCCTAACCCCTAACCCTAACCCTAACCCTAACCCTAACCCCTAACCCTAACCCCTAACCCTAACCCTAACCCTAACCCTAACCCTAACCCTAACCCTAACCACTAACCCTAACCCTCCCCAACCCCCCTTCCCTCCCCCCCCTCCCTACCTCCTCCAGTTCCTTCCTTAGATCCTCCAGTAGAGGTGGCAGTTCCCCCCTCCTTATCCAACATCATGAACTTGTCAAAGTCTTTTCAACTTACAGCACCGCAGGCCCAACTCCTGGAGAGAGGGTTGTCATTCATTCCCCGTCCAATCAAATTCGACTGGGAGGAACTTCATAGGTACACCCACAAATACCATAGACGACTCAAACTTCTCGACTATTTTGACTATCGGACAAATGACAACTACCTACCATTCACCCTTCCTTCGACCTGGGAACCTAAACTGTCCCAGGTAGACGGGAGGGTCCAGAATCTAATCAGAACGGACAAAGACACCCTTCACAACTACCACACCCAGGCAGATAGACAGGACAACCTCACTAGTATAGAACGACAAGCCATAAAAGAACTTATAAACAACCCTCACATAATATTGAAACCAGCAGATAAGGGATCAAAAACAGTGATCCTAGACAAACATCAATACACATATGAGGCAAACAGACAGTTATCCAACACCAAGTACTATGTACCTATAGAAGACAGCCTACAACCACAGACTCAGACTAAGCTACGCCGAATCATACAAACACTTTATGATAAACGGTACATCAATAAGAAACAACGAGACTTTCTATTTGGACCAGA
The DNA here is from genome assembly GCA_902810595.1 of Coregonus sp. 'balchen'. Lineage (NCBI taxonomy): Eukaryota > Metazoa > Chordata > Actinopteri > Salmoniformes > Salmonidae > Coregonus > Coregonus sp. 'balchen'. Next base: position 21,543,309 of record LR778274.1, read on the forward strand.
CACCCCACGACCCAGACTGTTTTACCTACTTTGTAAAATTCACAAGGAACCAGACACCTGGACAATTCCCCATGAAGTTCCTCCTGGAAGGCCCATCGTATCAGACTGCAATAGTGAATCGTACAACATAGCTCAATATATTGACCATCATATCAACCCTCTCTCCACTAGACACCCCAGCTACCTCAGAGACACTTACCACTTCCTTGAGAAGATTAAACCCATAGTTGTTCCCTCCCAAACATACATATTCACTATAGACATTGATAGCTTATACACTAACATAAATACAGCAACAGGAATACAGACGGTTAGAAATCTACTCCATGCACACCCAGATAGGAATAGACCAGACAATGAATTACTACAATTATTAGAAATTAGTCTCACACACAACGATTTTATATTCAATGATAGGCACTACTTGCAGGTGGAGGGAACAGCTATGGGGAAGAAATTTGCCCCTGCATATGCAAACATCTACATGGCTGAATGGGAGAGAGAGGCATTGGCCAAGTGCCCACATCAACCCACATTTTATTACAGATTTCTAGACGACATCATAGGAGCCTGGCCTCATGACATCCAACTATTCACTGAATTCATCAGCATTCTCAACAGTCATCACCCGTCCATTAAGGTTAAATACACAATAGATCCATGTGAAGTACATTTCTTGGATACCACAGTATTCTTTAATCAGATAAATCAATCCCAAAAAACATTACTCACTAAAGTTTATTTCAAACCAACAGATACACATGCTCTACTCCATAAACAGAGTTATCATCCCAAACATACATTTAAAGGCATCGTCAAATCCCAAATTATACGGTTCCATAGGATATCCTCCTGTAAACAGGATCTGGACACAGCAATTCAAACACTATTTCATGCACTTAGACAAAGAGGCTACTCCAAACGATACCTCAGAACCATAAAAACCAGTACCTTGGCGGCCCTCTCTCCCATTCAGCTAACACACCCACAAAACACAAGTCTGTCAATCACTCTTTCGGACCACAACTTTCATTACACAGGTTCTGGAGGCACTTCCAAATCCCCCCCTTCCCCTGACCTTAACCCTGACCCTAACCTTAACCCTTACCCTAACCCGGGTTCGTATCCTGCTCCCGCCCCTGACCCTAACCTTAACCCTTACCCTAACCTGGGTTCGTATCCTGTTCCAACTCCTTACCCTAACCCCAACCCTAACCCTAACCCTAACCCTACTCCTAACCCTAACCCTAACCTTAACCCTTACCCTAACCTGGGTTCGTATCCTGCTCCCGCCACTGACCCTAACCTTAACCCTTACCCTAACCCGGGTTCGTATCCTGTTCCAACTCCTAACCCTACCCCCAACCCTACTCCTAACCCTAACCCTACCCCCAACCCTACTCCTAACCCTAACCCTAACCCTACTCCTAACCCTAACCCTACCCCCAACCCTACTCCTAACCCTAACCCCAACCCTAACCCTAACCCTAACCCTACCCCCAACCCTACACCTAACCCTACTCCTAACCCTAACCTTAACCCTTACCCTAACCTGGGTTCGTATCCTGCTCCCACCCCTGACCCTAACCTTAACCCTTACCCTAACCCGGGTTCGTATCCTGTTCCAACTCCTAACCCTACCCCCAACCCTACTCCTAACCCTAACCCTACCCCCAACCCTACTCCTAACCCTACCTAACCCTACTCCTAACCCTAACCCTACCCCCAACCCTACTCCTAACCCTGACCCTGACCCTAACCTTAACCCTTACCCTAACCCGGGTTCGTATCCTGTTCCCACCCCTAACCCTACTCCTAACCCTAACCCCACCAAAACCCCCCCCTCTCAGAATCACAACCTTCTCTCCTCCTCTGATTCCTCTTCCAATCAGCAGACAATCCTTATCCCCTTAGTCACTACATTCTCCCATAGGATCAGACCGCTACATCAGGCATTCAAACATAATTTTCTCATTACTCAACAGGCATACACACCCTTCCAGCCATATAGAATTATCTCAGCATTCAGAAGGAATAAGAGTCTCAAAGACGTCCTAATCAAAGCAAAATACAGCACTAAGCCCCCACAACCACCCAAACCTCACACGGCCCACTTCAAACCAAGAAAATTCATTTCAAATCCACACAGCAAGACCTCCACTCCAGTTCTAGACTCTATCTCACTCAACACTCCAAATGTCATTTATATAATTACCTGTACATTATGCAAAAAACACTACATCGGGGAAACTCAGTATACAATAGAAACTAGACTTAAACAACATCTATACAACATCAAACGGGCCCATCTACACACAGAACTAGTCACTCATTTCCAGGATCACCCCATCACTTACCTCAATATATCCGGCTTACAGTCATGTTCTGGGTGGACCAGTGGGCGGCGAAAAGCAGTGGAACGTGGGTGGATAAGAGATCTTCAAACAATTACACCCACCGGTCTGAATGAGCGTTTTTAACCAGTTAGATGGGATCAATCGAAAGGGATAGCACTTGTTTACAGGGATCTCAAGGAGGTGAAAGAAGGATGCACTATTCAAACAAAAAATAAAGTTTAAGTGGGTTTGTCTAATATTTAATATTTGCATGCTTATCTTAAATAGTTTTATTCCTTCCTTTTTTAGGTATTTGATTTTGTTTTGACATTTTAGCACTTTATCTCTTAGCACTTTGTCTTCTAGCGCTTAAATATGTGGATATAATTGTGTTTGTATGTGTATTATTAAAGCATCTATCACCTGATCCCTTGTATATTTTAATATCTCAGTCCCTTCATGGTCCTAGATAACCACTAAGACTATCATTTAGAAACAATAATAACCTACTTACTTTTGGTAAGTTTGGAGGGGGTAATCTAGATAATTTTAACAGTTGAATGGTTTATAGCATTATATTGGAGGGGCACACAACAATAGGCCTGCGCACCACAAGACAAACCAGTCTCTTTTTAACCCTACCCTAATTCAAAACCTAACCCTAACCCTAACCCTAACCCTAACCCTAACCTAACCCTAACCCTAACCCTAACCCTAACCCTAACCCTAACCCTAACCCTAACCCTAACCCCTAACCCTAACCCTAACCCTAACCCCTAACCCTAACCCTAACCCTAACCCTAACCCAACCCTAACCCTAACCCTAACCCTAACCCTAACCCTAACCCTGTACCTATGTGCAAAAAACATAACCAAATTTTGAAATCCATCTAGCCCCCTCCAAAGCACATCGATGGACATCTACGGCCTCCCAGGAGTACAACAAAACAAACCCCAGCTCCCCACGACATTAACTTCTCCACATACAGAATTGGACAGGGGTGTCCGATGGAGTTTTTATCCCTGTACCTAACCCTAACCCTAACCCTAACCCTAACCCTAACCCTAAACCCTAACCCTAACCCTAACCCTAACCCTAACCCTAACCCTAACCCCTAACCCTAACCCTAACCCTAACCCTAACCCTAACCCTAACCCTAACCCTAACCCTAACCCTAACCCTAACCCATTACCTTCTCCACATACAGAATTGGACAGGGGTGTCCGATGGAGTTTTTATCCCTGTACCTAACCCTAACCCTAACCCTAACCCTAACCCTAACCCTAACCCATTACCTTCTCCACATACAGAATTGGACAGGGGTGTCCGATGCAGTTTTTATCCCTGTACCTAACCCTAACCCTAACCCTAACCCTGTACGCTATGTGCAAAAAACATAGCCAAATTTTGAAATCCATCTAGCCCCCTCCAAAGCACATCAATGGACATCTACGGCCTCCCAGAAGTACAACAAAACAAACCCCAGCTCCCCACGACATTACCTTCTCCACATACAGAATTGGACAGGGGTGTCCAATTGAGTTTTTATCCCTGTATGTGCAAAAAACATAGCCACATTTTGAAATCCATCTAGCCCCCTCCAAAGCACATCAATGGACA
>LR778274.1:21552265-21620686 GCA_902810595.1 Coregonus sp. 'balchen'
TGAGGAAATGGACATCTTGGGTTTCGAGCATTGTCGAGTAGTGACACCTACAATATTACAAGGAAATCACCAGATTCTTTAGAAAGTAAACATTTCACTGTAATGTCTGTACCTACAATGTGACCAATAAAAGTTTATTTGATTTGCAAGGGTCCCGTTCACAGCACACACTCGCTCTAACACTCTAACACGTAGCCTGGGTCGTTTTGACCCCAGCCAGGACAGGAGAGGACAACGCTAGGGGTCATACAGCCACTCGCTCTAACACATAGGCACTGACACGTAGCCTGGGTATTTTGACCCCGGACAGGACAGCGGGAGGAGATATACAGCCACTAGCTCTAACACATAGGCACTGACACGTAGCCTGGGTCGTTTGACCCGGACAGGACAACGCTAGGGGTTATACAGCCACTCACTCTAACACGTAGCCTGGGTCTTTTTGACCCCAGCCAGGACAGGAGAGGACAACGCTAGGGGTCATACAGCCACTCGCTCTAACACATAGGCACTGACACGTAGCCTGGGTCTTTTTGACCCGGACAGGACAACGCTAGGGGTCATACAGCCACTAGCTCTAATACATAGGCACTGACACGTAGCCTGGGTCTTTTTGACCCCGGACAGGACAACGCTAGGGGTCATACAGCCACTCGCTCTAACACATAGGCACTGACACGTAGCCTGGGTCTTTTTGACCCGGACAGGACAACGGGAGGGTTAATGGACTGTTATTTTAAGCTTGGGGTTGTGATTAGCGGATCAAAGTATGTAACATTTTGTCTCTGCTCTTCTAGCTTGATGTTTGTCAACATTTCCCCAGAGGCAGACCGCTTCCCGGAGACCCTGAACTCTCTGCGTTTTGCCAGCAAGGTCAGAGTGGCCTCACACTATTTAATTTTTTTAATAACACATACAATTCACTCAAGAACATGTTCATATGCTGTGCATATTTTGTTAAATATCTGAATAACAATGGCATATTTGTAACTGTTTATTTATTCTGTTGCAGGTGAAGGATTGTGTTATTGGCACAGCATCAGCTAACGAAGTAAAAGCCCACAAGAAGTAAAAAGGGGGAAATGTAAATGGACTATTTTTTAAATATAATTTGCATCAATAAAGTTGTACAAACATGGTCTCTTTTTTGTTTTCTTGAGTAAGGCAGCTTCAAAATGCAGGTGTTTCAGCCTAGCTGAGTAAGGCAGCTTCAAAATGCAGATGTTTCAGCCTAGCTCAGTAAGGCAGCTCCAACATGCAGGTGTTTCAGCCTAGCTCAGTAAGGCAGCTTCAACATGCAGGTGTTTCAGCCTAGCTCAGTAAGGCAGCTCCAACATGCAGGTGTTTCAGCCTAGCTCAGTAAGGCAGCTCCAACATGCAGGTGTTTCAGCCTAGCTCAGTAAGGCAGCTCCAACATGCAGGTGTTTCAGCCTAGCTCAGTAAGGCAGCTCCAACATGCAGGTGTTTCAGCCTAGCTCAGTAAGGCAGCTTCAACATGCAGGTGTTTCAGCCTAGCTCAGTAAGGCAGCTCCAACATGCAGGTGTTTCAGCCTAGCTCAGTAAGGCAGCTCCAACATGCAGGTGTTTCAGCCTAGCTCAGTAAGGCAGCTCCAACATGCAGGTGTTTCAGCCTAGCTCAGTAAGGCAGCTCCAACATGCAGGTGTTTCAGCCTAGCTCAGTAAGGCAGCTCCAACATGCAGGTGTTTCAGCCTAGCTCAGTAAGGCAGCTTCAACATGCAGGTGTTTCAGCCTAGCTCAGTAAGGCAGCTCCAACATGCAGGTGTTTCAGCCTAGCTCAGTAAGGCAGCTCCAACATGCAGGTGTTTCAGCCTAGCTCAGTAAGGCAGCTCCAACATGCAGGTGTTTCAGCCTAGCTGAGTAAGGCAGCTCCAACATGCAGGTGTTTCAGCCTAGCTGAGTAAGGCAGCTCCAACATGCAGGTGTTTCAGCCTAGCTCAGTAAGGCAGCTCCAACATGCAGGTGTTTCAGCCTAGCTCAGTAAGGCAGCTCCAACATGCAGGTGTTTCAGCCTAGCTCAGTAAGGCAGCTTCAAAATGCAGGTGTTTCAGCCTAGCTCAGTAAGGCAGCTTCAACATGCAGGTGTTTCAGCCTAGCTCAGTAAGGCAGCTCCAACATGCAGGTGTTTCAGCCTAGCTCAGTAAGGCAGCTCCAACATGCAGGTGTTTCAGCCTAGCTCAGTAAGGCAGCTCCAACATGCAGGTGTTTCAGCCTAGCTCAGTAAGGCAGCTCCAACATGCAGGTGTTTCAGCCTAGCTCAGTAAGGCAGCTCCAACATGCAGGTGTTTCAGCCTAGCTCAGTAAGGCAGCTCCAACATGCAGGTGTTTCAGCCTAGCTCAGTAAGGCAGCTCCAACATGCAGGTGTTTCAGCCTAGCTCAGTAAGGCAGCTCCAACATGCAGGTGTTTCAGCCTAGCTCAGTAAGGCAGCTCCAACATGCAGGTGTTTCAGCCTAGCTCAGTAAGGCAGCTCCAACATGCAGGTGTTTCAGCCTAGCTCAGTAAGGCAGCTCCAACATGCAGGTGTTTCAGCCTAGCTCAGTAAGGCAGCTCCAACATGCAGGTGTTTCAGCCTAGCTCAGTAAGGCAGCTCCAACATGCAGGTGTTTCAGCCTAGCTCAGTAAGGCAGCTCCAACATGCAGGTGTTTCAGCCTAGCTCAGTAAGGCAGCTCCAACATGCAGGTGTTTCAGCCTAGCTCAGTAAGGCAGCTCCAACATGCAGGTGTTTCAGCCTAGCTCAGTAAGGCAGCTCCAACATGCAGGTGTTTCAGCCTAGCTCAGTAAGGCAGCTCCAACATGCAGGTGTTTCAGCCTAGCTCAGTAAGGCAGCTCCAACATGCAGGTGTTTCAGCCTAGCTCAGTAAGGCAGCTCCAACATGCAGGTGTTTCAGCCTAGCTCAGTAAGGCAGCTCCAACATGCAGGTGTTTCAGCCTAGCTCAGTAAGGCAGCTCCAACATGCAGGTGTTTCAGCCTAGCTCAGTAAGGCAGCTCCAACATGCAGGTGTTTCAGCCTAGCTCAGTAAGGCAGCTCCAACATGCAGGTGTTTCAGCCTAGCTCAGTAAGGCAGCTCCAACATGCAGGTGTTTCAGCCTAGCTCAGTAAGGCAGCTCCAACATGCAGGTGTTTCAGCCTAGCTCAGTAAGGCAGCTCCAACATGCAGGTGTTTCAGCCTAGCTCAGTAAGGCAGCTCCAACATGCAGGTGTTTCAGCCTAGCTCAGTAAGGCAGCTCCAACATGCAGGTGTTTCAGCCTAGCTCAGTAAGGCAGCTCCAACATGCAGGTGTTTCAGCCTAGCTCAGTAAGGCAGCTCCAACATGCAGGTGTTTCAGCCTAGCTCAGTAAGGCAGCTCCAACATGCAGGTGTTTCAGCCTAGCTCAGTAAGGCAGCTCCAACATGCAGGTGTTTCAGCCTAGCTCAGTAAGGCAGCTCCAACATGCAGGTGTTTCAGCCTAGCTCAGTAAGGCAGCTCCAACATGCAGGTGTTTCAGCCTAGCTCAGTAAGGCAGCTCCAACATGCAGGTGTTTCAGCCTAGCTCAGTAAGGCAGCTCCAACATGCAGGTGTTTCAGCCTAGCTCAGTAAGGCAGCTCCAACATGCAGGTGTTTCAGCCTAGCTCAGTAAGGCAGCTCCAACATGCAGGTGTTTCAGCCTAGCTCAGTAAGGCAGCTCCAACATGCAGGTGTTTCAGCCTAGCTCAGTAAGGCAGCTCCAACATGCAGGTGTTTCAGCCTAGCTCAGTAAGGCAGCTCCAACATGCAGGTGTTTCAGCCTAGCTCAGTAAGGCAGCTCCAACATGCAGGTGTTTTCAGCCTAGCTCAGTAAGGCAGCTCCAACATGCAGGTGTTTCAGCCTAGCTCAGTAAGGCAGCTCCAAATGCAGGTGTTTCAGCCTAGCTCAGTAAGGCAGCTCCAACATGCAGGTGTTTCAGCCTAGCTCAGTAAGGCAGCTCCAACATGCAGGTGTTTCAGCCTAGCTCAGTAAGGCAGCTCCAACATGCAGGTGTTTCAGCCTAGCTCAGTAAGGCAGCTCCAACATGCAGGTGTTTCAGCCTAGCTCAGTAAGGCAGCTCCAACATGCAGGTGTTTCAGCCTAGCTCAGTGCTTTGTGTGGTGGTGGGGCAGCCAGCAGAAAATACGGAGCATAGGGGTCACTACGTTGCTGCCAATCCAGCATGACTTCTGCCGCGTTCAAAACAACTGGAAACTCAGATACAACTCGCTCCGACTGGGAAAATACGGAGCGTAGGGGTCACTACGTTGCTGCCAATCCAGCATGACTTCTGCCGCGTTCAAAACAACTGGAAACTCAGATACAACTCGCTCCGACTGGGAAAATACGGAGCGTAGGGGTCACTACGTTGCTGCCAATCCAGCATGACTTCTGCCGCGTTCAAAACAACTGGAAACTCAGATACAACTCGCTCCGACTGGGAAAATACGGAGCGTAGGGGTCACTACGTTGCTGCCAATCCAGCATGACTTCTGCCGCGTTCAAACCAACTGGAAACTCAGATAAAACTCGCTCCGACTGGGAAAATACGGAGCGTAGGGGTCACTACGTTGCTGCCAATCCAGCATGACTTCTGCCGCGTTCAAAACAACTGGAAACTCAGATACAACTCGCTCCGACTGGGATAATACGGAGCGTAGGGGTCACTACGTTGCTGCCAATCCAGCATGACTTCTGCCGCGTTCAAAACAACTGGAAACTCAGATACAACTCGCTCCGACTGGGAAAATACGGAGCGTAGGGGTCACTACGTTGCTGCCAATCCAGCATGACTTCTGCCGCGTTCAAAACAACTGGAAACTCAGATACAACTCGCTCCGACTGGGAAAATACGGAGCGTAGGGGTCACTACGTTGCTGCCAATCCAGCATGACTTCTGCCGCGTTCAAAACAACTGGAAACTCAGATACAACTCGCTCCGACTGGGAAAATACGGAGCGTAGGGGTCACTACGTTGCTGCCAATCCAGCATGACTTCTGCCGCGTTCAAAACAACTGGAAACTCAGATACAACTCGCTCCGACTGGGAAAATACGGAGCGTAGGTGTCACTACGTTGCTGCCAATCCAGCATGACTTCTGCCGCGTTCAAAACAACTGGAAACTCAGATACAACTCGCTCCGACTGGGAAAATACGGAGCGTAGGGGTCACTACGTTGCTGCCAATCCAGCATGACTTCTGCCGCGTTCAAAACAACTGGAAACTCAGATACAACTCGCTCCGACTGGGAAAATACGGAGCGTAGGGGTCACTACGTTGCTGCCAATCCAGCATGACTTCTGCCGCATTCAAAACAACTGGAAACTCAGATACAACTCGCTCCGACTGGGAAAATACGGAGCGTAGGGGTCACTACGTTGCTGCCAATCCAGCATGACTTCTGCCGCGTTCAAACCAACTGGAAACTCAGATAAAACTCGCTCCGACTGGGAAAATACGGAGCGTAGGGGTCACTACGTTGCTGCCAATCCAGCATGACTTCTGCCGCGTTCAAACCAACTGGAAACTCAGATACAACTCGCTCCGACTGGGAAAATACGGAGCGTAGGGGTCACTACGTTGCTGCCAATCCAGCATGACTTCTGCCGCGTTCAAAACAACTGGAAACTCAGATACAACTCGCTCCGACTGGGAAAATACGGAGCGTAGGGGTCACTACGTTGCTGCCAATCCAGCATGACTTCTGCCGCGTTCAAAACAACTGGAAACTCAGATACAACTCGCTCCGACTGGGAAAATACGGAGCGTAGGGGTCACTACGTTGCTGCCAATCCAGCATGACTTCTGCCGCGTTCAAAACAACTGGAAACTCAGATACAACTCGCTCCGACTGGGAAAATACGGAGCGTAGGGGTCACTACGTTGCTGCCAATCCAGCATGACTTCTGCCGCGTTCAAAACAACTGGAAACTCAGATACAACTCGCTCCGACTGGGAAAATACGGAGCGTAGGGGTCACTACGTTGCTGCCAATCCAGCATGACTTCTGCCGCGTTCAAAACAACTGGAAACTCAGATACAACTCGCTCCGACTGGGAAAATACGGAGCGTAGGGGTCACTACGTTGCTGCCAATCCAGCATGACTTCTGCCGCGTTCAAACCAACTGGAAACTCAGATAAAACTCGCTCCGACTGGGAAAATACGGAGCGTAGGGGTCACTACGTTGCTGCCAATCCAGCATGACTTCTGCCGCGTTCAAAACCAACTGGAAACTCAGATACAACTCGCTCCGACTGGGAAAATACGGAGCGTAGGGGTCACTACGTTGCTGCCAATCCAGCATGACTTCTGCCGCGTTCAAAACAACTGGAAACTCAGATACAACTCGCTCCGACTGGGAAAATACGGAGCGTAGGGGTCACTACGTTGCTGCCAATCCAGCATGACTTCTGCCGCGTTCAAAACAACTGGAAACTCAGATACAACTCGCTCCGACTGGGAAAATACGGAGCGTAGGGGTCACTACGTTGCTGCCAATCCAGCATGACTTCTGCCGCGTTCAAAACAACTGGAAACTCAGATACAACTCGCTCCGACTGGGAAAATACGGAGCGTAGGGGTCACTACGTTGCTGCCAATCCAGCATGACTTCTGCCGCGTTCAAAACAACTGGAAACTCAGATACAACTCGCTCCGACTGGGAAAATACGGAGCGTAGGGGTCACTACGTTGCTGCCAATCCAGCATGACTTCTGCCGCGTTCAAAACAACTGGAAACTCAGATACAACTCGCTCCGACTGGGAAAATACGGAGCGTAGGGGTCACTACGTTGCTGCCAATCCAGCATGACTTCTGCCGCGTTCAAAACAACTGGAAACTCAGATACAACTCGCTCCGACTGGGAAAATACGGAGCGTAGGGGTCACTACGTTGCTGCCAATCCAGCATGACTTCTGCCGCGTTCAAAACAACTGGAAACTCAGATACAACTCGCTCCGACTGGGAAAATACGGAGCGTAGGGGTCACTACGTTGCTGCCAATCCAGCATGACTTCTGCCGCGTTCAAAACAACTGGAAACTCAGATACAACTCGCTCCGACTGGGAAAATACGGAGCGTAGGGGTCACTACGTTGCTGCCAATCCAGCATGACTTCTGCCGCGTTCAAAACAACTGGAAACTCAGATACAACTCGCTCCGACTGGGAAAATACGGAAAATAATTGAGCGGTCATCCAACTCTGAATTCTAAGTCGGGATTTCAAGCCTCTTTCTAGAGTCTTCTCTTGTCCTTGTCTTTCCTGTATTTTTTATTTTTTTTATGTTTTTTGGGGGGGATTTCATTAAAACATAAAGGATAAGATATATTTATAGCCCCTGTGCCCGTGCACACTTAACACCCACTTGGTGTTAAGAATTTGTCCCCTACCTAACCTAGCCTGTGCCTGGTTGGCTACTATCACAATTAGGTATTCTGATTTAAAAAAGAGATCTAATTATGGGCAATAGGAACTTATAAGAAGACTACACATTTTAATGTATTATAAGTCTTCCCTACCTATAGAGGGAACTTGTATCTATTTGGGGACATTTTAGATGCAGAAGTTTTGGAGGAAAAAATGCCAAGGACCAATTAACAGTGATTGCCACTGGAGGTCAGCCCCTCTGAAACCCTTTTTATAGTTCCTGTTTTGCCCATTGTCTTGTTACCTCTGATGAAGCCTAGTAAGGCGAAACATCAGGCAGTGCTTTTTATATGTATATCTGGAAACAATTTTTGATGACTTTTTGGACACCCTTTTTTTAAAACAGGGGATTCAGATACTTTTAAAACCAAAAGGACTAAAAAAATCAACAAACAATTCAAGTGCAGGAGCACACCGATAACATCCACTATTGGATTCTTCCATTCGTCCTCCATCACTAAGGGTAGGCCACCCAAACATTTCAAATGTGAGTATGGAATAAAGGACCTGGGTAAGAATTTGTTTTGGACTAGGTGTGCACACTGAAGACAACGTGTGTGTATATATATATATATATATATATATTTTTTTATATGTCCACTTGTTTTTCACTAAGGAAAATACAAAATTGTTTATACTACCATCGGAACAAAGTGGAAACTACAAAGGAAGAACCACCAAACACTTCCAGTTCCATACCTTTAATGGTGGATGTTTTTTGGTTTTGTGTAGTCTTTAAATGAAAATGATTACATCCTAAATCCACCAGATGGCAGTGAGAGTTTACTCCTTGAGAGTTCACCTGTAAAAGTGAGTGTTTGTTAGATTGAGTGTGGTTTCTAGTTCTCTTCCCAGTCCGGTCATTAATCATTGTGTGTTTTATGTAAACCCCCTTTTTTTTAAACCCTACCCTATCCTTTTCCCCCCCTAACCCTAACCTCAGTGACACCGGTGCCTAAAACCTAACCTTAACCCTAAAGTCCTCTACCTAACCCTGACCCTGACCCTAACCCTAACCCTGACCCTAACCCTAACCTCAGAGACACCGGTGCCTAAAACCTAACCTTAACCCTAAAGTCCTCTACCTAACCCTGACCCTAACCCTAACCTCAGAGACACCGGTGCCTAAACCTAACCTCAGTGACACCGATGCCTAAAACTTAATCCCTTCCCGTTTTTGGGATTCTATTGTAATGTCTTGTCTTGTCTTTGTCTCTCCTGTATTTTTTATTTTTGTATATGTTTTTGGGGGGATTTCATTGAAACATAAAGGATGATATATATATATATATAGCCCCCGTGCACACTTAACACCCACTTGGTGTGAAGAATTGGTAGTATTTTTTATACACAAGTCTTACCATTTATTTTAAAGGTTTTGCCAGTGCCACTGCACATCAGATTCGTCTGTTATTTATTAAACCTAACCCTTAACCTAACCTAACCCTTACCTTAACCCTAACCCCACCGGCCTTAACCCCCAGTCCTTATCCTTACCGTTAACCACTAGCCCCTAATTCCTAAATGTTACTCCCAGCCCTTATTCTAACCTTAATCCCCATCCCCTATCCTCACCCCAAATTCTGCTCATTGACCTTGGCCCCTGGTCTCTAATTCCCAGTCTTAAATCCCTGGTTCCCAACCCTAGTTTTATTTTAAAACCTTTTTAGTCATTGAAGTATTTTTATATAAGTCTAACCATTTAATATAAAAGTTTTGCCTGTGCCAGTGCACATCAGATTTGTCTGTTCTTTAATTAACCTAACCCAGCCCGAGCCTGGCATTTTATATATTATTTAGGTTTTAAAGACTGACTAGATTGTTTTAGTATTTTTCTTGTTTTACTTTGTCTAAGTGGTTTAACAGTGATTCAACACCCACCCCAATTGGGACCTTTTGATTGGAGGAGAATGGGGGGATTGACGGAGGACTAAGCCATACACATGTTTTGGGAACTATGGATCCTCCCCCTTAATTCTCCATATTAACACAGGTGTTGGTGACTGCTCATTACCTCTGAAGAAAGCTATCAGCTGAAACGTCAGGTCTCTGTTTGTCTTCTGTTTTAACTGCTCATTACCTCTGAAGAAAGCTATCAGCTGAAACGTAAGGTCTCTGTTTGTCTTCTGTTTTAACTACTCATTACCTCTGAAGAAAGCTATCAGCTGAAACGTCAGGTCTCTGTTTGTCTTCTGTTTTAACTCCTGAAAGTTCCCTTAACAGGTCTTTAAGCTATTTTGATTCCTTTTATCTTGGATTTTATGATATTTTAAACTACTTTAGACCTTTTATGGTGTGGTGTCGAGAAAACGTTGCTAATTATGCTGTGTGACCAAGGAGAACCGCTGACGCTGTATTTTCATCATAAAGGTTTATTCATATCAAAGGGTTACAGCGTCGATTTACAGATACCTGGAGAATAATCGCCCCATCTCTAATCTGATTATTCTGCTTCTCCTCTGTCCTAACTGTGGTATATATTCTATGTAATCTGATATGGGTGTTTCCCTACAGACCAATCACCTGTCTCCACACAACAGACTTCCTCTGTTCTATGGGGTGTCCCCCTAAAACTACTCCCCAGATGCTCCCTCTAAGCTGAATAAACCTCCTCTCAGGTTCCATTTGAAAACGTTAGCAAAGTCATAATTCCTCAGATACTACATATTCCCCCCTTCAAGACAAATTAAGTCTCGAAAACAAACAGAATAGGATTATGACAAGTAACAATTTATCTTATTGAGTATCTTTAACAATAAACCAAAAACACATTTTTCTATGGAGTGTAAATACATTTCTATGAAACATGAACAAATCTCTATGGAGTGTGAATACATTACTATGAAATATGAACAAATCTTTATGGAGTGTGAATACATTTCTATGAAACATGAACAAATCTCTATGGAGTGTGAATACATTTCTATGAAACATGAACAAATCTCTATGGAGTGTGAATACATTTCTATGAAATATGAACACATCTTTATGGAGTGTGAATACATTTCTATGAAACATGAACAAATCTCTATGGAGTGTGAGAGCGAAAAACCTGTCTGGCAGCCATCTTTCCAAATATCAATCAAGACAGTAACATTCTCTCACGGCCCCTCTGCCCCAGGCAACCACTTAAGTACTCCAGATCAATTCATAAATCTTTATCAATGCATTTGAAACTATGATGCCATTTGAATACACATGAAAGCCTCAGCAAACAAAATACTATCAAAAACGTCCACACTCAGGCTGGTCGACCCATCGGACCCTCCTGTGGATTCTCTCTATCCCTGCCTAGACTCCATATCCCTAAGCTTCCACGAAATAAACAAAAACATCTGAGATCCCCACATGTACCCAATAACAGCAAATATCATTCTACAAAAATTTATACAGAAAGAATATGACACAAATTATGTATTACACATGCAAATATGTCTATATATCATTGCAGACACTGGAATGTAGTCCACTACACTTCATCTCCTCAGCAGTGTCGACTTCCAATGCATCGTTGATGATGGAATCGGAACATTTCCACACCTTCCTTGTTCCACTTCCTCCAGTCCATTCATATTCTCCTTTCATATCGTCCTTGTTTGAGGATTTGAATCTCTACATATTCCCCCATATGCTTCTAGAAGAAAAGACCAAACAGTATCTTTTGCAAAACAACACATTCAAATTAAAACATCAATATCAACTAAGAATATAAAAATGATATATAAAATGAATCACATTCTATTGCCCCCCTTTTGATTCATAACAAAATACTAAAATCACACTAACATTTAAACCTCAGAAAAAATACCGGATATTCAAAATTGATATCTATCTATCAATACTCCTTTGAGTCTTGACAGAAGGTTAAACCCTCTTATCGTTTCATTTGCAAAAACCTTCAAATTATAGGTAATATTATCTATGTTATCTCCCCAAATTTTACACCATACCATGGAAAAATCCCCACTTCTCTCTTAGACTTATCCTCCAATGATAGGCTTCCCAGACTATGAAACTCCTCTCTTTCCCCTTGCTTCCCTTCTTTTAATTTAAAAAACCTCATATGGAAGCTTCAACTTCAACATGTAACAACATCCTATCCATCCATAGGGTAAGAATATATACGCTTTATCACCACAAACCCCTAAACATCTCTAAAATCCCCAATAGTCACATTACCAGGCAAAAGCTTCTCTCCTTACTAAATGAAACCTCAAAAGTTACATTATATTTCTCATTACTAACCTTATGTTCCTGCTTACCCAAAGTCATCATATAATCATCACCATCTGATATTCCCCTAAACATCCCTTTCCATCAAATGTTTTATTAGAACAAAAACAGCTTTTAGCCCTCACTGGTTTCACCTCCAATGCTTCATAAAGCGCTATTAACTGATTTTCCTTCCTATCCAACAAATTCACATAGGTTAATTAACTTAACCAAGAACACTTAAACCTAGGCCTAAACAAATGTTTCGACAACTACATTATTTTCTCTCTTAATGATTGTTGCTGATACAACATCCCTAACCCTCCCTTATAAAACATTAGATTTACACATACTTGATAGAAGTTTAGCTACCTTCTAAGATTCAACCACATTTTCTTTATGCTGAAATTCTCAACAGACATTTACCCTCAAGATTCCTCACCGATCTTACAGTATGAGTTAACTCCTTGAACTAAAGATTCCTACCTGCCCATCCATCTTTAATTTACAAACAGAAGAATTAAATCCATATGCCTTCCATTTAGTTTCTCTCTTCCCTAACGAACTGTATTGATCAGATATCTTCTTGTCTTCCATTAAAATCAAAGAACTCATCCTGTACCTCCATGATAGTATTCTCCCTCTAACATTACTCAAAATAAGTTAGCAATCACTCATAACCCTCTTTCACTTCATATCGTTGTACAAAATATACTTCCTTTGACTAGGTGAAACAGCTTCTACTTCTTATCCTCATAACAACACTTCTTCTCCATAATTATCTCTCCATCTGGGAGGAACCTCACCTCTACACATTCCTTCTCTCACATCTACAAGGAAGATGAGCTGTATCACCCATCCTAACCCTAATAACAGTCTTTTCCTCTAAAATTGGTGCTGGAGCGATTGGCTCCCTTGTAATCAAATGTGATACATTTATAGCTTTAATAAATGTCAATGTTAAAAGAGTTAAATTGCTTCTCACTGTTGTTATAATATGCTGAAGTGTTGATGTCATTGTTGTTGATTCATCTATTTTCCCCAAAGCTTTGAACTCTTTACTTGTATTTCCATCTATCACCACTAGTGTCACTACATTCACTCTCAGTCCCAACTCTAATCCCTCACTTTCAAACTGTTGATTATAAAAAATACACTTATAATCACCTTGATCTTCCTGCTGGGAATTGTAAATATAGATACTACAATCACCCTCAATCTTCTCTTATCATTCAGCAACGCATACTTTCTCAATGCAACTGGTCCTAACAGATCTAAACTCCTACCATATCTATCTTCCCACTGAACTCGAAATGTCCCTTCACCACTGTTCTCTCTCTCTTACTACTAACATTGAAGCTTAGCTGACTGTCCTAGAGTTCCTTCAACCCTAGTTTTCTTAGCTTTTTTAATCTGACTTTTCTCCTAACTTTTTCAAAAACCATTTCACTGATTTATCCACAAATTCCTTTCCCACTAATTTTAGAAAAACCATTTCACTGATTTATTTACAAAATCCCTTCCCACTAATTTTAGGACATGTGATCGGGAAGTCCCCACCTGCTTATGACTTCTTTACACACAGACTTGGCAAACGATTGAGCATCTTTTAGCCTAGTTTGACATCTTATTCACCTCTTGGTTTAGGAATGTAACCAAGAATAACAGTCACCCCCTGTAAACATTATTTTTCAGACAGATTGTCCTCCTTCCTATGATATAATCTTTTCAAGCAAATATGATTCCCAAAAACCCTACTCCTTTATAATCTTCTAACCTTAGCCTTCTTTAAAAAATCTTCACTGAGATTTCCAATCCAGAATACTAAAGACAAATCCATCTCTGTCATCAACCATTGGTAAACCTTCTCCTTTGGCACTTCTACCAGACAGCCGTCTGGTGTACATCTTATTGTACAGTTCAACTTACACAATGTATCTCTTCCCAACAATGCAATAGGTGTATGTTCTGATACCAGTATGGGTATTGTAATTTGTTCATTTTCATAGCAGAGCTCAATTGGTTCCTTAAGAGTAATCAGCTGTTTTACTCCCTCGAATCCCTATCCTAATTAGTTGATTTGACATAGTGAGATGTGTAACCTCTTCAGGCTGAACACAGGTAAAAGCTGTTCCGCTATCCGCCATCACTTCCAATGGTCGGTTGTTTATTTTCACCTCAATTGTTGGCTCTTTTTCCGGTCCTGATGCTACCAGCTGACACCCCCCTTTCGGATCTTCTGGGCACCCCTAGAATCCTTGCTCCTTGTCCCTATAAGGATTCACCTGTCCTCCAGATGATCTTCACTTGCTCCTGTATCTTCCTCTGAAATTCTTTCTTTCCAGAAACTATCTATGGATATGAAACAACATGTACCACTAGTTGTGGCTGGTACAATTGCATTTGACCTTGTTCAATTGAAGCTGTGGCAGTGATTGTTGATTTGGTGCACACTGATTCTTCATAACCAAAGCTTTTCTTCTCTTCTTCTCCCCCCATCCTCAAGTTCTTCTTTCCTCTCCCCGCCCATTTGGGAAAAGGAGAATCTCCCCTCCTTGCTGTTCCTTCCCCCCTTTTTCCCCCGGGCCCCCATGAGCAAGGAGAATCTCTCCCTCCCTCGGGTTTTTCCTCCCCCCCCATGAAAAACAGGATAAATCTCTCCCCCTCTCTGTTGGGGCCCCCCCCCCCCCCGGTGAAGCGGGAGGTCTCCCCCCCTTCTCCCCCCCGGCCCCATTTGCGGGAAAAGTTCTCCCCCTTCTGTCTTCTCCCCCAGGCCCAGTGCGGATAAGGTTCTCCCCCCTCGTCGGTTGCCCCCTCTCCCCACCCATTAGGCAGGGGAAAGGTCTTTCCCCCCGGCTGTCTTCCCAGGCCCTTCCCCCGGCAGAAAAAGGTTCCTCTCTCCCCCCGGGGCCTAAAAAAACCCCGGGTTTTTGGGAAAAGGGGGCCCTTTCCCTCCTTTTTCTTGCCTCTCCCCCCCGGTAGGCAGAAGGGTCCCTTCTCTCCCTTCTTGCTCTCTCCCCCCCTGGTGGGGGCAAGGGAAGGGTCTCTCCCTCCTGCTTTAAAAAACCCCGGGTTTTTCCAGGGTTTCTCCCTCCGGGCCTGAAAAACCCCAGGTGTCCCCCCGGGAATGAAAAAACATTTTCCCCAGGTCTTTCCCCTTCCGGCGATGCGGTTTTAAAAAAAACCCCCCCTTAAAAATTTTTCACGGGTTGGTTTACCTCCCCCACCCTCCTCCAAGTGAAACAGGTTTTTAAAAGTCCCGCGGTTTTTCCCCCCTTTTTTAAACAAACCAAACCCCCCCGGCAAAAAAATTTCCCCTTTTTCCCCGGCTAGAAACCCATAAGGGGCCCCCTCCCATTTAAACGGGTTTAAAGGCCCCCCAAAAAATTCCATTTTCCCTTCCCCCCTAAGAAAAACTTTTTGGGGCCATTTTTTCCCTCCGGCGGCCGGTTAACCATTTTTCCCTCCTAAAAAATTTTTAACCAGGTCCCCCCGGAAAAAATTTTAATGACCGGCCCCCTTTCATATAAAATTTTCGTCCCCCTCCTGGAGGCCTTAAAACCCGGGGTTAATTTTCCCCCTTTATAAAACTTTAATTTTTCATATAAAATTTCCCAAACCCTTTCCCCTTTGGCTATAAAACCCCCAGGTTTTTTAGGTTTTTTCCCCCTAAATTAATTTGAACCCCCCTCCGGGGCAGGGTCCCTGTTTCCAAATTTCCCCCGGAATTTGAAACATTTCCCGGGTTCTCCCTTTTTCATTTTCATTTTAAACCATCCCCCCCTTTTTGCGTTGACCGGGTTTTCCCTTTAAAAACCGGAATCCATCCCCCTTCCCCCCAAGGAAAAAACCCAAACCCCCTTCCTCTTAAACTTGCCATTCTTCCCAAAAACCCTTTAACCACTCCCCCCCAAAAGGGGTGAAAAATCCCCCTTTCTCCCTCCGGAGGAAAAATTTTCGGGCTCCCCCCGGGAATGAAACGGGGGCCCAAAGGCCCCTTCCCCTTTCCGGCGCCATTTTGTTTTTTCCCCCGGAGAAAACCGGTTTGCCTTAATTTCCTGTGTAAAAAAGGGTTGAACCGTTTTTGCCCGGGCTGAAAAACAATAAGGTTTTTCATATAAAAAAAAAAAGGGTTAAGGTTTCCCTCCCTCCCCTTAAAACCTTTGGTTCCCTCCCTTTGGTTAAACCAAAACCCGGTTCCCCTCCTTTGGGTTAACCCCTTCCCCTCCCCCTCCTTTTGGTTTAAAACCCCAATTTGGGTTAGTCCCCAACCTTTTTCCCCTAAAACCCTTTGGGTTAAACCCTCCCTCCCTTTGGTTCCCCAACCCTCCCTTTGGAATAAACCCTTTTCCCTTTCCCTCCTGGCATGATGAAACGGGTTGCCCAGGTCTTTTTCCCCTCCGGGCATGAGAAACAGGTTGACCAGGTCTTTCCCCCTGGCATGAAAAAGGGTTGACCAGGTCTCTCCCTCCTGGCATTTTAAACAGGTTGCCCGGGTTTCCCCTTCTTTCCCTTTTTTTCTCCCTCCTGGCATGTGAAACAGGTTGACCAGGTCCTCCCCCTCCGGGAAATGATGAAACAGGTTACCGGGGCCCCTTTTCCCCCTCCTCCCTGATAAAACGGGTTGACCGGTCCTTTCCCTCCTGGCTGATTAAACGGTTGACCAGGTCTCCCCCCTCCTGGCATGTTTAAACCCTTTAACCAGGTCCCTCCCTCCGGGCCCTATAAAACCCCCAGGTTAACCGGGTTCTCTCCCTGGGGGATGATAAAACAGGTTGACCGGGTTCCCCCCCTCCGGGCTTATGAAACAGGTTGCCCGGCCCTTTCCCCCTGGCATGATAAAACGGGTTTACCGGGCCCTTTCCCCTCCTGGAAAATGATGAAACGGGTTTTTTAAGATAACCATTTTTCCCCTCCTGCTGTAAAACGGTTTTCCCAGGCCCTCTCCCCCCCCTGGATAAATGAACGGGTTAACCGGTTTTCCCCCCCCTTCCCTTTTCCCCTCCTGGCATGATGAAACATTTTTAAACCAGGTCCCCCCCTCCTGGCATGAAAAAAACAGGTTGACCGGGGTTTCTCCCTCCCGGGCATGATGAACAGGTTGACCGGCCCTTTTCCCTCCGGGAAATATAAAACAGTTGACCGGGTTTTTCCCCCTCCTGGCAAAATGAACGGGAATGACCGGGGTCTTTCCCCCCTTCAGCTGAAACAGTTTGAAACCGGGTTCTTTCCCTCCGGGCATGATAAAACAGGTTGACCAGGTCTTTCCCTTTTGGCATATGAAACATTACCGGCCCCTCTCCCTCCGGGCATGATGAAACAGGATCCCCAGGTCTTCCCTCCTGGCATAAATGAAACGGTTGCCCCTTTTTTTTTCCCCCTCCGGGCATGATGAAACATTTTTAACCAGGCCCTTTCCCCCGGGCATGATAAAACTTTTTAATGCCCCAGGTCTTTCCCTCCTGGAATAAATGAAACGGGTTTCCCGGTCTTTCCCTCCGGGCAATGATGAAACATTTTGACCGGGTCTTTCCCTCCTGGCATGATGAAACGGGGAATGACCGGGTTCTCTCCCCCTGGCATGATAAACCCGGTTCCCCGGGCCCTCTCCCCCGGGCCCCTGATGAAAAGGTTTGCCCCGGTCTCCCCCTCCTGGCTTTATGAAACAGGTTACCATTTCCCCTTCCCTCCTGGATATAAACAGGTTGGACCAGGTCTTTTCCCCCCCTGGAAAGATAAAACCCGGTGAAGGCCGGTCCCTCCTCATGATGAAACAGGTTGAAACCAAAGGCTTTTTTTCCCTCCTGGCAAAAATAAAACGGTTTGCCCCAGGTTTTTCCCCCCTTTTTTCCCGGAAAAAACGGGTTAAACCGGGTCCTCCCCCCTGGAAATTATGAAAAAACGGGTTTTCCAGGTCCTCTCCCCCCCGGAAATAAATAAAAAGGGTTTTTTTTTACCGGGGGTCTTTCCCTCCGGGCTGATGAAACATTTTGACCGGTTTTTTCCCTCCTGAAATAATAAAACCATTTTTAAAACCGGCCCTCTCCCTCCTGGCATGATGAAACTTGACCGGGTCCCCCCCCCTCCTGGCATGTAAAACCCGGTTGACCGGTCTCCCCCCCCTGGCTTAAAAACAGGTTAAACCCGGGCCCTTCCCCCCGGGCCCATGATAAACATTTGACCAGGTTTTTCCCCCCTTTCATGATGAAACGGGTTTACCAGGTCCTCCCCCCCTGGCATGATAAACAGGGGGGGCCCCGGTCCCCTCCCCCCCTGCATAATTGAAACAGGTTGAAATAAACCAGGTTTTTCCCCCCCTTTGGCATGATGAAAAGGTTAAACCAGGTTTTTCCCCCTCCTGGCATAAATGAAACGGGTTTTAACCAGTCCCCTCCCCCTGGCATGATGAAACAGGTTTTAAACCAGGTCTTTCCCTCCGGGCATGATAAAACCCAAGGTTAAAACCAGTTCTCTCCTCCTGGCATGATGAAACAGGTTGACCAGGTCTTTCCCTCCTGGCATGATGAAACAGGTTGAACAGGTCTCTCCCTCCTGGCATGATGACAACATGACCAGGTCTTTCCCTCCGGCATGATGAACAGGTGACCAGGTCTCTCCCTCCTGGCATGATGAAACAGGTTGACCAGGTCTCTCCCTCCTGGCATGATGAAACAGGTTGACCAGGTCTCTCCTCCTGGCAGATGAAACAGGTTGACCAGGTTCTCCCTCCTGGCAAGATGAAACAGGTTGACCAGGTCTCTCCCTTGGCATGATGAAACAGGTTGACCAGGTCTCTCCCTCCTGGCATGATGAAACAGGTTGACCAGGTCTCTCCCTCCTGGCATGATGAAACAGGTTGTTAGATGACCAGGTCTCTCCCTCCTGGCATGATGAATAACAGGTTGACCAGGTCTCTCCCTCCTGGCATGATGAAACAGGTGACCAGGTCTCTCCCTCCTGGCATGATGAAACAGGTTTGAACCAGGTCTCTCCCTCCTGGCATGATGAAACAGGTTGTTAGATGACCAGGTCTCTCCCTCCTGGCATGATGAAACAGGTTGACCAGGTCTTTCCCTCCTGGCATGATGAAACAGGTTGACCAGGTCTCTCTCCTGGCATGATGAAACAGGTTGTTAGACTTACAGCTTTTATTAAACCTTCTTCACCCAATTCAACCACTCTGGCGCTGGTTAAGGAGAATACGGACCACTGGATGGACACTAACCATTTAATATAAAAGTTTAGCCTGTGCCAGTGCACATCAGATTTGTCTGTTCTTTAATTAACCTAACCCCTAACCCCTAACCCTAACCTAACCCTAAATCTAACCCTTCCGGTCTAAACGAGATTAATTAGAGTCCTTTTGTGGATCTTACTCCAACCAGAAACATGTTTGTGTGGGGAGGTGGCACTGACTGTACCAAATAACCTCCTACCTAATGTTAATAAATCCTCTATTTAAAAATATTTCTTACAACTTCTAATTTTTTGTTTAATTGATTGTATTTATTAATTATTCATTTCTATTTTTTGATGGGATTTCTGTGTGTGTTTTATTTGCATGATAACAGAATATAGTTGTTCCTCCTTTTGGAACTTAAAAGGAGGCTATTTTGATTTCTAACCCCCAACCCCTTCCCCTAACCCCTTCCCCTAACCCCAACCCCAAATCCTCTTAATGCTCTTGTTTCAACAATTACCACTCATTTATTTATATTTGCCAACATCAGCACTTAGAACCTTTTGAGGTAAAAAACTACATTTATTAATTAATTTATTGATCCATTTATATTTTGTGATTTTGAGGATCTAAATGTTTTGAGGATTGGTGTTGTTGGTGTCATCTCCTCCCAACTAAAATACAATCTTATCTAGTTTACAAACATTTCATACATGTCAAAAGCCGTGCACCTGGCCATGATGGCCCAGTGGTTAGAGCATTGGGAAAGTTAGCGGTAATTTGCTAGTTCGAATCCCCCAAGGGGGGGAAAAGGAAAAACCCATATTTTGGGTGTTCCATTGAGAAAGGCACTTGGTGCCAACTGTTTTATGGTACGCTGTTGATGGGAATTCAGACCATCTAGTGACCATCAACAAACATTTCGGGGAACTACCCTTTATTCTGGTTGGAAGTTTTGAGCTTTTTGGGACCACTTCATCTATTGTTACAATGTATTAAAATGGTACCTTGGTTTTATGTAGAGGTTCATATAATGAGTGAGGTTATTGTCTATGTGCCCGTGCTCCCTGTACTCCTTGTGGGTAACAGTTTTTTGTCCCCTTACCTAACCCAATAACCAACGTGATCAAAGTGGGCAACGAAGGGTCAACAATGGCAGTGACTGGATCACTAGCCACCACTACAGCAGTGACTGGATCACTAGCCACCACTACAGCAGTGACTGGATCACTAGCCACCACTACAGCCCTGACTGGATCACTAGCCACCACTACAGCAGTGACTGGATCACTAGCCACCACTACAGCAGTGACTGGATCACTAGCCACCACTACAGCCCTGACTGGATCACTAGCCACCACTACAACAGTGACTGGATCACTAGCCACCACTACAGCAGTGACTGGATCACTAGCCACCACTACAGCAGTGACTGGATCACTAGCCGCCACTACAGCAGTGACTGGATCACTAGCCGCCACTACAGCAGTGACTGGATCACTAGCCACCACTACAGCCCTGACTGGATCACTAGCCACCACTACAGCAGTGACTGGATCACTAGCCACCACTACAACAGTGACTGGATCACTAGCCACGCTCGGTTGTGCGGTTCCTACGAAACCCTTCAGCTAGATAAATAACTCGAGTGGTGCCCTGGCTCCCGTGGCTGGGGCCGCGGGTAGTTTGTGGCCTCCCGCTGGGCATGCGGTGGATTGCACTGGGGCCTCCTCCCCTCACAGGGTATTTCTAAGTTATATTCAATAGGTAGATATAATACATTTATGGCACAAATGCAGATTGCCCCTTTAAGAAACAGTACTAACCAGTTTCAGGCATGGAACAAGACAAAGCACGCCAAGAATGACCAATCAGAGACCACAACATTTACAAGTTTCTCACCACTGAACTGACATATACTAATATAATATTTAATGCTGTAGTCTCAGCCATTCCCACAGTATGTTGTCAAAGACCTATCTGGGTTAGAAATGTGTATGATGTCTTTAACCTGAGGTAGGCCCTCTCCACCTGCTCCACTCTGCCACTTAACTATTCAATAAAATGATCACATGCATTGTTATTGAAAAACCACAAGAGACTGCAAGATGTATATTTTGTTTTTACATTATATTTAAGTTGAGGTGCAACTGTTTAGTGCAATTGTAACGTCACATTTGTGGAGAACATTGTCTTGACATACAGTACCAGTCAAAAGTTTGGACACACCTACTCATTCAAGGGTTTTTGTAAGCAACAACATCGAGTTCCAAAAAGCGAACACTGGCGCTTCTAATGTATGTCACGCCCCTCCCTGTTCCACATCATCCCTCCTATGGAATAGACAGACAGCTGTGAGAATAGTGATTCTTCTAATGTATGTCACGCCCCTCCCTGTTCCACATCATCCCTCCTATGGAATAGACAGACAGCTGTGAGAATAGTGATTCTTCTAATGTAGTGCATTCAGAAAATATTCAGACCCCTTCCCATAGAATTTTTCCACATTTTATTACGTTACAGCCTTATTCTAAAATGGATTAAATAATAAAAATCCTCATCAATCTACACCCAATACCCCATAATGACCCAATACCCCATAATGACCCAATACCCCATAATACCCCATAATGACCCAATACCCCATAATGACCCAACACCCCATAATGACCCAATACCCCATAATGACCCAATACCCCATAATGACCCAATACCCCATAATGACCCAATACCCCATAATGACCCAATACCCCATAATGACCCAATACCCCATAACGACCCAATACCCCATAACGACCCAATACCCCATAATGACCCAATACCCCATAATGACCCAATACCCCATAATGACCCAATAACCCATAATGACCCAATACCCCATAATGACAAAGTGAAAACAGGTTAACAAATGTGTGCAAATGTATTACAAATAAAAAACAGAAATCCCTTATTCAGACCCTTTGCTATGAGTTTCGTAATTGAGCTCAGGTGCATCCTGTTTCCATTGATCATCCTTGAGATGTTTCTACAACTTGATTGGAGTCCACCTGTGGTAAATTCAATTGATTGGACATGATTTGGAAAGGCACACAGCTGTCTATATAAGGTCCCACAGTTGACCGTGCATGTCAGAGCAAAAACCAAGCCATGAGGTTGAAGGAATTGTCCGTAGAGCTCCGAGACAGGATTGTGTTGAGGCACAGATCTGGGGAAGGGTACCAAAACATTTCTGCAGCATTGAAGGTCCCCAAGAACAGTGGTATCCAACGTTCTTAAATGGAAGAAGTTTGGAACCACCAATACTCTTCCTAGAGCTGGCCGCCCGGCCAAACTGAGCAATCGGGGGAGAAGGGCCTTGTTCAGGGAGGTGACCAAGAACCCGATGGTCACTCTGACAGAGATCCAGAGTTCCTCTGTGGAGATGGAAGAACCTTCCAGAAGGACAACCATCTCTGGAGCACTCCACCGATCAGGCTTTTATGGTAGAGTGGTCAGACGGATGCCACTCCTCAGTAAAAGGCACATGACATCCCACTTGGAGTTTGCCAAAAGGCACCTAAAGGATTCTCAGACCATGAGAAACAAGACTCTCTGGTCTGATGAAACCAAGATTGAACTCTTTGGCCAGAATGCCAAGCGTCATGTCTGGAGGAAACCTGGCACCATCCCTACGGTGAAGCAGGGTGGTGGCAGCATCATGCTGTGGGGATGTCTTTCAGCAGCAGGGACTGGGAGACTAGTCAGGATCGAGGGAAAGATGAACTGAGCAAAGAACAGAGAGATCCTTGATGAAAACCTGCTCCAGTGCGCTCAGGACCTTAGACTGGGGCGAAGGTTCACCTTCCAACAGGACAACGACCCTAAGCACATAGCCAAGACAACGCAGGAGTGGCTTCGGGACAAGTCTCTGAATGTCCTTGAGTGGCCCAGCCAGAGCCCGGACTTGAACCCGATCGAACATCTCTGGAGAGACCTGAAAATAGCTGTGCATCAACGCTCCCCATCCAACCTGACAGAACTTGCAAGGATCTGCAGAGAAGAATGGGAGAAACTCCCCAAATAAAGGTGTGCCAAGCTTGTAGCGTCATACCCAAGAAGACTCGAGGCTGTAATCGCTGCCAAAGGTGCTTCAACAAAGTACTGAGTAAAGGGTCTGAATACATGTGTAAATGTGATATTTCAGTTTTTTATATTGAATACATTTTTTTATTGTCATTATGGAGTATTGTGTGTAGATTGATGAGGGGGAAAAAACAATGTAATCCATTTTAGAATAAGGCTGTAATGTAACAAAATGTGGAAAAAGTCAAGGGGTCTGAATACTTTCCGAATGCACTGAATGTTCCACCCTACGCCCCATACCAGATGGGGTCCTGTTTTCCCTTTCTTTAATGGTCCCTACAGATAATGCACCTCATTTCTTCACTGACAAAGTCCTTGTTGTTTGATTAAATTCACAGCTAGGAAATACTCCAACCAAAACAACTAAATGAAAAGTGTGTAAAGAAGTGGCAGCAATGGCTCAATTCAACCGTCACTGTAGAGATCTGAAGACAGTGTACCCGTTCTGGGTTGTTGTCTGTCTGTTTTATCTCCATGACAACTGTCCATCTGTTCCATTCACCTCCCTGGTCTCCATGGCGATTGTCTGAAGCACTCCAAGCTGACAGAACACCTGACACACAAGTGTCCATCATTGTCTTTGGTCAGTTAAATAAATGTGCAAAACATGGTTTTTCTACTTCTAGCGGTCTCCTTGATTGAGCCATATTGGTTCTTGTTTGCTTTGCATGAGGTCAGTTCACAGCATAGTAAAGGTCCTTCTCTCTCCTCCTCCTTCCCCTGTGGACGGGGGCTATGCGGAGGTCCCAGAGCTCTGTGAGGACGGCAGGGGCTGAGGCTGGGGGTTAGGGGAGCCAGAGCTGGGCTGGACCTGAGCCTGGAACTGAGCCATCTGCTCTGGGCTGGCCAGGGTTTTCAGGAGGTTGTTCTCCTGCTCCAACTGGGAGTTCCTCTCTATCAGCTCCTTAATCTGGTCCTTCAACACATCCACCTCCTCTCTCACAGCATACATCAGGTGGCTCTTTACCAGGTCCTGGGAGAGATGGAGAGAGAGAGAGATGGAGAGAGATGGAGGCAGGGAGAGAGAGAAGGTGAGAGAGGAAGGGATGAGGCAGAGAGATGGAGAGAGGAAGGGATGAGGCAGAGAGATGGAGAGAGGAAGGGATGGAGGGAGAGAGATGGAGAGAGGAAGGGATGAGGCAGAGAGATGGAGAGAGGAAGGGATGAGGCAGAGAGATGGCGAAAGGAAGGGATGGAGGGAGAGAGATGGAGAGAGGAAGGGATGAGGCAGAGAGATGGAGAGAGGAAGGGATGAGGCAGAGAGATGGAGAGAGGAAGGGATGGAAGGAGAGAGATGGAGAGAGGAAGGGATGGAAGGAGAGAGATGGATAGAGGAAGGGATGAGGCAGAGAGAGGAAGGGATGAGGCAGAGAGGAAGGGATGAGGCAGAGAGATGGAGAGAGGAAGGGATGGAAGGAGAGAGATGGAGAGAGGAAGGGATGAGGCAGAGAGATGGAGAGAGGAAGGGATGGAAGGAGAGAGATGGAGAGAGGAAGGGATGAGGCAGAGAGATGGAGAGAGGAAGGGATGAGGCAGAGAGATGGAGAGAGGAAGGGATGGGAGGAGAGGATGAGAGAGAGGAAGGGGATGAGGCAGAGAGATGGAGAGAGGAAGGGATGAGGCAGAGAGATGGAGAGAGGAAGGGATGAGGCAGAGAGATGGAGAGAGGAAGGATGAGGCAGAGGATGGAGGAGGAAGGGATGGAAGGAGAGAGATGGAGAGAGGAAGGGATGGAAGGAGGGGGAGCTGAGAGGAACGGATGGAGGGGGGGGGATGAGGGCAGAGATGGAGAGAGGAAGGGATGAGGCAGAGAGATGGAGAGAGGAAGGGATGAGGCAGAGAGATGGCGAAGGAAGGGGATGGGAGGGAGAGAGATGGAGAGAGGAAGGGATGAGGCAGAGAGATGGAGAGAGAGGAAGGGATGAGGCAGACGGAGATGGAGAGAGGAAGGGATGGAAGGAGAGAGATGGGAGAGAGGAAGGGATGGAAGGAGAGAGAGATGGAGGAGAGGAAGGGATGGAAGGAGAGAGATGGAGAGAGGAAGGGATGGAAGGAGAGAGAGGAAGGGATGGAAGGAGAGAGATGGAGAGAGGAAGGGATGGAAGGAGAGAGATGGATAGAGGAAGGGATGAGGCAGAGAGAGGAAGGGATGAGGCAGAGAGGAAGGGATGAGGCAGAGAGATGGAGAGAGGAAGGGATGGAAGGAGAGAGATGGAGAGAGGAAGGATGAGGCGGAGAGAGAGAGGAGGGAGGAAGGGAATGATGGCAGAGAGATGGAGAGAGGAAGGGATGGAAGGGAGAGATGGAGAGGAGGAAGGGATGGAAGGAGAGAGATGGAGAGAGGAAGGGATGGAGGGGGAGAGAGGAAGGGATGAGGCAGAGATGGAGAGAGGAAGGGATGAGGCAGAGAGATGGAGAGAGGAAGGGATGAGGCAGAGAGATGGCGAAAGGAAGGGATGGAGGGAGAGAGATGGAGAGAGGAAGGGATGAGGCAGGAGAGATGGAGGAGAGGAAGGGATGAGGCAGAGAGATGGAGAGAGGAAGGGATGGAAGGAGAGAGATGGAGAGAGGAAGGGATGGAAGGAGAGAGATGGAGAGAGGAAGGGATGGAAGGAGAGAGATGGAGAGAGGAAGGGATGGAAGGAGAGAGAGGAAGGGATGGAAGGAGAGAGATGGAGAGAGGAAGGGATGGAAGGAGAGAGATGGAGAGAGGAAGGGATGAGGCAGAGAGAGAGGGATGAGAGGAAGGGATGAGGCAGAGAGAAAGGGATGAGGCAGGAGATGGAGAGAGAAGGAGAGGAGGAGAGAGATGGAGAGAGGAAGAGAGGAGGGAGAGGAGAGAGGAAGGGATGAGGCAGAGAGGAGAGAAGAGGCAGAGAGGAAGGAAGAGCAGAGAGAGGAGAGAGGAAGGATGGAAGGGAGAGATGGAGAAGGAAGGGATGAGGAAGAGAGATGGAGAGAGAGAAGGGATGGAGAGACAGAGAGATAGAGAGGAAGGGATGAGGCAAGAGAGGAGTAGAGAGGAAGGGATGAGGCAGAGAGATGGAGAGAGGAAGGGATGAGGCAGAGAGCAGGAGAGAGGAGAGAGGATGGGAGGAAGGAGAGAGATGAGAGAGAGAGGAAGGGATGGAAGGAGAGAGATGGGAGGAGAGGAAGGGATGGAGGGGGAGAGAGGAAGGGATGAGCAGAGATGGAGAGAGGAAGGATGAGGCAGAGAGATGGAGAGAGGAAGGGATGAGGCAGATGCAGATGGAGAGAGGAAGGGATGAGGCAGAGAGCATGGACGAGATGGAAGAGATGGGGAGGAAGGTATGGGCAGGCAGAGGATGGAGAGAGGGAAGGGCTGATGGCAGAGAGATGCGATGAGGAAGGGGTCGCAGGAAGAGAGATGGAAGAGGAAGGGATGGGAAGGAGAGAGCAGATGGAAGAGAGGAAGGGATTAGGGCAGAGCGATGAGAGAGGAAGGGATGAGCAGAGAGATGGAGAGAGGGAGAGGGGGGTGAGGGCAGAGAGCATGGAGATGTGAGGAGGAGGGATGGAGGGAGAGAGATGGAGAGAGGAAGGGATGGAAGGAGAGGAGAGATGGAGAGAGGAAGGGATGAGGCCAGAGAGATGGAAGAGAGGGAAGGGGTTGAGGCAGAGAAGAATGGGAGAGATGGAGAGAGGGCGTGGTGCAGAGGCAGGAGAGATGGAGAGAGGAAGGGGTGAGGCAGAGAGATAAAGGGAGAGATAAATGTATTTGTTTAATGTGAGAGTTAGATGGGTCAAAGATCATACCCCCAAGACATGCTAACCTCTCACCATTACCAATAACAGGGGAGGTAAGGATGTTTTGGGGGGTATGGTATTTGTGCATCTGTAACTTTCTCACTCATCATTATTCACAATTCATTCAGGATTATCCGTAATCATGGTAGCATCCACATTAATGTATAAGTGTTTAGGAACATATTATATTCTTATTGACAATAAAAGTGACTCCAAAATGACACAATACATTATTTACCATTTATCATTTCTATTGGGCACAAAATAATCTGAAACACAACCAAAACAAACAGCAAATGCATCCAACAAGTTTGTAGAGTCACAAGCTTGATGTAGTCATTGCATGCTATGAATATGGGACCAAATACTTAACTTTTTAATACACATACGTGAATTTGTCCCAATACTTTTGGTCCCCTAAAATGGGGGGACTATGTACAAAAAGTGCTGTAATTTGTAAACGGTTCACCCTATATGGATGAAAATACCCTCAAATTAAAGCTGACAGTCTGCACTTTGGAATACCGAGGTCTAACTGTCTGAATCCTTTAGGGGCTCACTGTATATGCATGTTCCATATCCTTTCCACCGTAGTGAACAGTTCAGTCAGAAAGGGCTCACTGTATATGTATGTTCCATATCCTTTCCACAGTAGTGAACAGTTCAGTCAGAAAGGGCTCACTGTATATGTATGTTCCATATCCTTTCCACCGTAGTGAACAGTTTCAGTCAGAAAGGGCTCACTGTATATGTATGTTCCATATCCTTTCCCCGTAGTTGAAAAGTTCAGTCAGACAAGGGCTCACTGTATATGTATGTTCCATATCCTTTCCACCGTAGTGAAACAGTTCAGTCAGAAAGGGCTCACTGTATATGCATGTTCCATATCCTTTCCACCGTAGTGAACAGGTTCAGTCAGAAAGGGCTCACTGTATATGTATGTTCCATATCCTTTCCACAGTAGTGAACAGTTCAGTCAGAAAGGGCTCACTGTATATGCATGTTCCATATCCTTTCCACCGTAGTGAACAGTTCAGTCAGAAAGGGCTCACTGTATATGTATGTTCCATATCCTTTCCACCGTAGTGAACAGTTCAGTCAGAAAGGGCTCACTGTATATGCATGTTCCATATCCTTTCCACCGTAGTGAACAGTTCAGTCAGAAAGGGCTCACTGTATATGCATGTTCCATATCCTTTCCACCGTAGTGAACAGTTCAGTCAGAAAGGGCTCACTGTATATGTATGTTCCATATCCTTTCCACCGTAGTGAACAGTTCAGTCAGAAAGGGCTCACTGTATATGTATGTTCCATATCCTTCCACCGTAGTGACAGTTCAGTCAGAAGGGCTACATATAGCATGTCTATCCTTTCACGTAGTGAACAGTTCAGTCAGAAAGGGCTCACTATATGTATGTTCCATATCCTTTCCACCGTAGGAACAGTTCAGTCAGAAACGGGGCGCACGTTATATGCCATGTTCCATATCCTTTCACCGTAGGAAAGTCAGTCAGAAAGGGCTCACCGTATATGCATGGTCCAGATCCTTTAACCGTAACGTGTGAACAGTTCAGTCAGGACAAGGATTACAGCACCTCAATCATCCCAAGCAAGTAACAAACACACACTGAATGATGAAAACGGATGGAATCACCGAAAAACCATTCATACAGAAAGTTCTATCTTCAGCGCGTGATGGAGATTCTCTGAGATCAGAAAATCTATTGGTTGTGGCAGGCAGTAGTTTAGTGGTTGCTGTTAGGGCTATAATGAGAGGAAGCATTCCAATAGCAGTATTTAGTGGTATAATGAGGAGGGAGGCCACGGTTTAGCTATGGTGAAGAGCGTGGTTGTGCCAGTTACCGAAGGTCGATGGTTCTAATCACCGAGCCGACTAGGTGAAAAAATTCTGTCGATGTCCATTGAGCAAGGTCACTAGCCTTAAGTGCTCCTGTACAGTCGCTCTGGATAAGAGCGTCGGCTAAATGACTAAAAAAAAAAAAATAAAAAAATAAAAAAAGAAAAAATAAACATAGGAAAAAAAAAATAAAAAAGGAAGGCATTCCCATAGAAGTTAGTTAGTGGTCTAATAGAGAAGCATTCCCATAGCAGTAGTTAGTTAGTGGTATAATGAGAGGAGCATTCCACAATAGGACAGTTAGTTGTGGTCTAATGGAATGGAGGCATTCCTTCATGCAGTTAGTTAGTGGTTAATGAGAGGAAGCATTCCCATAGCAGTTGTAGTTAGTGGTCTAATGAGTGGACAGCATTCCCCATAGCAGTTGTAGTTAGTGGTCTAGATGAAGAGGAAGCATCCCATACAGCTTAGTTAGTGGTTCTAATGATGTGGAAGAATTCCCATAGCAGGTAGTTAGTGGCTAATGAGTGGAGGCATTCCCTAGCAGTTAGTGAGTGGGTCTAAGAGTTGGGAAGGCATTACCAGAGCATTAGTTAGGCGTTTATACGGAGAGGAAGCATTCCCATAGCAGGTTAGTTAGTGGTCTAATGAGAGGAAGCATTCCATAGCAGTTAGTTAGGTGGTGCTAATGGACTGGAGGCATTTCCCATAGCAGTAGGTAGTGGTCTAATGACCGAGGCATTCCCAATGCAGTTTAGTAGTTAGTGGTCTAATGAGAGGAAGCATTCCCATAGCAGTTAGTTAGTGGTTCAATGAGAGGAAGCATTTCCCATAGCAGGTAGTTAGTGGTCTTAATGAGAGGAAGACATTCCCATCGCAGTTAGTTAGGTTAGTAGTCGTCTTAATGAGAGTGAAGAATTCCCATAGCAGTTAGTTAGTGGTCTAATGAGTGGAAGCATACCCCATAGCAGTTAGTTAGTGGTCTAATGGGAAGAGCATTCCATAGGCAGTTAGTTAGTGGTCTAATGGACGGAGGCCAGTTCCCATAGCAGTTTTAGGTAGTGGTCTAATGAGAGAGGAAGCCAGTTCCCATAGCAGTAGTTAGTGGATAATGAGAGGAAGCACATTACCATAGCAGTTAGTTAGTGGTCTAATGAGAGGAAGCATTAACCATATGCAGTTAGTTAGTGGTCTAATGAGAGGAAGCATTCCCATAGCAGTTAGTTAGTGGTCTAACGAGAGGAGAGAAGCATTCCCATTAGCAGGAGGTAGTGGTCTAATGAGAGGAAGCATCCATAGCAAGTTAGTGAGTTAGTGGTCTAATGAGAGGAAGCATTACAATAGCAGTTTAGTTGGGGTATAATGAGAGGAAGGCATTCACCATAGCAGTTAGTTAGTGCGTTTAAGAGTGGAAGCATTTCCATACGCAGTTAGGGTAGTGGTCTAATGAGTGGAAGGCATCCAATTAGCAGTTTAGTTAGGGGCGAATGAGAGGAAGCAAATTCCCATAGCAGTTAGTTAGTGGTATAATGAGGAGGAGCATTCCATAGCAGTTAGTTAGTGGTCTACTGCACCCGCAGCCGAAGCATTCACATATGCCAAGTTAGTTAGTGGTCTAATTAGAGGAAGCATTCCCATAGCAGTTAAAGTTAGTAAGTGTCTAAGAGAGGAAAGCAGTCCCATAGCAGGTTAGTAGGGGTCTAATGAGAGGCTTCCATAGCAGTTAGTTATGGTCGAATGAGAGGGAAGCATTTCCCATAGCAGTTAGTTGTAGTGGCTAATGAGAGAGGCATTCCAATAGCAGTTAGTTAGTTAGTGGGTCTAATGACTGGAGCATTCCCATAGCAGTTAGTTAGTGGGTAATGAGAGGAGCATCCCATAGCGTTAGTTAGTGGTCTAATGAGTGGAAGCATTCCCCAGATCAGTTAGTTAGTGGTTTCTAATGAGAGGAAGCATTCTCATAAGAGTTGTTAGTGGCTAATGTAGAGGAAGCATTCCCCTAGCAGTTAGTTAGTGGTCTAACTGAGAGGAAGCATCCCATAGCAGTTAGTTAAGTTAAGTGGTCTTAATTGAGAGGAAGCCTTCCCATAGCAGTAGTTAGTGGCTAATGAGAGGCTAAGCATCCCATAGCAGTTTAGTGTTAGTTAGTCGTCTAATGAGAAGGAAGCATTCCCCATTAGCAGTTAGTTAGTGGTCTAAGAGAGGGGGAAGCATTCCAATAGCAGTGAGTTAGTGGTCTAATGAGAGGAAGCATTCCCATAGCAGTTAGTTAGGTAGTGGTCTAATGAGAGGAAGCATTTCCCATGCATTAGTTAGTGGTCTAATGGTGGAGGCATTCCCATAGCAGTTAGTGAGTGGTCTAATAGTGGACGGGCATTACCATAGCAGGAGTAGGGTCTAATGAGAGGAGGATTCCCATAGCAGTTAGTTAGTGGTCAATGAGAGGAAGTATTCCATAGCAGTTAGTAGTGGTCTAATGAGAGGAAGCCATTCCCATAGCAGGTTAGTTAGGCGGTCTAATGAATGGAAGCATACCATAGCAGTTAGTTAGTGGTCCTTTGAATTGGTGGAAGCATTTCCATCATAGCAGTTAGTTAGTTAGTGAGCTAATGACTGGAGGCATTCCCATAGCAGTTAGTCAGTGGTCCTAATGAGTGGAAAGCATTCCCATAGCAGTTAGTTAGTGGTCTAATGAGTCGGAAGCATTCCCAAGAGAAGTTTGTTAGGTAGTTAGTTAGTGGGTCTAATGAGAGGAAGCATTCGCATAGCAGTTATTAGTTAGTGGTCTAATGAGAGGAAGCATTCCATTAGCAGAGTTTAGTTAGTGGTTTCTAAATGAGTTGGAAAGCATTCCCATAGCAGGAGTTAGTGGTCTAATGAGAGGAAGCATTCCCATAAGCGTTAGTTTAGTGTAATGATGGAAGGCATTCCCCAAAGCAGTTAGTTAGTGGTCTAATGAGTGGAGCATTCCCATAGAGTTAGGTAGTGGTCTAATGAGTGGAAGCATTCCATAGCAGTAGGTAGTTAGTGGTCTAATGAGAGGAGCATCCCATAGCAGTTAGTTAGTTAGTGGTCTAATGAGAGGAAGCATTCCCATAGCCAGTTAGTTAGTTGGTTCTAATGAGTGGAAGGCATTCCCAGAGCAAGTTAGTTCGTGGTCTAATGAGGGGGAAGCATTACCAATAGCAGTTAGTAGGGGTCTTCTAATGCAGTGGAAGCAATTCCTCATAGTCAGAGTTAGTTGTTAGTGGCAATGACTGGAAGCCTTACCATAGCAGTTAGTATGGGGTCTTAATGAGAGGAAGCATTTCCCATAGCATTAGTTAGTGGTTCTAATGACTGGAAGCATTCCCTAGCAGTTAGAGTTAGTTAGTGGTCTAATAAAATGAGAGGGAAGCATTCCCATAGCATAGTAGTGGTTTCTAATGAAAGGACGGCATTCCAATAGCAGTTAGTTAGTGGTCTAATGAGAGGACGCATTCCTAGCAGTTAGTTAAGTGGAATCTAATGAGAGGAAGCAATTCCCATAGCATGTTAGATGGTCTAAGAGAGGAAGGCATTCGCAATAGCAGTTATGTTAGGTAGTGGTCTAAGGAGAGGAGCATCCACCATAGCAGTCGTTAGTGGTTTCTATGAGAGAAGCATGTCCATCAGCAGTTAGTTAGGGACGTTCTAATGAGAGGAAGATTCCACACATAGAAAGTAGTTAGTGGTCTAAGAGAGGAAGCATTCCCATAGCAGGTAGTTAGGGTCTAATGAGAGGAATGCATTCCATAGCAGTTAGGTCGTGGTTCTATAATGAGTGGAAGCATTCCCTAGCAGGTAGTTAGTGTCTTAATGAGAGGGAAGCATTCCCATAGCAGTTAGTTAGTAGTAGGGGTCTAAGAGAGGAGGAAGCTATTCCCGAGCAGTTAGTTAGTGGTTCTTATGAGAGGAAGATTCCCATAGCAGTTAGTTTAGTTAGTGGTATAATGCAGAGGAAGCATTCAATAGCGTTAGTTAGTGGGTTAATGAGAGGGAAGCATTTCCCATAGCAAGTTAGTTTGTGGTCTAATGAGAGGAAGACTATTCCCATAGCAGTAGTTAGTGGTTAGATAGTTAGTGGGTCTAATGAGTGAGGCCTACCATATAGCAGGGAGTTAGTGGTCTCATGGGGAACTGGACGGCATGCCCATAGCAGTTAGTTAGTGGTTTCTAATGAGAGGAGGCATTCCCATAGCAGTTAGTTAGTTAGTGATTGATGAGAGGGGAAGCATTCCCATAGCAGTTAGTTCAGTGGTCTAAGGAGAGGAGCATTCCATAGCAAGGTTAGTTAGTGGTCAAGAGAGGGAAGCATTCCCCATAGCAGTTAGTTGTTAGTGGGTCTAATGAGAGAGGAAGCATCCATAGCAGTTAAGGTTAGGTGGTCAATGACTGGAGGCATTACATAGCAGTAGTTAGTGGTCTTAATGAGAGGAGCATTACCATAGCAGTGAGTTAGTGTTAATGAGTGGAAGGCAATTCCAATAGCAGTTAGTTAGTGGTTCTAATGAGAGGAAGCATTCCCATAGCAGTAGTTAGTGGTCTAAATGATGAGGAAGCATTCCCATAGCAGTAGTTAGTAGGTCTAAGAGAGGAGCATTCCCATTAGCAGTAGTTAGTTGGTCTAATGACTGGATGGCATTCCCATAGCAGTTAGTTAGTAGTGGTCTAAGTTGAGAGGAGGAAGCATTCCATAGCAGTTAGTAGTGGTTCTAATGAGAGGAAGCAGTTCCATAGACAGTAGTAGTGGGTCTCAATGCAGCTTTCCCGCCTTCAATACTGACAAGCTAGAGAAAACAGAATGTTTGCCTCGCAGGGAGGAGCTAACAGATCAGTTATTATTACCGGGGCATCATGAGAGCAGACTTTGCCTAGCACACACCTGACGGGAACAAGCACAAACCGGATCACGGCAAATACAGAAACGGTGGTTGCAGTCATTTAAATTCAAAGTGTCTTTAGTGTACAAGTATCCAACGGTTTCACTACCGGACCGTTCTCTTCCCAGATACAGTCAGATGTGTTCCAAAACTCCCCCCCCCCCACCCCCCTCTTTAATTAGAATCAGTACTCTGAACACGGTCCATATTCCGTTCTTTAAATAATAGTGACCATTTACTATTTGACCTTTTAGTCATTTGATGTGAGTTATAACATACATATAACGATGAGGATATTAACTTAACCATTGATTGTTCGCAGTTATTGTCGAATGGCCACCAAACTGGCACAAGAAGAAAACCTGAAACACAAACATACACAACCCAGAAGCTTAACAATAACAGGGTTGGGGTTGGGGGTTAGGGTTGAGTAAGGTACAAAATCAGAAATTATAACTATGTACGCTGTTTGGACCTGGAATGCCACTCCGCTATTGAACTTTTATAACCTTATATAAAGGAACATCACTGGTGTTAGCGGTTAGCTAAACCCTTGATAGACGTCCACTGGGTGTTAGGGAGGTTACTTAACCCTAACATAGACCTCCTGGGTTAGGAGTTAAGCTAAGCTAAACCCTATATACGACGGCACCCCTGGGGGTTAGGGTAAGCTATACCATATATAGCAAACATCAATGGGGTTTATTAGGAGTATAGGCTAACCCTATATAGACATAATGGGGTGTTAAGGGTTAGCTTAAACCCTAATAGAAGCACTGGGGTTTAGGGTTAGCTAAACCTGTTAGACGTCTACCTTGGGAGTTAGAGAGCAGCTAACCACATATAAGACCGTACTGGGGTTAGGGGTTAAAAGCTAACCACTATATAGACGTCACTGGAGGGTTAGGGATTAGCTAACCCTTATAGACGTCATCTGGGGTTAGGGTTAGCGAACCCCTATCATAAGACGACTGGAGGTTAAGGGTTAGCTAACCCATATATAGACGTAATGGAGGTTAGGGTTTACGTTAAAGCCTATATCGACGTCAGATGGGTTTATCGGGTTACGCTCACCCTATATAGACATCAACTGGGGGTTTGGGGAGGGTTTAGTCTAACCCTTATAGAAGCAATGGTGGTTAGGGTCTAGATACTAAAAATAACTATACAAGATGTCAACTTGGGGTCTATAAGGCTAGAGACGACCATAGATAATATTACCTGGGGTTCGGGTTAGCTAAACATACATAGACTGTCAATGGGGTTAGGGTTAGATAACACTATATAGACGGCACTGGGGTTAGGGTTAAGCCTAACCCTATATAGACATCCTGGGGTTGGGTTAGGTAACCTATATAAGACGTCACTGGGGTATTGGGGTTAGCTAACCCTATAAGGGTTTAGGGGTTAGGGTTAGGGGTAGCGGTTAGTCTAACCCTATTAGAAGTCACTGGTGGTTAGGGTTTGTTAGCGAACACCTATTATATAGATATTCAATGGGGTTAGGGGTTTTAGCATAACCCTATAATAGATATCACTGGGGTTAGGGTTAGCTAAAACCCTTTATATAAGAACATCAATGGGGTTAGGGTTTGCGTTAGCGAACCCTATATAGGGTTAGAGTTAGGGTTGAGGGTTAAGCCTAACCCTATATAGAAACAACCTGGGGTTAGGGCTTAGCTAACACATATAGACATCACTGGGTGTTAGGTGTAAGCTAACCCTATTAGACGTCAAACTGGCGGTTGGTTTAGGGTTAGCTAACCCTATATAGGGTTAGGGTTAGGTTAGGGTTAGGGTATAGCTAACCCTATTAGACATCATGGGGTTTTAGGGGTAGCTAACCATATTATTAGATATACACTGCGGGTTTTTTCGGGTTTAGCTAACCCGATCTAGGGTTAGGGTTAGGGTTTAGGGTTAGCTAACACCCTATATAGCCGTCCCATGGGGTTTAGGGTTAGATAACCCTATAGTTATCACTGGGGGGGTTAGGGTTAAGCTGAACCCATATAGATATCACTGGGGTTTTGGCAGATGTTGACACTGGGGGGTATTAGTGAAGGTTGCATTCTGGGTTAGCTGGTCGCATTAACGGACGAATGAAGGAATGTACAACTAATTATGTTTATATTATAGCCTTATAAGAATTATTTATTGTTGGGAGTTTTTAACATCAGGTGATGGGGCTTAGCTACCAGGTTCATGTAAAGGCGTTATATAATAGTTATGTTATTAAAATATAGTTATAGTCAACAAGATGCGGAAAAGTTTAACAATGCAGAGCTTCATCAAGTTATGACACCCTCAATACTGCAGGGGAACCGGAACCACGCATTAAACACATATCATCATAATAATACATTGAAAATTAATAAAACCGCACGGGTACCATTCATTTGATTTGCATTAGCCATTTATATTGCCTTTGCAAACAAGGTTTGATAAATAAGCTGGAAAAAACATGTACCTATTGTCAAGCCGACTGGACTGGTCCTTCTTGAGCAGCACGGAAATGATCAGAAAAGAATAGGACCAAATCTCAGGTTGACAATACCACCAATGGTACCATCTCCAACTGCAAAACAATGGGAATTAATCATTTCATCCTTAAAACAAAAGGCAATGCTTCAAATGTAGAATAGTAAAAAGTCCAGTGTAATAAAAATAAATCAAAAAACATAACATCAGACTTGGGAAGAAGGTAGTTATCAAGTCGGATCCATCCGTGTTAGTGGGCAGAGGGTACAAGCTGACAAACCGGGGCATCTTATACACGGAAGCGCAACAAGTGATAACCACAGGGTAGCTGACCTGGTCCGTTAAGCTGGGGAATCTGCAGAGCTCCAGTACCAACTGCAGAATGATGCATGAAAACAGCGAGTTGTACTGGCTTGACCATTGGGGAGAGTGACCCCATTTGAATAATTGATAGTTGCAACGCACCCCCAATATGTGGCCAGCTCAGATGTACCTCACTAATGTCCTGCCATCCTCAAACCACACATGAACCCAGGGTTAGGGGTTATAGGGGACCACTGCCACGAAATGTTCACGCCATCCAAACCATCCAGAACCAGGGTTAGGGTTATAGGGGATCCACTGCACCTAACTGTTCACTGCCATCCAAACCATCCAGAACCCAGGGTTAGGGTTATAGGGGATCCACTGCACCTAACTGTTCACTGCCATCCAAACCATCCAGAACCCAGGGTTAGGGTTATAGGGGATCCACTGCACCTAACTGTTCACTGCCATCCACAAAATACCGATCCAGAAACCCTGGGTTAGGGTTATATGGGGATCCACCTGCCACCTAACTGTTCACTGCCATTCCAAAACATCCAGAACCCAGGGGTAGGGTTATAGGGGATCCATCACCTAACTCGTTCAAGCCATCAAAACCATCCAGGAACCCAGAGGTGAGGGTTCATAGGGGATCCACTGCACCTAACAACTGTTACTGCCAATCCAAACCATTCCAGAAACCCAGGGTTTAGGGTTACTAGGGGATACAATGACACCTCATGTTCACTGCCACAAACCATCCAGACCCAGGGTTAGGGTTTACCGGGGATCCATGCACCTAATACTGTTCCCACTGCCATCAAAACCATACAGAAACGCCAGGGTTAGGGTTATAGGGGATCCACTGCACCTAACTGTTCACTGCCATCCAAACCATCCAGAACCCAGGGTTAGGGTTATAGGGGATCCACTGCACCTAACTGTTCACTGCCATCTCCAACCATCAGAACCCAGGGGAGGGCTTATAGGGGAACACTGCACCTAAATTTCACTGCCATCAAAACATCCAGAACACAGGGTAGGGTTTATAGGGGATTCCAATGCACCTAGACTGTTCACTGCCATCCAAAACAAGCCAGAACCCCGGGTTAGGGTTTATAGGGGACCATCCTGACCTAACTGTTCACTGCATCACCAAACCATCACAGAACCCAGAGCAGCCCGGGACAGGAATGAGGAGTCTCAATCTAGAACCCAGGAGCAGGCGGGACAGGATGAGGAGTACTACATCAAGAGACCCAGGTAAGTAAGCCCGGGACAGGATGAGGAGTCTCATCCAGAACATCCAGGAAGCAGCCCGGGTACAGAGAATAGGAGGTCTCATCCAGAAACCAGGAAGCAGCACGGGACGGATGAGGAGTCTCATCCAGGAACAAACGGACAGGAAAGAACGGCCAGGGCAGGATGAGGAGTCTCAGTCCAGAACCGGAAAAGAAGCCCGGGACAGGAGATGAAGCGAGGTCTCATCCAGAACACATGGAAAGCAGCCCGGGGACAGGATGAGTTAGGTCTCATCCAGAACCCAGAAGCACCCGGCGACA
Organism: Coregonus sp. 'balchen'; assembly: GCA_902810595.1. Lineage (NCBI taxonomy): Eukaryota > Metazoa > Chordata > Actinopteri > Salmoniformes > Salmonidae > Coregonus > Coregonus sp. 'balchen'. The sequence goes on from LR778274.1 coordinate 21,590,096, forward strand.
GCGAGGAGGGAGTCTCATCACACGAACACAGGAGCGAGCCCCGGGAAGGTGAGGAGGGATATCATCAGAAACCACAGGAAGCAGGCCAGGGTGGACAGGGATGAGGAGTTAAGCAAGCACACAGAGGAAGCAGCCCAGCGGACAGGAATTACAGGAAGAACCTAGGAAGCAGACCGGGAAAAAGTGAGGATGAGGAGTCTCACTCCAGAACCCCAAGGGAAGAAGACGGGGACAGGATGAGGAAGTCTCACACAGAACCCAGGAAGCAAGCCGGGACAGGATGAGGAGTCTCATCCAACACCCGCGAAGGAAGCCAGTCCCGGACAGGGTCTAGGAGGTCTCCATCCAGAACAAGTGAAGAAAGGCCGGGACAGGATGAGGAGTAACATCAGAACCCAGAACGCAGCACGGGACCGGATGAGGGAGTCCTCACTGGGAAACAGGTCTATAGCAATGAGTTATGTGGTCTAATGAGGATGCATTCCCATAGATTGTTATGGTCTTCTAATGAAGAGGAAGCATTCCCTAGCAGTTAGTTAGTGGTCTAATGAGAGGAAGCCTATTCCCCTAGCAGTTAGGTTCGTGGTCTAAATGCGAGGAAGCATTCCCCTAGCAGTAGTGGATGTTAGTGGTCTAATGAGAGGAAGCATTCCCATAGCAGTTAGTTAGTGGTCTAATGAGAGGAAGCATTCCCATAGCAGTTAGTTAGTGGTCTAATGCAGTTCCCGCCTTCAAACTGACAAGCTAGAGAACAGAATGTTCTGCCTCGGCAGGGAGGAGCTAACAGATCAGTTATTTATACCGGGGCATCTGAGAGCAGACTTGCCTAGCAACACCTGACAGGGAACCGACCAACCGGATCACGGCAAATACAGAAACGGTTGCAGTCATTCAATCAAAGTGTCTTTATTGTACCAAGTATCCAACGGTTTTATTACCGACACGTTCTCTCTCCCAGAACAGTCAGATGTTCCAACACTTTAATTAGACTCCAGTACTCTGAACACCGGTCCTATTCCGTTTAAATAAAGTTGACATTTACATTTGACCTTTTAGTCATTTAGATGTGATTATATTATATACATATTAACGATGAGGATATTAACTTACCATTGCTTGTTCGATTTTATTGTCGATGGCCACCAAACTGGCACCAGAAGAACTGAAACACAAACATACACAACTCCAGCTTTAACAATAACAGGGTTGGGGTTGGGGTTAGGGTTAGCTAATAACACATTATAACCCTATATAGACATCACTGGGGTTAGGGTTAGCTAATAACACATTATAACCCTATATAGACATCACTGGGGTTAGGGTTAGCTAATAACACATTATAACCCTATATAGACATCACTGGGGTTAGGGTTAGCTAATAACACATTGATTCATTCAAACATTATGTTGTATAGTCTATATAGACGTCACTGGGGTTAGGGTTAGCTAACCCTATATAGACGTCACTGGGGTTAGGGTTAGCTAACCCTATATAGACGTCACTGGGGTTAGGGTTAGCTAACCCTATATAGACGTCACTGGGGTTAGGGTAGGGTTAGCTAACCCTATATAGACATCACTGGGGTTAGGGTTAGCTAACCCTATATAGACGTCACTGGGTTAGGGTTAGCTAACCCTATATAGACGTCACTGGGGTTTAGGGTTAGCTAACCCTATATAGACGTCACTGGGGTTAGGGTTAGCTAACCCTATATAGACGTCACTGGGGTTAGGGTTAGCTAACCCTATATAGACGTCACTGGGGTTAGGGTTAGCTAACCCTATATAGACGTCACTGGGGTTAGGGTTAGCTAACCCTATATAGACGTCACTGGGGTTAGGGTAAGCTAACCCTATATAGACATCACTGGGGTTAGGGTTAGCTAACCCTATATAGACGTCACTGGGGTTAGGGTTAGCTAACCCTATATAGACGTCACTGGGGTTAGGGTTAGCTAACCCTATATAGACATCACTGGGGTTAGGGTTAGCTAATAACACATTATAACCCTATATAGACGTCACTGGGGTTAGGGTTAGCTAACCCTATATAGACGTCACTGGGGTTAGGGTTAGCTAACCCTATATAGACATCACTGGGGTTAGGGTTAGCTAACCCTATATAGACGTCACTGGGGTTAGGGTTAGCTAACCCTATATAGACGTCACTGGGGTTAGGGTTAGCTAACCCTATATAGACATCACTGGGGTTAGGGTTAGCTAATAACACATTATAACCCTATATAGATATCACTGGGGTTAGGGTTAGCTAACCCTATATAGACGTCACTGGGGTTAGGGTTAGCTAACCCTATATAGACATCACTGGGGTTAGGGTTAGCTAACCCTATATAGATATCACTGGGGTTAGGGTTAGCTAACCCTATATAGACGTCACTGGGGTTAGGGTTAGCTAACCCTATATAGACATCACTGGGGTTAGGGTTAGCTAACCCTATATAGACATCACTGGGGTTAGGGTTAGCTAACCCTATATAGACATCACTGGGGTTAGGGTTAGCTAACCCTATATAGATATCACTGGGGTTAGGGTTAGCTAACCCTATATAGACGTCACTGGGGTTAGGGTTAGCTAACCCTATATAGACGTCACTGGGGTTAGGGTTAGCTAACCCTATATAGACGTCACTGGGGTTAGGGTTAGCTAACCCTATATAGACATCACTGGGGTTAGGGTTAGCTAACCCTATATAGACGTCACTGGGGTTAGGGTTAGCTAACCCTATATAGACGTCACTGGGGTTAGGGTTAGCTAACCCTATATAGACGTCACTGGGGTTAGGGTTAGCTAACCCTATATAGACGTCACTGGGGTTAGGGTTAGCTAACCCTATATAGACGTCACTGGGGTTAGGGTTAGCTAACCCTATATAGACGTCACTGGGGTTAGGGTTAGCTAACCCTATATAGACGTCACTGGGGTTAGGGTTAGCTAACCCTATATAGACATCACTGGGGTTAGGGTTAGCTAACCCTATATAGATATCACTGGGGTTAGGGTTAGCTAACCCTATATAGATATCACTGGGGTTAGGGTTAGCTAACCCTATATAGATATCACTGGGGTTTTGGCAGATGTTGACACGGTGGGTATTAGTGAAGGTGCATTCTGAACTCTTTAGAATAAACAGATTTTTGCCATCACATTAACGGACTGAATGAAGGAATGTACAACTATTAGTCTTTATATATAGCTATAAGAGTATTATTGTTGGGGTTTAACTACCAGGTTGTGGGACTTTAGCTACAAGGTTTATGTAAGGGTTATATAATGTTATGGTTATAAATTATTTATAGTCAACACGATGCGGAAAAGTTTAACACTGCAGAGCTCATCAAGTTATGAACCCCTCAATACTGCAGGACCGCACCACGCATTAAAACATATAATCATCATAATACATTGAAATTCTAACCGTCACGGTCCCATTCATTTGATGCATAGCCATATTCTATTGCTTTTGCATACAAGTTTGATAAATAAGCTGGGAAAACATGTTACCTATTGTCAAGCCTGACTGGACTGGTCTCTTTAGCAAGCACGGAAGACAGAAAAGAAATGGACAAATTCCTCAGTTGACAAACACCAATGTCCATCTCCACTGCAAAACAATGGGAATTCATCATTTTCCATCCATTAAAACAAAAGGCAATACTTCAAATGTAGAAAATGTCCAGTGTAATAAAAGTAAAAAAAACATCACATCAGAATTGGCAGAAGGTCCGTTCTCCGGGCGGTACAAGCTGACAACCGGGGCAGTCTTTACACTGACGCAGCACAAAGGATAACCACAGCGAGACTGACTGGCTCCGCTAAGCTGGGAATCTGCAGCTCCCGTCCCAACTGCAGAAATGATGCATGAAAACAGCGCTGTACTGGCTGCCATTGGCGGAGAGTGACCTCATTTGAATAATTGAAGTGGCAACGCCCCCACCTGTGGCCCAGCTTCATATGTAACTGCACCTAACTGTTCACTGTCATCCAAAACATCCAAAACCCAGGAAGCAGCCCGGGACAGGATGAGGAGTCTCATCCAGAACCCAGGAAGCAGCCCGGGACAGGATGAGGAGTCTCATCCAGAACCCAGGAAGCAGCCCGGGACAGGATGAGGAGTCTCATCCAGAACCCAGGAAGCAGCCCGGGACAGGATGAGGAGTCTCATCCAGAACCCAGGAAGCAGCCCGGGACAGGATGAGGAGTCTCATCCAGAACACAGGAAGCAGCCCGGGACAGGATGAGGAGTCTCATCCAGAACACAGGAAGCAGCCCGGGACAGGATGAGGAGTCTCATCCAGAACCCAGGAAGCAGCCCGGGACAGGATGAGGAGTCTCATCCAGAACACAGGAAGCAGCCCGGGACAGGATGAGGAGTCTCATCCAGAACACAGGAAGCAGCCCGGGACAGGATGAGGAGTCTCATCCAGAACCCAGGAAGCAGCCCGGGACAGGATGAGGAGTCTCATCCAGAACCCAGGAAGCAGCCCGGGACAGGATGAGGAGTCTCACTGGGAAACAGTTGGGAAACGTTTCTCCAATACTTCTGGTTTCTTAAAATCAGCTTCAACATTTGTCATCTTCATTGTAACTAAAATGCTAAAATAAATGTAGACTATGTATGAGCAGAACGAATGACTAATACAAGGGAAAGTCAGACCTGGTCTGGTACAGTAGACCATAACGTGAAAATAGATGTTTTAAATACTATGGCCACTTTGTTTGGTAGCCTATAGAAACCCTATTGGGTTAGGTTTATAGGGGATCCACTGCAGCAGCAGGTGGGAGTTGGGACTGGACTCTATAGGTGGAACCATAAACAGGGTTAGGGTTATAGGGGATCCACTGCAGCAGCAGGTGGGAGTTGGGACTGTACTCTATAGGTGGTACCATAAACAGGGTTAGGGTTATAGGGGATCCACTGCAGCAGCAGGTGGGAGTTGGGACTGGACTCTATAGGTGGAACCATAAACAGGGTTAGGGTTATAGGGGATCCACTGCAGCAGCAGGTGGGAGTTGGGACTGTCCTCTATAGGTGGAACCATAAACAGGGTTAGGGTTATAGGGGATCCACTGCAGCAGCAGGTGGGAGTTGGGACTGTACTCTATAGGTGGAACCATAAACAGGGTTAGGGTTATAGGGGATCCACTGCAGCAGCAGGTGGGAGTTGGGACTGGACTCTATAGGTGGAACCATAAACAGGGTTAGGGTTATAGGGGATCCACTGCAGCAGCAGGTGGGAGTTGGGACTGGACTCTATAGGTGGAACCATAAACAGGGTTAGGGTTATAGGGGATCCACTGCAGCAGCAGGTGGGAGTTGGGACTGTCCTCTATAGGTGGAACCATAAACAGGGTTAGGGTTATAGGGGATCCACTGCAGCAGCAGGTGGGAGTTGGGACTGTACTCTATAGGTGGAACCATAAACAGGGTTAGGGTTATAGGGGATCCACTGCAGCAGCAGGTGGGAGTTGGGACTGTACTCTATAGGTGGAACCATAAACAGGGTTAGGGTTATAGGGGATCCACTGCAGCAGCAGGTGGGAGTTGGGACTGTACTCTATAGGTGGAACCATAAACAGGGTTAGGGTTATAGGGGATCCACTGCAGCAGCAGGTGGGAGTTGGGACTGTCCTCTATAGGTGGAACCATAAACAGGGTTAGGGTTATAGGGGATCCACTGCAGCAGCAGGTGGGAGTTGGGACTGTCCTCTATAGGTGTAACCATAAACAGGGTTATAGGGGATCCACTGCAGCAGCAGGTGGGAGTTGGGACTGTCCTCTATAGGTGTAACCATAAACAGGGTTAGGGTTATAGGGGATCCACTGCAGCAGCAGGTGGGAGTTGGGACTGTACTCTATAGGTGGAACCATAAACAGGGTTAGGGTTATAGGGGATCCACTGCAGCGGCAGGTGGGAGTTGGGACTGTCCTCTATAGGTGGAACCATAAACAGGGTTATAGGGGATCCACTGCAGCAGCAGGTGGGAATTGGGACTGTACTCTATAGGTGTAACCATAAACAGGGTTAGGGTTATAGGGGATCCACTGCAGCAGCAGGTGGGAGTTGGGACTGTACTCTATAGGTGGAACCATAAACAGGGTTAGGGTTATAGGGGATCCACTGCAGCAGCAGGTGGGAGTTGGGACTGGACTCTATAGGTGGAACCATAAACAGGGTTATAGGGGATCCACTGCAGCAGCAGGTGGGAGTTGGGACTGTACTCTATAGGTGGAACCATAAACAGGGTTAGGGTTATAGGGGATCCACTGCAGCAGCAGGTGGGAGTTGGGACTGGACTCTATAGGTGGAACCATAAACAGGGTTATAGGGGATCCACTGCAGCAGCAGGTGGGAGTTGGGACTGTACTCTATAGGTGGAACCATAAACAGGGTTAGGGTTATAGGGGATCCACTGCAGCAGCAGGTGGGAGTTGGGACTGGACTCTATAGGTGTAACCATAAACAGGGTTAGGGTTATAGGGGATCCACTGCAGCAGCAGGTGGGAGTTGGGACTGGACTCTATAGGTGTAACCATAAACAGGGTTAGGGTTATAGGGGATCCACTGCAGCAGCAGGTGGGAGTTGGGACTGTCCTCTATAGGTGGAACCATAAACAGGGTTAGGGTTATAGGGGATCCACTGCAGCAGCAGGTGGGAATTGGGACTGTACTCTATAGGTGGAACCATAAACAGGGTTATAGGGGATCCACTGCAGCAGCAGGTGGGAGTTGGGACTGGACTCTATAGGTGTAACCATAAACAGGGTTAGGGTTATAGGGGATCCACTGCAGCAGCAGGTGGGAGTTGGGACTGTACTCTATAGGTGGAACCATAAACAGGGTTAGGGTTATAGGGGATCCACTGCAGCAGCAGGTGGGAGTTGGGACTGTACTCTATAGGTGGAACCATAAACAGGGTTATAGGGGATCCACTGCAGCAGCAGGTGGGAGTTGGGACTGTACTCTATAGGTGGAACCATAAACAGGGTTAGGGTTATAGGGGATCCACTGCAGCAGCAGGTGGGAGTTGGGACTGTACTCTATAGGTGGAACCATAAACAGGGTTATAGGGGATCCACTGCAGCAGCAGGTGGGAGTTGGGACTGTACTCTATAGGTGGAACCATAAACAGGGTTAGGGTTATAGGGGATCCACTGCAGCAGCAGGTGGGAGTTGGGACTGTACTCTATAGGTGGAACCATAAACAGGGTTATAGGGGATCCACTGCAGCAGCAGGTGGGAGTTGGGACTGGACTCTATAAAGAGTCTCCTGTGTGAAAACCCCACCTATCGGTTGCACAGGAACCAAGACTGTTCAAGTCTGAAGTCAACTGGACACAAAAAAAATTGGTTGCATTTTGTGTAGAAATGCTAACTGTGGTCACAGAATAGATAGATCAGAATTAGAGCAGGGTGAAACGAGGCTAAGGAGTTAGTCACTAACCTACATATAGCCTTATCAAATGAGAGACGGTCACAACCTAGATCCAGCCTTATCAAATGAGAGACGGTCACAACCTAGATCCAGCCTTATCAAATGAGAGACGGTCACAACCTAGATCCAGCCTTATCAAATGAGAGACGGTCACAACCTAGATCCAGCCTTATCAAATGAGAGACGGTCACAACCTAGATCCAGCCTTATCAAATGAGAGACGGTCACAACCTAGATCCAGCTTTATCAAATGAGAGACGGTCACAACCTAGATCCAGCCTTATCAAATGAGAGACGGTCACAACCTAGATCCAGCCTTATCAAATGAGAGACGGTCACAACCTAGATCCAGCTTTATCAAATGAGAGACGGTCACAACCTAGATCCAGCCCTATCAAATGAGAGACCGTCACAACCTAGATCCAGCCTTATCAAATGAGAGACGGTCACAACCTAGATCCAGCCTTATCAAATGAGAGACGGTCACAACCTAGATCCAGCTTTATCAAATGAGAGACGGTCACAACCTAGATCCAGCCCTATCAAATGAGAGACCGTCACAACCTAGATCCAGCCTTATCAAATGAGAGACGGTCACAACCTAGATCCAGCTTTATCAAATGAGAGACGGTCACAACCTAGATCCAGCCTTATCAAATGAGAGACGGTCACAACCTAGATCCAGCCTTATCAAATGAGAGACGGTCACAACCTAGATCCAGTCTTATCAAATGAGAGACGGTCACAACCTAGATCCAGCCTTATCAAATGAGAGACGGTCACAACCTAGATCCAGCCTTATCAAATGAGAGACGGTCACAACCTAGATCCAGCCTTATCAAATGAGAGACGGTCACAACCTAGATCCAAATATAAAGGGCAGGTCCTGAACAACTGACATTTCCTCACCTTTAACAGACACTCAATGTTCATCCTTACCTCTATTCAAACAACAGTCAATGTTCATCCTTACCTCTATTAAAACAACAGTCAATGTTCAGATAGTGATCTATCCTATAGACAGGGCTCTACAGTGCTAGCCCCTCTATTAAAACAACAGTCAATGTTCAGATAGTGATCTATCCTATAGACAGGGCTCTACAGTGCTAGCCCCTCTATTAAAACAACAGTCAATGTTCAGATAGTGATCTATCCTATAGACAGGGCTCTACAGTGCTAGCCCCTCTATTAAAACAACAGTCAATGTTCAGATAGTGATCTATCCTATAGACAGGGCTCTACAGTGCTAGCCCCTCTATTAAAACAGTCAATGTTCAGATAGTGATCTATCCTATAGACAGGGCTCTACAGTGCTAGCCCCTCTATTAAAACAACAGTCAATGTTCAGATAGTGATCTATCCTATAGACAGGGCTCTACAGTGCTAGCCCCTCTATTAAAAAACAGTCAATGTTCAGATAGTGATCTATCCTATAGACATGGGCTCTACAGTGCTAGCCCCTCTATTAAAACAACAGTCAATGTTCAGATAGTGATCTATCCTATAGACAGGGCTCTACAGTGCTAGCCCCTCTATTAAAACAACAGTCAATGTTCAGATAGTGATCTATCCTATAGACAGGGCTCTACAGTGCTAGCCCCTCTATTAAAACAACAGTCAATGTTCAGATAGTGATCTATCCTATAGACAGGGCTCTACAGTGCTAGCCCCTCTATTAAAACAACAGTCAATGTTCAGATAGTGATCTATCCTATAGACAGGGCTCTACAGTGCTAGCCCCTCTATTAAAACAACAGTCAATGTTCAGATAGTGATCTATCCTATAGACAGGGCTCTACAGTGCTAGCCCCTCTATTAAAACAACAGTCAATGTTCAGATAGTGATCTATCCTATAGACAGGGCTCTACAGTGCTAGCCCCTCTATTAAAACAACAGTCAATGTTCAGATAGTGATCTATCCTATAGACAGGGCTCTACAGTGCTAGCCCCTCTATTAAAACAACAGTCAATGTTCAGATAGTGATCTATCCTTTAGACAGGGCTCTAAAGCTCCTGTGCTGTTGGTTCAGCTGTCGATCACAGATTGGTTGAGTGAATACATGGGAACATTTTGTACTCAGTTATACAATCAGAAGAAGATCCTTCCATGATTTGATCTCATGTAAATATGAACACTAGTGCTGAGCGATGAACCGACATTTCAGTTTTTAAAACAATTAATTGACCGACGTCGGTTTAATTATTTTAATTCCATTTCGTAGTTTTTTCCCCCTGTGAACTATGTACAGACTCTGTAGAGATAAATCAGATCCAGCCTGAACTGGGCGACAGCAGGGAGCTGTAGTTTCCAACAGGCCAATGTTCTACATAGTTTAGCACAGAATTAACTAGATCATTCATTGCCTGCCCGCTGAGACTTGTCCAGTGTGTGCGAAGCAAGACACGGAAACGGAGAGAACAGAGAACAGAGAAAACAGAGAACGGAGGGAACAGAGAACGTGTGATCAGAGGGATAGAGAGCAGTGGCTTCCTGAGCCTGAAAATACACGATCTGAGTGATTTATAGTTGGGATTCAGCAATCAGAAAAGGATGACTTATTTACTCTGAAGAACTACTAAAATAGTGATTCTGTCAGACAGCAGCTCTGTAGAGATGAGAATAAGGAAGTGGCTCTGGATAAGAGCGTCTGCAGCTCTATAGAGATGAGAATAAGGAAGTGGCTCTGGATCAGAGCGTCTGCAGCTCTATAGAGATGAGAATAAGGAAGTGGCTCTGGATCAGAGCGTCTGCAGCTCTATAGAGATGAGAATAAGGAAGTGGCTCTGGATCAGAGCGTCTGCAGCTCTATAGAGATGAGAATAAGGAAGTGGCTCTGGATCAGAGCGTCTGCAGCTCTATAGAGATGAGAATAAGGAAGTGGCTCTGGATAAGAGCGTCTGCAGCTCTATAGAGATGAGAATAAGGAAGTGGCTCTGGATAAGAGCGTCTGCAGCTCTATAGAGATGAGAATAAGGAAGTGGCTCTGGATAAGAGCGTCTGCAGCTCTATAGAGATGAGAATAAGGAAGTGGCTCTGGATCAGAGCGTCTGCAGCTCTATAGAGATGAGAATAAGGAAGTGGCTCTGGATAAGAGCGTCTGCAGCTCTATAGAGATGAGAATAAGGAAGTGGCTCTGGATCAGAGCGTCTGCAGCTCTATAGAGATGAGAATAAGGAAGTGGCTCTGGATAAGAGCGTCTGCAGCTCTATAGAGATGAGAATAAGGAAGTGGCTCTGGATAAGAGCGTCTGCAGCTCTATAGAGATGAGAATAAGGAAGTGGCTCTGGATCAGAGCGTCTGCAGCTCTATAGAGATGAGAATAAGGAAGTGGCTCTGGATCAGAGCGTCTGCAGCTCTATAGAGATGAGAATAAGGAAGTGGCTCTGGATCAGAGCGTCTGCAGCTCTATAGAGATGAGAATAAGGAAGTGGCTCTGGATCAGAGCGTCTGCAGCTCTATAGAGATGAGAATAAGGAAGTGGCTCTGGATCAGAGCGTCTGCAGCTCTATAGAGATGAGAATAAGGAAGTGGCTCTGGATAAGAGCGTCTGCAGCTCTATAGAGATGAGAATAAGGAAGTGGCTCTGGATAAGAGCGTCTGCAGCTCTATAGAGATGAGAATAAGGAAGTGGCTCTGGATCAGAGCGTCTGCAGCTCTATAGAGATGAGAATAAGGAAGTGGCTCTGGATAAGAGCGTCTGCAGCTCTATAGAGATGAGAATAAGGAAGTGGCTCTGGATAAGAGCGTCTGCTAAATGACTAAAATGTAAAATGTAATAATAAAGTGATGAAATAAACAAGAGATAGCAGTAATGGGACGTCTCTTCCATCTTGGGACTTTAACTCATGGTTCTATTCTGTTGTTACAGCATTAAACTCACTTAATGCATTTAATGTCTAAAAAAAGGATCAAAAACTAAATCCATTATTTTTTGTAAATAATCTAACCGAAACGACCTCAAAAAGCACTAATCGTTCAGCACTAATAAAACACTAGGTTGTAGCCTACAAGCCAGCCAACGTAAAGGGTAATTTCCCATTTTAAGGCTAAATAGACTATTCTCTTGATTTGATCAGGACTAAATAGACTATTCTCTTGATTTGATCAGGGCTAAATCGACTATTCTCTTGATTTGATCAGGACTAAATAGACTATTCTCTTGATTTGATCAGGGCTAAATAGACTATTCTCTTGATTTGATCAGGACTAAATAGACTTCTTAAATTTGATCAGGACTAAATCAACTTTTCTCTTGATTTGATCAGGACTAAATCAACTTCTCTTGATTTGATCAGGACTAAATCAACTATTCTCTTGATTTGATCAGGGCTAAATAGACTATTCTCTTGATTGGATCAGGACTAAATAGACTTCTTAAATTTGATCAGGACTAAATCAACTATTCTCTTGATTTGATCAGGACTAAATAGACTTCTTAAATTTGATCAGGACTAAATCAACTATTCTCTTGATTTGATCAGGACTAAATAGACTTCTTAAATTTGATCAGGACTAAATCAACTATTCTCTTGATTTGATCAGGACTAAATAGACTTCTTAAATTTGATCAGGACTAAATCAACTATTCTCTTGATTGGATCATGACTAAATAGACTTATCTTTATTCGATCAAGAGTAAATACACTTCTCTTTATTAGATCAGGACTAAATAGACTATTGATTTGATCAGTACTAAATATATTATTCTCTTGATTCTCTGTGTACAGCAGCAATAAAACTGGCCTTCTTGAGACTAGTTGAGTATCTGGAGCATCAGCAATTGTGGGTCCGATTACAGGCTCAAAATGTCCAGAAACAAATAACGTTCTTCTGAAACTCGTCAGTCTATTCTTGTTCTGATAAATGAAGGCTATTCCATGTGAGAAATTGCCAAGAAACTGAAGATCTCGTATAACGCTGTGTACTACTCCCTTCACAGAACAGCGCAAACTGGCTCTAACCAGAATAGAAAGAGGAGTGGGAGGCCCCGGTGCACAACTGAGGAAGAGGACAAATACATTAGAGTGTCTAGTTTGAGAAACAGACGCCTCACAGGTCCTCAACTGGCAGCTTCATTAAATAGTACCCGCAAAACACCAGTCTCAATGTCAACAGTGAAGAGGCGACTCCGGGATGCTGACCTTCTAGGCAGAGTTGCAAAGAAAAAGTAATATCTCAGACTGGCCAATAAAAAGAAAAGATTAAAGATGGGCAGTCTGAGATATGACTTTTTCTTTGCAACAAAAGAAATGTTCCGTATTGACTGACTTAATGTCTTAACGTGATACTGGACTGTCCTTTCTCTGATTATTTGAGCTGTTCTGCCATAATATGGACTTGGTCTGTTCTCTCTGCTTATTGGAGCTGTTCTGCCATAATATGGACTTGGTCTGTTCTCTCTGCTTATTGGAGCTGTTCTGCCATAATATGGACTTGGTCTGTTCTCTCTGCTTATTTGAGCTGTTCTGCCATAATATGGACTTGGTCTGTTCTCTCTGCTTATTTGAGCTGTTCTGCCATAATATGGACTTGGTCTGTTCTCTCTGATTATTTGAGCTGTTCTGCCATAATATGGACTTGGTCTGTTCTCTTTGCTTATTTGAGCTGTTCTGCCATAATATGGACTTGGTCTGTTCTCTTTGCTTATTTGAGCTGTTCTGCCATAATATGGACTTGGTCTGTTCTCTCTGCTTATTTGAGCTGTTCTGCCATAATATGGACTTGGTCTGTTCTCTCTGCTTATTTGAGCTGTTCTGCCATAATATGGACTTGGTCTGTTCTCTTTGCTTATTTGAGCTGTTCTGCCATAATATGGACTTGGTCTTTTACCAAATAGGGCTATCTTCTGTATCCCACCCCTACCTTGTCACAACTGATTGGCTCAAACGCATTAAGGAAAGACATTTCACATATTAACTCTTAACAATGTACACCTATTGATTGAAATGCATTCCAGGTGACTACCTCATGAAGCTGGTTAAGAAAATGCCAAGAGTGTGCAAAGCTGTCATCAAGGCAAAGGGTGGCTACTTTGAAGAATCTCAAATATAAAATATATGTTGATTTGTTTAACCCTTTTTTGGTTACTACATGATTCCATATGTGTTATTTCATAGTTTTGATGTCTTCACTATTATTCTACAATGTAGAAAATAGAACAAATAAAGAAAACCCCTGGAATGAGTAGGTGTGTCCAACCCTTTGACTGGTCCTGTATATAAACACACAGGCGGTAAATTAGTTAACAGAACAATATGAGGGTTCCAAACCGCTCGGCCAATAACAGCTAGTTTTCAGTTGGCCCCTCCCCACTCAGACCACTCCCAGACAGTCTAGCAAAGCTCTTGCTTGAGAAATTGCTCTTTGCTAAGAAGCTATTTGTTTATTTTTTACCATTTTAATTTAAAACAATCCCAGTAAGGTAGGCCTACTTAGAGCAGTCTATGATGTCATATTGCTGAGTCTACCTTCAACCGTTCTAATTCCAACACAGAGGCCATCCATCCATCCATCCATCCATCCTTACCTGTCCTCCTCTCCATCTGCAGACTGTGTCCTCAGGCCTGCAGCAGCAGCCACTAAGGCACTGGCATCTCCAGCCTTCCCCATGTTCTCCATGGAGCAGCCTCGTCCTGCAGCTCCCAGCCGGGACTGGTGTTGGAACAGCAGCCTCTGGGCATCCTCCAGCTGGGATGCCGTCAGGCTGGGGATGCTGCCCCCGTACGGAGCCCCGCTTTGGGCCAGGCTGGTGTGGCTGAGGGGCACCCCGTGGGTCAGGAGGGGCTGGAGGTCGGCTCGGAGTGTGGTCACGAAAGGGGCGGAAGGGTGCTGGGGGTGAGGGTGAGGGTGCAGCTGCTGGGCTGGGAGATTCTGGAGCTGACTCGGAAGGGGTTGAGGGACAGCGGCTGGGCCAGGCATGGACACCCCAAGAGAGCCAGGGTGTGGGGGGAGGACCTGGGACTGGAGAGGAGCCGTAGGCTGGATGAAGTCTGGAGGCCGGCTGCCTGTCTGGCTCACTAGCACCGCTGGGAGCTGCTGCGTGGGCTGGCCTGTCTGGGCATGGTCCATAGCATAGGGCACCTGCTTGGGCATGGCCTGACTCCCAGCACCCTGGGCATTCACCTGGGGGGCTGCAGGTAGAGTACCAGGGGGGACCATGCTGGTCTGCTGCAGCAGGAGAGGGTTAGGGTCCTGAGGGACCATGTGGACAGTCTGAGGGCTGGTGTAGTCCTGGTGCTGCTGGTATGGCTGCAGGGTCTGGGATGCCCCTGCTTCCATCTCTGGGCCTCCGTACTGGACAACACTGGCCACCACACTCCCATTCCCTGCTTCCATCTCTGGGCCTCCGTACTGGACAACACTGGCCACCACACTCCCATTCCCTGCTTCCATCTCTGGGCCTCCGTACTGGACAACACTGGCCACCACACTCCCATTCCCTGCTTCCATCTCTGGGCCTCCGTACTGGACAACACTGGCCACCACACTCCCATTCCCTGCTTCCATCTCTGGGCCTCCGTACTGGACAACACTGGCCACCACACTCCCATTCCCTGCTTCCATCTCTGGGCCTCCGTACTGGACAACACTGGCCACCACACTCCCATTCCCTGCTTCCATCTCTGGGCCTCCGTACTGGACAACACTGGCCACCACACTCCCATTCCATGCTTCGCTCTCTGGGCCGGCAGCGCTGGGTGCAGGGGCTGGGTCAGAAGTCGGCGCGGCAGGGGGAACCTCCTTCTCATAGTACTCTGTACACATCCATCTTCCCTTACGGAACGGCTCCGAGTTAGAGTCCAGCTTCACCACTCTGAAGCGAGACCCCGGAGCGGCTTGGGTCTGTGTCTGGGTGCTGGAGGTCATAGCCTGTGCCACCACTCCTGCCATCCCAATCTGGGTGCTATTGGTGGGCCCTGTGCCTCCAGGGAGAGACCCTACTCCACTGGATGTCCCTTGACGGCCTCCACTACTGTCAAAGCTTATAGGGTCCGCAGAGGGAGGGACACCACTACCACCGTCTATGGATGACACATCCATGCCTGGCCCAGCAGTGATGGTACCAGAGAACTGAGTGGTGGTGTTCTCCACCATACCCTGCCCCATCTGGGTCTGGTTGGGCCCAGCCATTCCAGAGGAACTCCCCCCTGCCACTGAGACAGTAAAGGCTGCTGCCACCACATTCTCTTGCAGATTATGCACAGTCCCGTTCACCATGTTGCCAGGCTGCGGAGGACCCCGAGGCTGCAGGGGTTCGCTAGGAGGGCCCTGGGGTAGGGAGTGAGGGATCAGGGGTTGGTTAGGGGACGCTGCGCCTGGGGTCTCCACCCCATGGGGGCTGTTCAGGGTCTCATCCGAGGAGCTTCTCTCCGGGACGCCGGTGTCCCGAGATACGGACACGTCCAGCATTTCAGAGGAGGAAAGGTCTTCTGTGTGGGATTCATCCATGTCATCATAACTCTCTGTGTCGTCCGCTATGCTGTTGTTGGTGCTAACAGAGACCTGGGCCAGGGTCACGCTAGTTATCTGGAAGCCACTCTTCTTTTTCACCTGAGACCCGGACTGGGAGAGGTTAAGGCTCAGGGGGTGGTGGTGTGGCCCAGGGGAGGAGGACCCAGCCTGGCTAGTTGACTGATAATCATCAGTGGGAATTACATTACTGCTACCTGGAGCAGACCCAGATACTCCACCACTACCGGTGGTGTTACTGCCTCTTCTATTGTGGAAAGACATCTTCCTAGACCCAGTAGAATCTCCTGAAAAGTCCTGTTGATGCATTTTGTGACCAACACGAAGCCAGTAACGGGGGACTAGCTGTGTAGCTACTAATGCTAGCTGCTTGTTATGGCCAGACATACATAACATTAGCTAGTAACGTCACTGTAGTCAGAGGTTAGCTAGCTAATAGTTACCTAATAGTTAGCCAACGGTAGCTAACGTAACATAAGCAAGGTGACAGTCCAACAATAAATCACAACAAAGCTGGGACGTCGATGTAATTTTCTGTTTTCAGTAGTTGAGTACTTCCCTCTGTAATTGCGTCTGATAAGCAGTCGATATTGAAGTGAATGCGAATGACTAACGCGTTAGCTCAGACTTGGCCAGAACAACCAAGCTAGCTTAGCTATGTTTTCTATCTAGCTGAAATGTAGGCTACGAAGAGGCATTTTTAGAAACGTTTAAACAACGTCAAACATCTCACTGGCAGAAATATGATTTGACGTCAATAATATAGTGCCAAATTCAGTGCCAGAAGCTGTCGTAAGAGATCACCTCCATCGCTGGCATCACCAGACGTTGAGTCATCTTCTAGACTCTGGTCAAAAGTTTGTCGTCGAAAAATTCAGTCAGACACCCATCACTGGATAAACAACATCCTCTCAGCACATCAACTTGTTTGGATCCATCTAGACGGTTTCTAGCTAGCGTAGTTGTATCATCCTCCTCTCGCTTGGCACCGTTGGCACAACGTTAGCTACCTAGCTAGGGGGCGGCAGGTAGCTTAGTGGGTAAGAGCGTTGTGCCAATCCCCGAGCCGACTAGGTGAAAAATCTGTCGATGTGCCCTTAAGCAAGGCTCTTACCCTAATTGCTCCTGTAAGTCACTCTGGATAAGTGCGTCTGCTAAATGACTAAAATGTAAATGTAGCTAGCTCACTCCGACGACGAGAAGAGAGGAGGCTACTGCGCATGCCCTCACCTAGCTGGCAGAACAGCTGCTTTAGCTAGGATCAGCTACCAGTCGGTCCCTGAAATGACCTCTACTAGCTGGCAGAACAGCTGCTTTAGCTAGGATCAGCTACCAGTCGGTCCCTGAAATGACCTCTACTAGCTGGCAGAACAGCTGCTTTAGCTAGGATCAGCTACCAGTCGGTCCCTGAAATGACCTCTACTAGCTGGCAGAACAGCTGCTGTAGCTAGGATCAGCTACCAGTCGGTCCCTGAAAGACCTCTACTAGCTGGCAGAACAGCTGCTGTAGCTAGGATCAGCTACCAGTCGGTCCACTGAAATGACCTATACTAGCTGGCCGAACAGCTCGCTTTAGATAGGATCCAGCTACCAGTCGGTTCCCTGAACTGTACACTCTACTATGCTGGCCAGAATCAGCATTGCTTTAGCTAGGGATCAGCTACCAGTCGGTCCCTGAAATGACCTCTACTAGCTGGGAGACAGGCTGCTGTAGCTAGGGATCAGCTACCAAGTCGGTTCCTGAAAGACCCTCTACTAGCTGGCAGACAGCTGCTTTAGCTAGGATCAGCTACCAGGCGGTCCCTGGAAATGACCTCTACTAGCTGGCAGAACAGCTGCTGTAGCTAGGATCAGCTACCAGTCGGTCCCTGAAATGACCTCTACTAGCTGGCAGAACAGCTGCTTTAGCTAGGATCAGCTACCAGTCGGTCCCTGAAATGACCTCTACTAGCTGGCAGAACAGCTGCTGTAGCTAGGATCAGCTACCAGTCGGTCCCTGAAATGACCTCTACTAGCTGGCAGAACAGCTGCTGTAGCTAGGATCAGCTACCAGTCGGTCCCTGAAATGACCTCTACTAGCTGGCAGAACAGCTGCTGTAGCTAGGATCAGCTACCAGTCGGTCCCTGAAATGACCTCTACTTAAATAGCTGTACAAGATGGAACTCTGTTTCCCACTCACTTTCATGATTATATAATACTAATAATATATGGCATTTAGCAGACGCTTTTTCCCAAAGGTACTTAGTCAAGCGTCCATACATTTTAAGTATGGTGGACCCGGGAATCGAACACACAACACTGGTGTTTACAAGCGCCATGCTCTACCAACTGAGTTACAAAGGAATCCAAGACTGAAAGGTTAGTGTTAGACTGGAGGTAGGCAGCAGCAGTGAACATTATACACTGAACAAAAATATAAATGTAACAATCTCTAAGATTTTACTGAGTTACAGTTCATAGGAAATCAGTCAATTGAAATAAATTCATTAGGCCCTAATCTATGGATTTTACATGACTGGGAATACAGATATGCATCCGTCGTGCCATTCAGAATCAACAGCCTGATCAACTCTATGAGACGGAGCTGTTGCGCTGCATGAAACAAACGGTAGGTGAGAGGATCAGACAACCAGTCAGTATCTGGTGACCACCGTTTGTTTCATGCAGCGCAACAGCTCCGTCTCATAGAGTTGATCAGGCTGTTGATTCTGAATGGCACGACAATGGGCCTCAGGATCTCGTCACGGTATTTCTGTGCATTCAAATTGCCATCGATAAAATGCAATTGTGTTCATTGTCCTAGCATACCTGCCCATACCTTAACCCCACCGCCACCATGTTCACAACATTGACATCAGCAAACCGCTCACCCACACGATGCCATACACGCTACACTGTCTGCCATCTGCCCGGTACAGTTGAAACCGGGATTCATCCGTGAAGAGCACACTTCTCCAGCGTGCCAGTGGCCATCGAAGGTGAGCATTTGCCCACTGAAGTCGGTTACGACACCGAACTGCAGTCATGTCAAGACCCTGGTGAGGACGACGAGCACGCAGATGAGCTTCCCTGAGACGGTTTCTGACAGTTTGTGCAGAAATTCTTCGGTTGTGCAAACCCACAGTTTCATCAACTGTCCGGGTGGCTGGTCTCAGACGATCCCGCAGGTGAAGAAGCCGGATGTGGAGGTCCTGGGCTGGTGGTCTGCAGTTGCGAGGCCGGTTGGACCTACTGCCAAATTCTCTAAAACAACGTTGGAGGTTGGTTGTGGTAGAGAAATGAACATTCAGCTCTGGTGGACATTCCTGCAGTCATTGTGCCAATTGTATGCTCCCTCAAAACTTGAGACATCTGTGGCATTGTGTTGTGTGACAAAACTGCATATTTTAGAGTGGCCTTTTATTGTCCCCAGCACAAGGTGCACCTGTGTAATGATCATGCTATTTAATCAGCATCTTGATATGCCACACCTGTCAGGTGGATGGATTATCTTGAAAAAGGAGAAATGCTAACTAACAGGGATGTAAACAAATTTGTGTACAAAATGAGAGAAATAAGCTTTTTGTGCGTATGGAACATTTCTGGGATGTTTTATTTCAGCTCATGAAACATGGGACTAACACTTTACATGTTGCGTTTCTATGTTTGTTCAGTATAGTCATTTGGTAGGAAGGATAGGGGGGAAACAAAGCCGTTTCCACCAGTACGATGCGTGCTAAAAGACAGCCCCATGTGCACAGAACTTTATGTTTACCTCATGCATCATACCTGGATGATCACCCACATGACACTGATCCACCTTAGAGGCATGTTCCCCCTGTCCCTCCCCTGCCTGATCTCTGTCCCTCCCCAGCCCCAGGCAACAAGCTATAGCAATATAGCTGAATGATGAATAGGCAATGACAGGAGGTATGGTGTTGGACAGTCAAACCATGAAGGGAGGGAAAGAAGAGGCGGGATGTGAAAGAGCAGTTAGAAAGAAGAGGCTGGGATGTGAAAGAGCAGTTAGAAAGATATGGCATATAGAAGCAAACCAGATGGTTCAGGAGTAAAAACAAACAAAATATAATTATTGTAGAATTTGACTGTCCATAAAATGTGTATAGTATGTATGGGCTGGAAGTATGTATGTATGTATGTATGTGTGTATATATATATATATATATACAGTGGGGGGAAAAAAGTATTTAGTCAGCCACCAATTGTGCAAGTTCTCCCACTTAAAAAGATGAGGGGCCTGTAATTTTCATCATAGGTACACGTCAACTATGACAGACAAAATGAGGAAAAGAAATCCAGAAAATCACATTGTAGGATTTTTAATTAATTTATTTGCAAATTATGGTGGAAAATAAGTATTTGGTCAATAACAAAAGTTTCTCAATACTTTGTTATATACCCTTTGTTGGCAATGACACAGGTCAAACGTTTTCTGTAAGTCTTCACAAGGTTTTCACACACTGTTGCTGGTATTTTGGCCCATTCCTCCATGCAGATCTCCTCTAGAGCAGTGATGTTTTGGGGCTGTCGCTGGGCAACACAGACTTTTAACTCCCTCCAAAGATTTTCTATGGGGTTGAGATCTGGAGACTGGCTAGGCCACTCCAGGACCTTGAAATGCTTCTTACGAAGCCACTCCTTCGTTGCCCGGGCGGTGTGTTTGGGATCATTGTCATGCTGAAAGACCCAGCCACGTTTCATCTTCAATGCCCTTGCTGATGGAAGGAGGTTTTCACTCAAAATCTCACGATAAATGGCCCCATTCATTCTTTCCTTTACACGGATCAGTCGTCCTGGTCCCTTTGCAGAAAAACAGCCCCAAAGCATGATGTTTCCAACCCCATGCTTCACAGTAGGTATGGTGTTCTTTGGATGCAACTCAGCATTCTTTGTCCTCCAAACACGACGAGTTGAGTTTTTACCAAAAAGTTCTATTTTGGTTTCATCTGACCATATGACATTCTCCCAATCCTCTTCTGGATCATCCAAATGCACTCTAGCAAACTTCAGACGGGCCTGGACATGTACTGGCTTAAGCAGGGGGACACGTCTGGCACTGCAGGATTTGAGTCCCTGGCGGCGTAGTGTGTTACTAATGGTAGGCTTTGTTACTTTGGTCCCAGCTCTCTGCAGGTCATTCACTAGGTCCCCCCGTGTGGTTCTGGGATTTTTGCTCACCGTTCTTGTGATCATTTTGACCCCACGGGGTGAGATCTTGCGTGGAGCCCCAGATCGAGGGAGATTATCAGTGGTCTTGTATGTCTTCCATTTCCTAATAATTGCTCCCACAGTTGATTTCTTCAAACCAAGCTGCTTACCTATTGCAGATTCAGTCTTCCCAGCCTGGTGCAGGTCTACAATTGTGTTTCTGGTGTCCTTTGACAGCTCTTTGGTCTTGGCCATAGTGGAGTTTGGAGTGTGACTGTTTGAGGTTGTGGACAGGTGTCTTTTATACTGATAACAAGTTCAAACAGGTGCCATTAATACAGGTAACGAGTGGAGGACAGAGGAGCCTCTTAAAGAAGAAGTTACAGGTCTGTGAGAGCCAGAAATCTTGCTTGTTTGTAGGTGACCAAATACTTATTTTCCACCATAATTTGCAAATAAATTAATTAAAAATCCTACAATGTGATTTTCTGGAGAAAAAAAATATCAATTTGTCTGTCATAGTTGACGTGTACCTATGATGAAAATTACAGGCCTCTCTCATCTTTTTAAGTGGGAGAACTTGACCAATTGGTGGCTGACTAAATACTTTTTTCCCCCACTGTAGCTGCTGCTACTCTGATTATCATATATCCTGATGTCTAGTCACCTGACCCCTATACATATCTACTGACCCTGTATATACCTGCTACTCTGATTATCATATATCCTGATGTCTAGTCACCTGACCCCTATACATATCTACTGACCCTGTATATACCTGCTACTACTCTGATTATCATATATCCTGATGTCTAGTCACCTGACCCCTATACATATCTACTGACCCTGTATATACCTGCTACTCTGATTATCATATATCCTGATGTCTAGTCACCTGACCCCTATACATATCTACTGACCCTGTATATACCTGCTACTACTCTGATTATCATATATCCTGATGTCTAGTCACCTGACCCCTATACATATCTACTGACCCTGTCTATACCTGCTACTCTGATTATCATATATCCTGATGTCTAGTCACCTGACCCCTATACATATCTACTGACCCTGTATATACCTGCTACTCTGATTATCATATATCCTGATGTCTAGTCACCTGACCCCTATACATATCTACTGACCCTGTATATACCTGCTGCTACTCTGATTATCATATATCCTGATGCCTAGTCACCTGACCCCTATACATATCTACTGACCCTGTATATACCTGCTACTCTGATTATCATATATCCTGATGTCTAGTCACCTGACCCCTATACATATCTACTGACCCTGTATATAGCTGCTACTCTGATTATCATATATCCTGATGTCTAGTCACCTGACCCCTATACATATCTACTGACCCTGTATATACCTGCTGCTACTCTGATTATCATATATCCTGATGTCTAGTCACCTGACCCCTATACATATCTACTGACCCTGTATATACCTGCTACTACTCTGATTATCATATATCCTGATGTCTAGTCACCTGACCCCTATACATATCTACTGACCCTGTATATACCTGCTACTCTGATTATCATATATCCTGATGTTTAGTCACCTGACCCCTATACATATCTACTGACCCTGTATATACCTGCTACTACTCTGATTATCATATATCCTGATGTCTAGTCACCTGACCCCTATACATATCTACTGACCCTGTATATACCTGCTACTCTGATTATCATATATCCTGATGTTTAGTCACCTGACCCCTATACAAATCTACTGACCCTGTATATACCTGCTACTACTCTGATTATCATATATCCTGATGTCTAGTCACCTGACCCCTATACATATCTACTGACCCTGTATATACCTGCTACTCTGATTATCATATATCCTGATGTCTAGTCACCTGACCCCTATACATATCTACTGACCCTGTATATACCTGCTACTACTCTGATTATCATATATCCTGATGTCTAGTCACCTGACCCCTATACATATCTACTGACCCTGTATATACCTGCTGCTACTCTGATTATCATATATCCTGATGTCTAGTCACCTGACCCCTATACATATCTACTGACCCTGTATATACCTGCTACTCTGATTATCATATATCCTGATGTCTAGTCATCTGACCCCTATACATATCTACTGACCCTGTATATACCTGCTACTCTGATTATCATATATCCTGATGTCTAGTCACCTGACCCCTATACATATCTACTGACCCTGTATATACCTGCTGCTACTCTGATTATCATATATCCTGATGTCTAGTCATCTGACCCCTATACATATCTACTGACCCTGTATATACCTGCTGCTACTCTGATTATCATATATCCTGATGTCTAGTCACCTGACCCCTATACATATCTACTGACCCTGTATATACCTGCTGCTACTCTGATTATCATATATCCTGATGTCTAGTCACCTGACCCCTATATACATATCTACCTCTATCGCTCCAGTATCCCTGCACATTGTTAATATGGTACTGGAACTGACCCTGTATATAATATACTTACTTACTTTATCATGTTCTCATTTTTATATCTGGTGTTTTTGTTCTACCTTGTTATTTTTAGTATTACATTGTTATTGATTACTGCATTGTTGGGTTTTGAGTTACATTTTACATTTTAGTCATTTAGCAGACGCTCTTATCCAGAGCGACTTACAGGAGCAATTAGGGTTAAGTGCCTTGCTCAAGGGCACATCGACAGATTTTTCACCTAGTCGGCTCAGGGATTAGAACCATCAACCTTTCGGTTACTGGCACAACGCTCTTAACCACTAAGCTACCTGCCGTTAGCAAGAAAGGCTGTACTAGTGCATGTGACATTAAACCTTGAGTGTCAGTTTGGTTGTAACAACCTGGATTCCCTTTTGTCCTCACATACAGTGAGGGGGAAAAAGTATTTTATCCCCTGTTGATTTAGTACGTTTGCCCACTGACAAAGACATTATCAGTCTATCATTTTTATGGTAGGTCATTGCAACTCCACGAGGTGAGATCTTGCATGGAGCCCCAGGCCGAGGGAGATTGACAGTTATTTTGTGTTTCTTCCATTTTGCGAATAATCGCACCAACTGTTGTTACCTTCTCACCAAGCTCCTTGGCGATGGTCTTGTAGCCCATTCCAGCCTTGTGTAGGTCTACAATCTTGTCCCTGACATCCTTGGAGAGCTCTTTGGTCTTGGCCATGGAGGAGAGTTTGGAATCTGATTGATTGATTGCTTCTGTGGACAGGTGTCTTTTATACAGGTAACAAACTGAGATTAGGAGCACTCCCTTTAAGAGTGTGCTCCTAATCTCAGCTCGTTACCTGTATAAAAGACACCTGGGAGCCAGAAATCTTTCTGATTGAGAGGGGGTCAAATACTTATTTCCCTCATTAAAATGCAAATCAATTTAACATTTTTGACATGCGTTTTTCTGGATTTTTTTGTTATTCTGTCTCACTGTTTAAATAAACCTACCATTAAAATTAGACTGATCATTTCTTTGTCAGTGGGCAAACGTACAAAATTAGCAGGGGATCAAATACTTTTTTCCCCTCACTGTATGTCATCAGCATAACAATTCAATATTCAGATTATACAGTGTATAATATACTATATACCAAGTGGCAGCATGTAGTATATAATATACTATATACCAAGTGGCAGCATGTAGTATATAATATACTATATACCAAGTGGCAGCATGTAGTATATAATATACTATATACCAAGTGGCAGCATGTAGTATATAATATACTATATACCAAGTGGCAGCATGTAGTATATAATATACTATATACCAAGTGGCAGCATGTAGTATATAATATACTATATACCAAGTGGCAGCATGTAGTATATAATATACTATATACCAAGTGGCAGCATGTAGTATATAATATACTATATACCAAGTGGCAGCATGTAGTGTATAATATACTATATACCAAGTGGCAGCATGTAGTATATAATATACTATATACCAAGTGGCAGCATGTAGTGTATAATATATACCAAGTGGCAGCATGTAGTATATAATATACTATATACCAAGTGGCAGCATGTAGTATATAATATACTATATACCAAGTGGCAGCATGTAGTGTATAATATACTATATACCAAGTGGCAGCATGTAGTGTATAATATATTATATACCAAGTGGCAGCATGTAGTGTATAATATACTATATACCATGTGGCAGCATGTAGTATATAATATACTATATACCAAGTGGCAGCATGTAGTGTATAATATATTATATACCAAGTGGCAGCATGTAGTGTATAATATATTATATACCAAGTGGCAGCATGTAGTGTATAATATATGATATACACCAAGTGGCAGCATGTAGTATATAATATATTATATACCAAGTGGCAGCATGTAGTATATAATATACTATATACCAAGTGGCAGCATGTAGTGTATAATATACTATATACCAAGTGGCAGCATGTAGTATATAATATACTATATACCAAGTGGCAGCATGTAGTATATAATATACTATATACCAAGTGGCAGCATGTAGTATATAATATACTATATACCAAGTGGCAGCATGTAGTGTATAATATACTATATACCAATTGGCAGCATGTAGTATATAATATATTATATACCAATTGGCAGCATGTAGTATATAATATATTATATACCAAGTGGCAGCATGTAGTGTATAATATACTATATACCAATTGGCAGTATGTAGTGTATAATATACTATATACCAAGTGGCAGCATGTAGTATATAATATACTATATACCAAGTGGCAGCATGTAGTATATAATATACTATATACCAAGTGGCAGCATGTAGTGTATAATATACTATATACCAAGTGGCAGCATGTAGTGTATAATATACTATATACCAATTGGCAGTATGTAGTGTATAATATACTATATACCAAGTGGCAGCATGTAGTATATAATATACTATATACCAAGTGGCAGCATGTAGTATATAATATATTATATACCAAGTGGTAGCATGTAGTATATAATATATTATATACCAAGTGGCAGCATGTAGTATATAATATACTATATACCAAGTGGCAGCATGTAGTATGTAGTATATAATATATTATATACCAAGTGGCAGCATGTAGTATATAATATATTATATACCAAGTGGCAGCATGTAGTGTCTATAGACAACAACAGACTCATTTAAGAGCAGAAAATCGATGCCTCTGTTGGCGTCTACTTCTCTCATTGAGACAAACTAGAAGCTTGAAAGGACAGCGTGAAATGGACTACACCACTGCTGGTAGCCTACACAAAGAGTGAAATGGACTACACCACTGCTGGTAGCCTACACAAAGAGTGAAATGGACTACACCACTGCTGGTAGCCTACACAAAGCGTGAAATGGACTACACCACTGCTGGTAGCCTACACAAAGAGTGAAATGGACTACACCACTGCTGGTAGCCTACACAAAGCATGAAATGGACTATACCACTGCTGGTAGCCTACACAAAGCATGAAATGGACTATACCACTGCTGGTAGCCTACACAAAGCATGAAATGGACTATACCACTGCTGGTAGCCTACACAAAGAGTGAAATGGACTACACCACTGCTGGTAGCCTACACAAAGCATGAAATGGACTACACCACTGCTGGTAGCCTACACAAAGCATGAAATGGACTATACCACTGCTGGTAGCCTACACAAAGCATGAAATGGACTATACCACTGCTGGTAGCCTACACAAAGAGTGTTCATGAACAATCCCAATATCCTGTGTTGTTCCCATAGTATAACTACTTAGTCATTTATTTACATGTTGAAAAAACAAGTGTACATATCAAATAAAATGGCAGAGGTAATTGATGTTTAGATGAAAACATAATGACAGCGTAGGGAAGTATATCCCCAACATGTCCATCAGAGACAAGGTGAAAGGTCAAGGGGACAGTCTATCCCCAACATGTCCATCAGAGACAAGGTGAAAGGTCAAGGGGCCAGTCTATCACCAACATGTCCATCAGAGACAAGGTGAAAGGTCAAGGGGACAGTCTATCACCAACATGTCCATCAGAGACAAGGTGAAAGGTCAAGGGGACAGTCTATCACCAACATGTCCATCAGAGACAAGGTGAAAGGTCAAGGGGCCAGTCTATCACCAACATGTCCATCAGAGACAAGGTGAAAGGTCAAGGGGACAGTCTATCACCAACATGTCCATCAGAGACAAGGTGAAAGGTCAAGGGGACAGTCTATCACCAACATGTCCATCAGAGACAAGGTGAAAGGTCAAGGGGACAGTCTATCACCAACATGTCCATCAGAGACAAGGTGAAAGGTCAAGGGGCCAGTCTATCCCCAACATGTCCATCAGAGACAAGGTGAAAGGTCAAGGGGACAGTCTATCCCCAACATGTCCATCAGAGACAAGGTGAAAGGTCAAGGGGCCAGTCTATCACCAACATGTCCATCAGAGACAAGGTGAAAGGTCAAGGGGACAGTCTATCACCAACATGTCCATCAGAGACAAGGTGAAAGGTCAAGGGGACAGTCTATCACCAACATGTCCATCAGAGACAAGGTGAAAGGTCAAGGGGACAGTCTATCCCCAACATGTCCATCAGAGACAAGGTGAAAGGTCAAGGGGCCAGTCTATCACCAACATGTCCATCAGAGACAAGGTGAAAGGTCAAGGGGACAGTATCACCAACATGTCCATCAGAGACAAGGTGAAAGGTCAAGGGGCCAGTCTATCACCAACATGTCCATCAGAGACAAGGTGAAAGGTCAAGGGGCCAGTCTATCACCAACATGTCCATCAGAGACAAGGTGAAAGGTCAAGGGTTAAAGGCTCTGCATGGTCAATCCGCCAACGTCCGTACAGCATTTCCTGCGATACAGCCTCTGCAGAAGTCAGGGCATTCATACTTCACAGCTGTTGTGAAGGAAGTTGTAAAGGAAGTGACTGTGTTTATACAGGAACTCCCGCCCCCAACTACAGTCAGGGGTCAAGGTAACAGTCTTGATTTAAGGGTGACGTCAGGGGTCAAGGTAACAGTCTTGATTTAAGGGTTAGGGTGACTTCAGGGGTCAAGGTAACAGTCTTGATTTAAGGGTGACGTCAGGGGTCAAGGTGACAGTTGATTTAAGGGTGACGTCAGGGGTCAAGGTGACAGTTGATTTAAGGGTGACGTCAGGGGTCAAGGTGACAGTTGATTTAAGGGTGACGTCAGGGGTCAAGGTGACAGTTGATTTAAGGGTGACGTCAGGGGTCAAGGTGACAGTTGATTTAAGGGTTAGGGTGACGTCAGGGGTCAAGGTGACAGTTGATTTAAGGGTTAGGGTGACGTCAGGGGTCAAGGTGACAGTTGATTTAAGGGTTAGGGTGATGTCAGGGGTCAAGGTGACAGTTGATTTAAGGGTTAGGGTGACGTCAGGGGTCAAGGTGACAGTTGATTTAAGGGTTAGGGTGACTTCAGGGGTCAAGGTGACAGTTGATTTAAGGGTTAGGGTGACTTCAGGGGTCAAGGTGACAGTTGATTTAAGGGTTAGGGTGACTTCAGAGGTCTTAGGTTTCCCAGACTTCGTCATCATAGTTGGAGGTCTGGGAGTGGTCTTCAGGGTGACCATATCCATATCCAGCATTCACAGCCAAGTCCATTGGAGGTTCCTGGAGGGGATGTGACTGTGAGCAGGCTGGTCCACTCTGTGTGTTGTCCAGCATGCTCTGGTCTTCTCCTGCTTGTTGGGCCACAGGCCCCTGGGCCTCAGGCTCATGGTTAGATTTAGGCTGAGTTATGACATCAGGGTTTGAGGCTGCACCTGGGATCTCCTCAGGATGGACATCTTCACCATTCAAAATGTCCACCTCTGAAGGTCCCTGACAGACTGGTGGTTTCTGGGTACCTTCTGGTGATGACCTCACCTGGTCACCTGTTGCATCTGGACCAACCACAGAGGTCGCTGGGAGTGGACCCCTCAGATCATCTGATCTCACTTCCTGTGTCTGGGGGTCAAGGTTAGGGTGAGCTGTGGTCACTGTTCTGCCCCGAGTTCCCTCCTGGTCCTGAGTTTGACCCCCCAGTTCAAAGAAGTTGTTTCGGACAATGTAGCGAACACACTGCAGGAGCACGTTCCTCTCATGGCGGACGTCTGGGGCCAGTAACTGTAAAGGTCAGGGGTCACATTGAAACAGTCAGCAGGTAGAAAAAGCCAACTACATTCATAATACATAGACTTGAAAATGTTGAGCTTTTATCTCAAAATCAGTTGTGCCTTGTTGCCTCTTTCCCGGTGTCTTACCATCTCAAGCAGAGTGGCGCGGCGCTGTTGGGGGGTGTCCATGTTGTTTCGTCCTCCTCTCGCTCCTCCCCCCCTGCCAGGTCTGTGAGGACCAGATCCAGGCTGTGGTTCCCGGGGGGGCTCAGGGTAGAGTCTCTTAGCCCCAGATGAAGCACTGTTCTGGGGCTTGGCTGGCAGAGCCTTCAGCATGGCCTGGTTCTCCTTCAGCAACTGACTGGTCCTCTGGATGGGCAGGGCTGAGACAGGGACACACCACTAAGATCACATCTCAACATGTTGAGTAACGAAACACAATGAAAGTAAAGGCCTTTTATAGTCTAAATATGAAAGTAAAGGCCTTTTATAGTCTAAATATGAAAGTAAAGGCCTTTTATAGTCTAAATATGAAAGCTAAAAGGACTCAAGTAACAAGTCAAACTTTAGACGTCATAACATTTTAAAATATGTTCTTAGGACTCACTTTAAGATTCAACAACAAGTCCATAGTAAAACAGTGGAATCATTGGTGACGTGTGTTTGTTGCCTCCGTATGGGGGAAACAGGCCTCCGTATGGGGGAAACAGGCCTCCGTATGGGGGAAACAGGCCTCCGTATGGGGGAAACAGGCCTCCGTATGGGGGAAACAGGCCTCCGTATGGGGGAAACAGGCCTCCGTATGGGGGAAACAGGCCTCCGTATGGGGGAAACAGACAGCTGACATTTAGAGCTCACCTTGAGGTTCCTGGTCACTGTCGCTGTCGCTCATGGAGCCGTAGCTGGCCATCAGAGATCCCAGCCCTGACGTCATCTGTTTAGGAGGTACAGTCACCCCACCTCCACTGACTGGCTCCTCTGGATCAGAGTCTACAGGGGGGTTAGAGGTCAGAGGTCAGAGTTAGGACCTCCTCTCTATCAGAGTCTACAGGGGGGTTAGAGGTCAGAGTTAGGACCTCCTCTCTATCAGAGTCTACAGGGGGGTTAGAGGTCAGAGTTAGGACCTCCTCTCATCAGGTCTACAGGGGTTAGAGGTCAGAGTTAGGACCTCCTCTCTATCAGAGTCTACAGGGGGGTTAGAGGTCAGAGTTAGGACCTCCTCTCTATCAGAGTCTACAGGGGGGTTAGAGGTCAGAGTTAGGACCTCCTCTCTATCAGAGTCTACAGGGGGGTTAGAGGTCAGAGTTAGGACCTCCTCTCTATCAGAGTCTACAGGGGGGTTAGAGGTCAGTTAGGACCTCCTCTCTACAGAGTCT
>LR778274.1:21620786-21674945 GCA_902810595.1 Coregonus sp. 'balchen'
AAAAAAAATTTTAAACAAAACTAAAAAAAATTTCAACTGAAAATAAAGAAGATAGACCTGGGAGCCCCAAACCCGGGGTTAACACATAGGGGTATCTAAGGGGAAAATGACCGGGGACCCCCAAAACCCGGGGGTAACATAAAGGGGGGTTTAGAGGGGAAAATGACCTGGCCCCCCTAACCCTGGGAAACTCAAGGGGTATCTAAGAGGGTGACCTGGGCCCCCTAACCCTGGTAACATCATAGGGAAAATTAGAGGAGGAAGGACCTGGAGCCCCAACCCTGGGTAACATCTGGGGGTATCTAAGGGGAGGAAGATACCTGGGGGGCCCCAAAACCCTGGGTAACATCGGGGGGGTATCTAGAGGGGAAGTGACCGGGACCCCCCAACCGGGGTAACATATGAGGGTATCTAAGAGAATGACCGGGGACCCCTACCCCGGGGGTAACATCATGGGGGTTTCTAAGGAGAAGATGACCTGGAGCCCTAACCCGGGGAACATCATGAGGGGTATCTAGAGGAGGAAGATGACCTGGGACCCCAACCCCCTGGGAAACATCATGGGGGGGTATCTAGGGGAGGAAGAGGGACCTGGGAGCCCCAACCCGGGAAAATCATAGGGGTATCTAGAGGAGGAAGATGCCCTTTGGGGAGCCCCAAAACCCTGGGTAACTCATGAGGGTATCTAAGGAGGAAGATGAGAGACCTGGAGCCCCAAACCCGGGTAAATATAGGGAGAACTTACAAAACTGTCTGAAGACCCAGTTACTACCACAGAAAAAACTAGCTATAACCCTCCTAACGCTCCTACCCTGGCCCAGTCTAAAGGGGGTTGTCTGGGTTAAGGGAAAAAGGGTGGGCTGCTCTCCTCACCCTGGTCAGTCCGATAGGGTTAGTCTGGGTTAAGGTAAGGTTAGGCTCTCCCCCCTCACCCGGTCATCTGAGGGGGTTAGTCGGGGTTAAGGTAAGGGGTTGGGGCTGCTCTCCTCCCCGGGTCTTTCGATAGGGGTTTTCGGGGTTAAGGTAGGGTTAGGCGCTCCCCCCCCTGGTCACCCTGAAGGGTTGTCGGGGTTAAGGTAGGTTGGGGCTGCCTCCCACCCCTGGTCATCGATAGGGTTTAAAGTCTGGTTAAAGGGTAAGGGGGTTGGGCTCTTTTCCTCACCCTGGTCATCTGATAGGGTTGCTGGGTTAAGGTAAGGGTTTAGGCCCTCCCACCCGGGTCATTCGATGGGGTTTATCGGGGTTTAAAGGTAAGGGTTAGGGCTCTCTCCTCCCCCGGGTCATCTGATAGGGTTATCTTTTTTAAAGGGTAAGGGTTTGGGGCGGGGGGGGCCCCTCCTCCCCCCTGGTCAGTCTGATAGGGTTAGTCTGGGTTAAGGTAAGGGGTTGGGGCGCTCTCCTCCCACCCTGGTCATCTGATAGGGTTGTGGGGGTTTAAAGGGAAGGGGTAGGCTGCTCTCCTCGCCCTGGTCAGTCTGATAGGGTTAGTCTGGGTTAAGGTAAGGGTTAGGCTGCTCTCCTCGCCCTTGGCAGTCGATAGGGTTAGTCTGGGTTAAGGTGGGGGTTTGGTTTCCCCTCCTCACCCTGGTCAGTCTATAGGGTTTCGGGGGTTAAAAGGAAAGGGTTTTTTAGGCTCTCTCCTCACCCTGGTCAGTCTGATAGGGTTAGTCTGGGTTAAGGTAAGGGTTAGGCTGCTCTCCTCACCCTGGTCAGTCTGATAGGGTTAGTCTGGGTTAAGGTAAGGGTTAGGCGCTTCCCTTTCCCCAACCCGGTCAGTCTGATAGGGTTAGTCTGGGTTAAGGTAAGGGTTAGGCTGCTCTCCTCGCCCTGGTCAGTCTGATAGGGTTAGTCTGGGTTAAGGTAAGGGTTAGGCTGCTCTCCTCACCCTGGTCAGTCTAAAGGGGGTTGTCTGGTTAAGTAAGGGTTGGGGCTGCTCCCCCTCACCCTGGTCATCTGATGGGGGTTGTCTGGGTTAAGGTAGGGTTTAAGGCTGCCTCCCACCCTGGTGGGGGTCTTAGGGTTAGTCTGGGGAAAGGAAAGGGGTTAGGCTGCCTCCTCACCCGGCAGTCTGATGGGTTAGTCGGGGGTAAGGTAAGGGTAGGCTGCCTCTCCCCCCTGGTCATCTGATGGGGTTTCGGGGGAAAGGTAGGGTTGGGCCCTGCTCTCCTCACCCGGGTCAGCCCCGTTTTTCATTTTCTTTTTTTCTCCTGGTCTGTGGGAGTCTCCTCTTCCTCCTCCTCCTCCTCCCCCCCGTGGGCCACTGGGGGACAACAAACATTTTAGCAGGGATAACACGGGAACCCACATTTAAACTGGATCCTATAAGAGCAGGAGCGTAAACAAACCAATAGGACTGTACCTGCTGACCAGATCTTCAGCATCTTGTCCCAGGAACCACTGCAGAACTGAGAGGAATGAAGACAAAACACATCTATTAGTTCCTGAGCAGTGACGTAGACAGCTGCATATCTAGAATAATAATAATATCCCCCCCCCTCTTCTCCTTCCTGTCTTCTCCTTCCTGTCTTCTCCCCCCCTTCTCCTTCCTGTCTTCTCCCCCCCCCCTTCTCCTTCCTTTTTTCCCTCCCCCCCTTTCTCCTTCCTTTCCCCCCCTTCTCCCTTTCCTGTTTCCCCCCCCTTTCCCCTTCCTTTCTTCTCCCTCCCCCTCTTCTCCCCCCCTTTTTGGGGGGGTTTTCCCCCCCCTCTTTTTCCCTTTTTCCCCCCCCTTTTTCCCCTTCCCGTCCCCCCCTTTCTCCTTTGGGGGCTTCTTTCCCCCCTTCCTTTTCCGTTTCCCCCCCCTTTTCTTCTCCTTCCTTTCTTCCCCCCCTTCCTTTTCTTCTCCCCCCTTCCCCTTTCCGTTTCTTTTCCCCCCCATTTCGGGGGGCCCCCCCTTTTCCCCTTTCCCTTTGTTCTTTCCCCCCCCTTCCTTCTTCTTCCCTTCTCTTCCCTGTCTTCTTCTCCCCCTCTCCCTTCCTCCTTCCTCCGCCTTCTCCCCTCCCCCCTCCTTCTTGTCTTCTCCCCCCCTTCTCTTTTCTTCCCCCCCCTTCTCCTTCCTGTTCTTCTCCTCCCCCCCCCTTCCTCTTCTCCCCCTCTTCTCCTTCCTGTCTTCTCCCCCCCCTTCTCCTTCCTGTCTTCTCCCCCCCTCTTCTCCTTCCTGTCTTCCTCCCCCCCTCTCCTTCCTGTCTTCTCCCCCCTCTTCTCCTTCCTGTCTTCTCCCCCCCTTCTCCTTCCTGTCTTTCTCCCCCCCTTCGCTCTCCCCCCTTCTCCCTTCTTCTCCTTCCCTTCCTGTCTTCCTTCCCCCCCCCTTCTCCTTCCTGTCTTCTCCCCCCCCCCTTTCTCTTCCTTTTTTCCCTTTTTCTCCCCCCTTCTCCTTCCTGTCTTCTCTTCCCCCCCTTCTCCCCTCTCTTCCTGTCTTCTCCCCCCCTTCTCCTTCCTGTCTTCTTCTCCCCCCCCTTCTCCTTCCTGTCTTCTCCCCCCCTCCTCCTTCCTTCTTCTCCCCCCCTTCCTTCTCCCCCTCTTCCCCCCCCCTTCTCCTTCCTGTCTTCTCCCCCTCTTCTCCTTCCTGTCTTCTCCTTCCTGTCTTCTCCCCCTCTTCTCCTTCCTGTCTTCTCTTCTCCCCCTTCCTCCTGTCTTCTCCCCCCCTCTCCTTCCTTCTTTTTCCCCCCTCCCCCTTCCCCCCCCTTTTCTTTTCTCCCCCCCCCCCCCCTCCTTCTCCCCGTTTCTTCTTCCCCCTTTTTTTCTCCTCCCCCCCTCCCTTTTCTGTGGGATATGGCGATATGAAACCCCCCGCGTGTCCCGGCACATGTCTATTTTTCACTTTTCCTCTAAAGTTCCACTCCCACAGCAATGTTTGGGGTCCAGAGGGGGCCGTGACACAGGGGGTCGACCATCTAGAAAAACATGGGGGTGTCAGATAACCACAGACCGGGTTTTTCCCCAAACTGGCTGTCCTCAGGCCGAATTTGGCCCGCGGGTGATTTTTTTCCCAAAACCCAATTTTGAGAAATTTATTTTTAAATTGTTGATTTTTTTTTTTTTTTCTGTAAAACTCAACATCGCTCCAATGACCCCCCTCCCCCTCACCTCTCTTGACCCAGACCCTCCCCCTCACCTCTCTTGACCCAGACCCCCCCCCTCTTGACCCAACCCCCCCCCCCCCCTCTCTTGACCCCAAACCCCCCCTCACCTTCTTGACCCACCCCCCCCCTCACCTCTCTTGACCCAGACCCTCCCCCTCACCTCTCTTGACCCAGACCCCCCCCCCCCCCCCTCTTGACCCTCCCCCTCACCTCTTGACCATGCACGTCCTTCACCATCCGGGTCGGCCTTTACACAGCCTTGCCCTCCAGAGCTAGACTCTGGCTCTTACCTCGTAGGAACCGTCCTACCTGGAGCAGACATCATTAACATAGGGTATCTGGGTTAGACATCATGTCTCTTACCATTCAGAGTCTGGGGTTAGACATCATGTCTCTTACCATTCAGAGTCTGGGTTAGACATCATGTCTCTTACCATTCAGAGTCTGGGGTTAGACATCATGTCTCTTCCCATTCAGAGTCTGGGTTAGACATCATGTCTCTTACCATTCAGGGTTAGACATCATGTCTCTTACCATTCAGAGTCTGGGGTTAGACATCATGTCTCTTCCCATTCAGAGTCTGGGGTTAGACATCATGTCTCTTACCATTCAGAGTCTGGGGTTAGACATCATGTCTCTTACCATTCAGAGTCTGGGTTAGACATCATGTCTCTTACCATTCAGAGTCTGGGGTTAGACATCATGTCTCTTACCATTCAGAGTCTGGGGTTAGACATCATGTCTCTTACCATCATTCCAGATCTTGGGGTTAGACATCATGTCTCTTACCATTCAGAGTCTGGGGTTAGACATCATGTCTCTTACCATTCAGAGTCTGGGGTTAGACATCATGTCTCTTACCATTCAGAGTCTGGGGTTAGACATCATGTCTCTTACCATTCAGTGTCTGGGGTTAGACATCATGTCTCTTACCATTCAGAGTCTGCCTCCACTGAGCTGATCCAGTCATCATGCATCATACACTCCTCTGGTTGGGGAGCGGTGAACCTCTCCACATACTCGATCTCCACCACATCTTCCTGTAACACACACACACACACACACACACACACACACACACCACACACACACACACACACACAAAACACGCTTCAAGTCATATTGTCATACTAAGCAGGCTATTAGTAAACCCTACTGTCCAGAGGTCCTCCGAGTGTCCAGAGGTCCTCCTACTGTCCAGAGGTCCTATTAGTAAACCCTACTGTCCAGAGGTCCTATTAGTAAACCCTACTGTCCAGAGGTCCTCCGAGTGTCCAGAGGTCCTCCTACTGTCTAGAGGTCCTATTAGTAAACCCTACTGTCCAGAGGTCCTATTAGTAAACCCTACTGTCCAGAGGTCCTCCGAGTGTCCAGAGGTCCTCCTACTGTCCAGAGGTCCTCCTACTGTTCAGAGGTCCTCCTACTGTCTAGAGGTCCTCCTACTGTCCAGAGGTCCTCCTACTGTCCAGAGGGCCTCCTACTGTCCAGAGGTCCTACTCACCGTTGAGATGCCTTCAGCCTCCATGTGATTGGACAACGACGTCCGCAGGAACTGACCTCGCACCAGGAAGTCAAATTCAATCTGGCTGTGAGACCCTTCAACAACAAAACACACACAAAGTTGAGACACCCAATATGATGCTAATACATTAGTCAACAGTGATCTTCAACCAGTCCTGAAATAATGCAATTTGAGAATAATAGTTAAAAGGACAAACAATATGTTTAATGTGACATAAGGCCAGATATGATCAATATGTTTAATGTGACATAAGGCCAGATATGATCAATATGTTTAATGTGACATAAGGCCAGATAAGGAATGGACAACGGCAGCAGGTGAATATTGGTCTCCTGAGTGTAGACATGTCTTCCTATAGACCTGGGGCTCTCAGATGTCTCCTGAATATAGAACGGAGGACCTTGTATCTCCTGTTATTAGGGATCAACGAGTTGAAGAGAATGAGGAAGAGTCTGAAGAGCGGAAAGGAAACAGAGTCGGGAAAAGGAAATCCGCGACGTGTCCACGAGGACATTGCTGGTTGGAAAAAGTCAAGCATGGGGTTTTGTCTGGTCCGTTTGGGGTATCGGGGTGGGTGGAGAGTTAGGTAAGGTGCAGTCAGTCCAAGGCAGCATGAAATGGATTCATTATGATTGATGTCAGTGGAGGCTGCTGAGGGGAGGACGGCTCATAATAATGTCCGGAACGGAGCCAATGGAACGGCATCACCATGGAAACCATGTGTTTGATACCATTCCACTGATTCAGCTCCAGCCATTACCACCAGTTAGTCCTCCCCAATTAAGGTGCCACCAACACCCTATATCCCAGAGGGATGGAGCTTCGTCCAACTGGGGGAACAAGAGGTTATAGTCTACGGAAGGGGTTATAACAGTGTCTCCAAGTGTACAGGTTGGCTGGAGGGAGGAGAGTCTGGCCCTGATGCTGTGCTGTGAGGTGGCAGGAGGGAGGAGAGTCTGGCCCTGATGCTGTGCTATGAGGTGGCTGGAGGGAGGAGAGTCTGGCCCTGATGCTGTGCTATGAGGTGGCTGGAGGGGAGGAGAGTCTGGCCCTGATGCTGTGCTATGAGGTGGCTGGAGGGAGGAGAGTCTGGCCCTGATGCTGTGCTGTGAGGTGGGCTGGAGGGAGGAGAGTCTGGCCCTGATGCTGTGCTATGAGGTGGCTGGAGGGAGGAGAGTTGGCCTGATGACTGTGCTATGAGGTGGCTGGAGGGAGGAGAGTTCTGGCCCTGAAATGCTGTGCTTGAGGTGCTGGAGGGAGGAGAGTCTGGCCCTGATGCTGTGCTATGAGGTGGGCTGGAGGGAGGAGAGTCTGGCCCTGATGCTGTGCTATGAGGTGGCTGGAGGGAGGAGAGTCTGGCCCTGATGCTGTGCTGTGAGGTGGCTGGAGGGAGGAGAGTCTGGCCCTGATGCTGTGCTATGAGGTGGCTGGAGGGAGGAGAGTCTGGCCCTGATGCTGTGCTATGAGGTGGCTGGAGGGAGGAGATCTGCCCTATCTGTGCTGTGAGGTGGCTGGAGGGAGGAGAGTCTGGCCCTGATGCTGTGCTATGAGGTGGCTGGAGGAGGGAGTCTGGCCCTGATGCTGTGCTATGAGGTGGCTGGAGGGAGGAGAGTCTGGCCCTGATGCTTTGCTATGAGGTGGCTGGAGGGAGGAGAGTCCTGGGGCCCTGATGCTGTGCTATGAGGTGTGCTGGAGGAGGTAGAGTCCTGGGCCCTGATGCTGTGCTATGAGGTGGCTGGAGGGAGGAGAGTCTGGCCCTGATGCTGTGGCTTGAGGTGGCGGAGGGAGGAGATTTCTGGCCCTGATCTGTGCTTTTGAGGTGGCTGGAGGGAGGAGGTCTGGCCCTGATGCTGTCTATGAGGTGGCTGGAGGGGGGAGGGTCTGGCCCTGATGCTGTGCTATGAGGTGGCTGGAGGGAGGAGAGTCTGGCCCTGATGCTGTGCTATGAGGTGGCTGGAGGGGGAGTCTGGCCCCGGGATGCTGTGCTATGGGGTTTGCTGGGGGAGGAGAGTCTGGCCCTGATGCTGTGCGTGAGGTGGCTGGAGGAGGAGATTTCTGGCCCTGATGCTGTGCTATGAGGTGGCGGGAGGGAGGAGAGTCTGGCCTGATGCGGTGCTATGAGGGGGCTGGAGGGAGGGAGAGTCTGGCCCTGATGCTGTGCTGTGAGGTGGCGGGAGGGAGGAGAGTTTTGGCCCTGATGCTGTCTATGGGGTTGGCTGGAGGGAGGAGAGTCTGGCCCTGATGCTGGTGCTATGAGGTGGCTGGAGGAGGAGAGTCTGGCCCTGATGCTGTTGCATGAGGTGGCTGGAGGGAGGGGGAGTCTGGCCCTGATGCTGTGCTATGAGGTGGCTGGAGGGAGGAGAGTTTTTGGGCCCTGACTGTGCTGTTGAGGGGCTGGAGGGGGGGGAGTCTGGCCCTGATGCTGTGCTATGAGGTGGCTGGAGGGAGGAGAGTCTGGCCTGATGCTGTGCTATGAGGTGGCTGGAGGGAGGGAGTCTGGCCCTGATGCGTGCTGTGAGGTGGCCTGGAGGGAGGAGAGTCTGGCCCTGATGCTGTCTATGAGGTGGCTGGAGGAGGAGAGTCTGGCCCTGATGCGGGTGCTATGGGTGGCTGGAGGGGGAAGAGTCGGGCCCTGATGCTGTGCTATGAGGTGGCTGGAGGGGGGAGAGTCGGGCCCCTTTGATGCTGTGCTGTGAGGTGGCTGGAGGGGAGAGTCTGGCCCTGATGCTTGTGCTGTTGAGGTGGCAGGAGGGAGGAGAGTCTGGCCCTGATGCTGTGCTATGAGGTGGGCTGGAGGGAGGAGAGTCTGGCCCTGATGCTGTGCTATGAGGTGGCTGGAGGGAGGAGAGTCTGGCCCTGATGCTGTTGCTATGAGGTGGCTGGGAGGGAGGAGAGTCTGGCCCTGATGCTGTGCTGTGAGGTGGCTGGAGGGAGGAGAGTCTGGCCCTGATGCTGTGCTATGAGGTGGCTGGAGGGAGGAGAGTCTGGCCCTGATGCTGTGCTATGAGGTGGCTGGAGGGAGGAGAGTCTGGGCCCTGATGCTGTGCTATGAGGTGGCTGGAGGGAGGAGAGTCTGGCCCTGATGCTGTGCTATGAGGTGGCTGGAGGGAGGAGAGTCTGGCCCTGATGCTGTGCTATGAGGTGGCTGGAGGGAGGAGAGTCTGGCCCTGATGCTGTGCTATGAGGTGGCTGGAGGAGGAGAGTCTGGCCCTGATGCTGTGCTATGAGGTGGCTGGAGGGAGGAGAGTCGGCCTGATGCTGTGCTATGAGGTGGCTGGAGGGAGGAGAGTCTGGCCTGATGCTGTGCTGTGAGGTGGCTGGAGGGAGGAGAGTCTGGCCCATGATGCCTGTGCTGTGAGGTGTGGAGGGGAGGAGAGTCTGGCCCTGATGCTGTGCTATGAGGTGGCTGGAGGGAGGAGAGTTGGCCCTGATGCTGTGCTATGAGGTGGCTGGAGGGAGGAGAGTCTGGCCCTGATGCTGTGATATGAGGTGGCTGGAGGGAGGAGAGGTCTGGCCCTGATGCTGTGCTATGAGGTGGTGGAGGGAGGAGAGTCTGGCCCTGATGCTGTTGCTATGAGGGTGGGCTGGAGGAGGAAGAGTCTGGCCCTGATGCTGTGCTGTGAGGTGGCTGGAGGGAGGAGAGTCTGGCCCTGATGCTGTGCTATGAGGTGGCTGGAGGCGGAGAGTCTGGCCCTGATGCTGTGCTATGAGGTGGCTGGAGGGAGGAGAGTCTGGCCCTGATGCTGTGCTATGAGGGTGGCTGGAGGGAGGAGAGTCTGGCCCTGATGCTGTGCTATGAGGTGGCTGAGGGGAGAGTCTGGCCCTGATGCTGTGCTATGAGGTGCTGGAGGGGGAGAGTCTGGCCCTGATGCTGTGCTATGAGGTGGCTGGAGGGAGGAGAGTCTGGCCCTGATGCTGTGCTATGAGGTGGCTGGAGGAGGAGAGTCTGGCCCTGATGCTGTGCTGTGATGGGGGGGTGGAGGGAGGAGAGTTTGGCCCTGATGCTGTGCTTTTAGGTGGCTGGGGGAGGAGAGTCTGGCCCTGATGTTTGTGCTATGAGTGGCTGGAGGGAGGAGAGTGGCCCTGATGCTGTGCTATGAGGGGGCTGGAGGGAGGAGAGTCTGGCCCTGATGCTGTGCTATGAGGGGGCTGGAGGGAGGAGAGTCTGGCCCTGATGCTGTGCTATGAGGTGGCTGGGGGAGGAGAGTCTGGCCCGGGATGCTGTGCTATGAGTGTGGCTGGAGGGAGGAGAGTCTGGCCCTGATGCTGTGCTGTGAGGTGGCTGGAGGGAGGAGAGTCTGGCCCTGATGCTGTTGCTATGAGGTGGCTGTAGGGAGGAGAGTCTGGCCCCTGATGCTGTGCTATGAGGTGGCTGGAGGGAGAGAGTCTGGCCCTGATGCTGTGCTGTGAGGTGGCTGGAGGGAGGAGAGTCTGGCCCTGATGCTGTGCTGATGAGGTGGCTGGAGGGAGGAGAGTCTGGCCCTGATGCTGTGCTATGAGGTGGCTGGAGGGAGGAGAGTCTGGCCCTGATGCTGTGCTGTGAGGTGGCTGGAGGGAGGAGAGTCTGGCCCTGATGCTGTGCTGTGTTTATATATGCAGAGGCATTGAGAAGGGGCCAGGGTGTTCTGTATGCAGAGGCATTGAGAAGGGGCCAGGGTGTTTATATATGCAGAGGTATTGAGAAGGGGCCAGGGTGTTCTGTATGCAGAGGCATTGAGAAGGGGCCAGGGTGTTCTGTATGCAGAGGTATTGAGAAGGGGCCAGGGTGTTCTGTATGCAGAGGTATTGAGAAGGGGCCAGGGTGGAGAGGGAGGGAATGCTCCATCCGTCCCTTGTAGCTCAGTTGGTAGAGCGTGGCGCTTGCAACGCCAGGGTTGTGGGTTCGTTTTTCCACGGGGGGCCAGTATGAAAAATGTATGCACTCACTAACTGTAAGTCGCTCTGGATAAGAGTGTCTGCTAAATGACTAAAATGTAAAAATGTTGTGATAGAAGAGCCTACGGCAACAGTGAACGTTCCCATGTCAGCGTGTGGAACCCAGAATATGTACCTTGATATATCCAGGTTCTTGGCCTTCATCGCGATAGTCATGAATTGTGCTGTGCAAGTAGAAAGCAGGTCAGAGATAACTGCCATTATTGTGAAAGCGGACAGATGTTTTCTGGAAGTTGGAGACATAACTGCAGAGGATCTACAGAAGATGTTGGAAGGAGTGCCGCCCTCCCAGGCCGAGGAGGGATTCATTTACCTGAACTCTGTAGTATAGATAGTGGGCTAAGGGACCATGAAACTCTGTATATAGATAGTGGGCTAAGGGACCCTGAACTCTGTAGTATAGATAGTGGGGGCTAAGGGACCTGAACTCTGTAGTATAGATAGTGGGCTAAGGGACCTGACCTCTGTAGTATAGATAGTGGGCTAAGGGACCTGAATCTCTGTAGTATAGATAGTGGGCTAAGGGACCTGAACTCTGTAGTATAGATAGTGGGCTAAGGACCTGAACTCTGTAGTTAGATAGTGGGCTAAGGGACCTGAAACTCTGTAGTATAGATAGTGGGCTAAGGGACCTGAACTCTGTAGTATAGATAGTGGGGCTAAGGGACCTTGAACTCTGTAGTATAGATAGTGGGCTAAGGGACCTGAACTCTGTAGTATAGATGTGGGCTAAGGGACCTGAACTCTGTAGTATAGATAGTGGGCTAAGGGACCTGAACTCTTAGTATAGATAGTGGGCTAAGGGACCTGAACTCTGTAGTATAGATAGTGGGCTAAGGGACCTGAACTCTGTAGTATAGATAGTGGGCTAAGGGACCTGAACTCTGTAGTATAGATAGTGGGCTAAGGGACCTGAACTCTGTAGTATAGATAGTGGGCTAAGGGACCTGAACTCTGTAGTATAGATAGTGGGCTAAGGGACCCGAACTCTGTAGTATAGATAGTTGGGCTAAGGGGCCTGAACTCTGTAGTATAGATAGTGGGCTAGGGACCTGAACTCTGTAGTATAGAAGTGGGTAAGGACCTGAACTCTGTAGTTTTAGATAGGGGCCAAGGGACCTGAACTCTGTATTAAAAGATAGTGGGCTAAGGGACCTGAATCTGTAGTATAGATAGTGGGCTAAGGGACCTGAACTCTGTAGTATAGTAGTGGGCTAAAGGGGCCTGAACTCTGTAGTATAGATAGTGGGCTAAAGGGGCCTGACCTGTAGTATGGATAGTGGGCTTAAGGGACCTGAAAATCTGTAGTATAGATAGTGGGCGAAGGGACCTGAACTCTGTAGTATAGATAGTGAGGCTAAGGGGACCTGAACTCTGTAGTATAGATAGTGGGCTAAGGGACCTGAACTCTGTAGTATAGATAGTGGGCTAAGGGACCTGAACTCTGTAGTATAGATAGTGGGCTAAGGGACCTGAACCTGTAGTATAGATAGTGGGCTAAGGACCTGAACTCTGTAGTATAGATAGTGGGCTAAGGGACCTGAACTCTGTAGTATAGATAGTGGGCTAAGGGACCTGAACTCTGTAGTATAGATAGTGGGCTAAGGGACCTGAACTCTGTAGTATAGATAGTGGGGCTAAGGGACCTGAACTCTGTAGTATAGATAGTGGGCTAAGGGACCTGAACTCTGTAGTATAGATAGTGGGCTAAGGGACCTGAACTCTGTAGTATAGATAGTGGGCTAAGGGACCTGAACTCTGTAGTTATAGATAGTGGGCCTAAGGGACCTGAAACTGTAGTATAGATAGTGGGCTAAGGGACCTGAACTCTGTAGTATAGATAGTGGGCTAAGGGCCCTGAACTCTGTAGTATAGATAGTGGGCCTAAGGGACCTGAACTCTGTAGTATAGATAGTGGGCTAAGGGACCTGAACTCTGTAGTATAGATGTGGGCTAAGGGACCTGAACTCTGTAGTATAGATAGTGGGGCTAAGGGACCTGAACTCTGTAGTATTAATAGGGTAAGGACTGAACTCTGTAGAGTATAGATAGTGGGCTAAGGGACCTGAACTCTGTAGTATAGATAGTGGGCTAAGGGACCTGAACTCTGTAGTATAGATAGTGGGCTAAGGGACCTGAACTCTGTAGTATAGATAGTGGGCTAAGGGACCTGAACTCTGTAGTATAGATAGTGGGCTAAGGGACCTGAACTCTGTAGTATAGATATAGGGGCTAAGGGACCTGAACCTCTGTAGTATAGATAGTGGGCTAAGGGACTGAACTCTGTAGTATAG
Source organism: Coregonus sp. 'balchen' (assembly GCA_902810595.1). NCBI lineage: Eukaryota > Metazoa > Chordata > Actinopteri > Salmoniformes > Salmonidae > Coregonus > Coregonus sp. 'balchen'. Next base: position 21,633,617 of record LR778274.1, read on the forward strand.
ATAGTGGGTAAGGGACCTGAACTCTGTAGTATAGATAGTGGGCTAAGGGACCTGAACTCTGTAGTATAGATAGTGGGCTAAGGGACCTGAACTCGTAGTATAGATAGTGGGCTAAGGGACCTGAACTCTGTAGTATAGATAGTGGGCTAAGGACCTGAACTCTGTAGTAAGATAGTGGGCTAAGGGACCCGAACTCTGTAGTATAAGATAGTGGGCTAAGGGACCTGAACTCTGTATATAGATAGTGGGCTAAGGACCTGAACTTGTAGTATAGATAGTGGCTAAGGGACCTGAACTCTGTATATAGATATTGGGCCAAGGGACCTGAACTCTGTAGTATAGATTTGTGGCTAAGGGACCTGAACTCTGTATATAAGATAGTGGGCTAAGGGACCTGAACTCTGTAGTATAGATAGTGGGCTAAGGGACCTGAATCTGTAGTATAGAAGTGGCTAAGGGACCTGAACTCTGTAGTATGGATAGTGGGCTAAGGGGCCTGAACTCTGTAGTATAGATAGTGGGCGAAGGGGACCTGAACTCTGTAGTATGATAGTGGGCTAAGGGACCTGAACTCTGTAGTATAGATAGTGGGCTAAGGGACCTGAACTCTGTGTATAGATAGTGGGCTAAGGGACCTGAACTCTGTAGTATAGATAGTGGGGTAAGGGACCTGAACTCTGTAGTATAGATAGTGGGCTAAGGGACCTGAACTCTGTAGTATAGATAGTGGGCTAAGGGACCTGAACTCTGTAGTATAGATAGTGGGCTAAGGGACCTGAACTCTGTAGTATAGATAGTGGCTAAGGGACCTGAACTCTGTAGTATAGATAGTGGGGCTAAGGGACCTGAACTCTGTAGTATAGATAGTGGGCTAAGGGACCTGAACTCTGTAGTATAGATAGTGGGCTAAGGGACCTGAACTCTGTAGTATAGATAGTGGGCTAGGACCTGAACTCTGTAGTATAGATAGTGGGCTAAGGGACCTGAACTCTGTAGTATAGATAGTGGGCTAAGGGACCTGAACTCTGTAGTATAGATAGTGGGCTAAGGGACCTGAACTCTGTAGTATAGATAGTGGGCTAAGGGACCCTGAACTCTGTAGTATAGATAGTGGGCTAAGGGACCTGAACTCTGTAGTATAGATAGTGGGCTAAGGGACCTGAACTCTGTAGTATAGATAGTGGGCTAGGGGACCTGAACTCTGTAGTATAGATAGTGGGCTAGGGGACCTGAACTCTGTAGTATAGATAGTGGGCTAAGGGACCTGAACTCTGTAGTATAGATAGTGGGCTAAGGGACCTGAACTCTGTAGTATAGATAGTGGGCTAAGGGACCTGAACTCTGTAGTATAGATAGTGGGCTAAGGGACCTGAACTCTGTAGTATAGATAGTGGGCTAAGGGTAGGTAGTGTAGTATATTTAGTTTGGGGTGAGGTTTGGGGGTTGTGTTTATTTCTAGTTAAATTTTTTGAACAGATGAAGTACATATACAGTTGGTGGCTGTAATGCAACATTATATTGGATGCCAACCACCATTAAACCCCAACGAGGAAGGAAAGGAAAGCACCATTAAACCCCAACCAGGAAGGAAAGGAAAGCACCATTGTAAACTCTATTCTCACCATGCTTTGCTTCCAGCAGCTTGTTGATGACGTTGCTGAGTTCCTGCACCTCTGAGGCAGCAGGGATGGAGAAAGGGACGTCATCTACGGAATATCTGAGGGACAACGTTGGTAGGTTGTTATATAAATAACTCAACATGGCTAAGTCACTGCTAACAGACAAATAGACCGTTGGCTAGGTAACGTCAAACTTGTTGTAGTTATCAGCTAGGCTAGCACACATAACAACCCATAGGATTTGTATTCACAATCTCCCCTGGTCAAACTAGCTAACACTAACTTCAATAAATCAACATTGTCGAAGCACCTTTATGCAGTTCGCCAGCTAAGGATACAATATGATTAACAACAGCATGGCTAACACTCCCATAGAGTTCTCCTTCATGCTCGCTAGCAAGTTAGCTAGCTAGCTTACTGGCAAAAGAGAACGCTAACTGGCTATCTTCACAATTCAGCAATAAATACTTACTTTTTGTTGTCCGTAAAGAACCTTGTTTGTAACTGAGACATGTCTCTTCTGGTGTTGAATACTAACTCTATAAAACTGCTTCCTAGACTGCGTTGCTATACACATCAAGCAGTACGTCATGCCATGTGGTTCAGAATCAGCGTGCCTGCGTCAGCTGTGGCAGACATATTAGTGGATCACAGAAAAGTCAAAAGTCGATAACTTTTCCCTACTCCTCTAGTAATGTCTTGGGGGGTGGGGGGGCCTAAACGTAAAATAGTTTTTTTTGTCCTGAAAGCAGCCATCGAGCACCCCCTAGCATATTTAGGGACATTTTCTGGCCATACATCGTATATTATAGACGAGATGATAGCCAGCAATGCATGTTAAAAGGCCTTTTCACACTGCATTGTTGCTAACCCCAGGCTATTTTTTATTTTATTTATTTAACCTTTATTTAACCAGGTAAGCCAGTTGAGAACAGGTTCTCATTTACAACTGCGACCTGGCCAAGATAAAGCAAAGCAGTGCGATAAAAACAACACAGAGTTACATATGGGGTAAAAAAAGCATAAGGTCAAAAATACAACAGAAAATATATATACAGTGTGTGCAAATGTAGCAAGTTATGGAGGTAAGGCAATAAATAGGCTATAGTGCAAAATAATTACAATAGTATTAACACTGGAATGCTAGATGTGCAAGAGATGATGTGCAAATAGAGATACTGGGGTGCAAAATAGCAAAATAAATAACAATATAGGGATGAGGTAGTTGGGTGGGCTAATTTCAGATGGGCTGTGTACAGGTGCAGTGATCGGTAAGGTGCTCTGACAACTGATGCTTAAAGTTAGTGAGGGAGATAAGAGTCTCCAGCTTCAGAGATTTTTGCAATTCGTTCCGGTCATTGGCAGCAGAGAACTGGAAGGAATGGCGGCCAAAGGAGGTGTTGGCTTTGGGGATGACCAGTGAGATATACCCGCTGGAGCGCAGACTACGGGTGGGTACTGCTATGGTGACCAATGAGCTAAGATAAGGCGGGGATTTGCCTAGCAGTGATTTATAGATGGCCTGGAGCCAGTGGGTTTGACGACGAACATGTAGTGAGGACCAGCCAACAAGAGCGTACAGGTCACAGTGGTGGGTATTATATGGGGCTTTGGTGACAAAACGGATGGCACTGTGATAGACTACATCCAATTTGCTGAGTAGAGTGTTGGAGGCTATTTTGTAAATGACATCGCCGAAGTCAAGGATCGGTAGGATAGTCAGTTTTACGTTTGGCAGCATGAGTGAAGGAGGCTTTGTTGCGAAATAGGAAGCCGATTCTAGATGTAACTTTGGATTGTAGATTCTTTATGTGAGTCTGGAAGGAGAGTTTACAGTCTAACCAGACACCTAGGTATTTGTAGTTGTCCACATACTCTAGGTCAGACCCGTCGAGAGTGGTGATTCTAGTCGGGTGGGCGGGTGCCAGCAGCGTTCGATTGAAAAGCATGCATTTAGTTTTACTAGTGTTTAAGAGCAGTTGGAGGCTACTGAAGGAGTGTTGTATGGAATTGAAGCTCGTTTGGAGGTTTGTTAACACAGTGTCCAATGAAGGGCCAGATGTATACAAAATGGTGTCGTCTGCGTAGAGGTGGATCTGAGAGTCACCAGCAGCAAGAGCGACATCATTGATATACACAGAGAAAAGAGTCGGCCCAAGAATTGAACCCTGTGGCACCCCCATAGAGACTGCCATAGGTCCAGACAACAGGCCCTCCGATTTGACACACTGAACTCTATCTGAGAAGTAGTTGGTGAACCAGGCGAGGCAGTCATTTGAGAAACCAAGGCTATTTAGTCTGCCAATAAGAATGCGGTGGTTGACAGAGTCGAAAGCCTTGGCCAGGTCGATGAAGACGGCTGCACAGTACTGTCTATTATCAATCGCGGTTATAATCGCGGTTATAATATCTAAGAATGGCTTTGGGCTAGCTTATCCAGTGTTCACACAAGCGTTTGTTAACCCTGGGCTAAACTCCGCCCTCAGCTGATGATTCAACCCTGGTCTAAACTCCGCCCTCAGCTGATGATTCCACCCTGGTCTAAACTCCGCCCTCAGCTGATGATTCCACCCTGGTCTAAACTCCGCCCTCAGCTGATGATTCAACCCTGGTCTAAACTCCGCCCTCAGCTGATGATTCCACCCTGGGCTAAACTCCGCCCTCAGCTGATGATTCCACCCTGGTCTAAACTCCGCCCTCAGCTGATGATTCCACCCTGGTCTAAACTCCGCCCTCAGCTGATGATTCCACCCTGGTCTAAACTCCGCCCTCAGCTGATGATTCAACCCTGGGCTAAGCTCCGCCCTCAGCTGATGATTCACACTTGTATTCCAAAGCCCTGGGCTTACGGACAAACACATTTGTGACCAATGTTAAGCAATAAGGCATTCATTAACATTCTTTCCTCTTGCTTCTAAATCAAATCAAATGTATTGGTCACATACACATGATTAGCAGATGTTGAAAAATGTATGCACTCACTAAAACTGTAAGTCGCTCTGGATAAGAGCGTCTGCTAAATGACTAAAATGTAAAATGTAAATGTTGTTGCGAGTGGAGCGAAAGGCTTGTGCTTCTAGTTCCGACAGTGCAGTAATATCTAACCAGTAATATCTAACAGTTCCACAACCAATACCTAATACACACAAATCTAAGTAAAGGAATGGAATAAGAATATATAAATATATGGATGAGCAATGTCATTATCAGAGCAGCATAGGCTAAGATGCAATAGATAGTATAGAATACAGTATATACATATGAGATGGGTAATGCAAGATATGTAAACATTATTAAGATAGTATAGAATACAATATATACATATGAGATGGGTAATGCAAGATACAGTGGGGGAAAAAAGTATTTAGTCAGCCACCAATTGTGCAAGTTCTCCCACTTAAAAAGATGAGAGAGGCCTGTAATTTTCATCATAGGTACACATCAACTATGACAGACAAAATGAGAAAAAAAATCCAGAAAATCACATTGTAGGATTTTTAATGAATATATTTGCAAATTATGGTGGTCATTGGCGCTCCACCGTTCCTTGTTGCACACTGTTTACATTTACATTACATTTTAGTCATTTAGCAGACGCTCTTATCCAGAGCGACTTACAGTTAGTGAGTGCATACATTATTTATTTATTTATTATTTTTTCATACTGGCCCCCCGTGGGAATTGAACCCACAACCCTGGCGAACCCACAACCCTGGCGTTGCTACATCCCTGCCAGCCATTCCCTCCCCTACCCTGGACGACGCTGGTCCAATTGTGCGCCGCCCAATGGGTCTCCCGGTCGCGGCCGGCTACGACAGAGCCTGGATACGAACCAGGATCTCTAGTGGCACAGCTATGCCTTAGACCACTGCGCCACTCGGGAGATATGCCTGTTGCCAGGTATACGTTGCTATCATAATAACCTGTAGAGTCAGCACTTTTTGCAGTACCCATGTCCTTGGACGGTTCACAGATCAAAGAAGCAGTGTAGTCTAGTATTTTGAGACACAAGTTCTTATCTCATCTTACCCCCTAACGTTCCTCACATGAATCACAGCCTGTTATGTGAAACAATTTATATCAGTATAGTACAAACCTATGCTTATCATTAATGCATTCCTTCTAAGTTATTCATCACAAACATTTATGAGAATAATAAATCCCCACAATAGAAAACAATATATACATATGAGATGGGTAATGCAAGATATGTAAACATTATTAAAGTGACTAGTGTTCCATTTATTAAAGTGGCCAGTGATTTTCAAGTCTGTATGTAGGCAGCAGCCTCTCTGTGCTAGTGATGGCTGTTTAACAATCAGTTTGTCAGTGATATGTACGCTGAGGAACTTAAAACTTTCTACCTTCTCCACTGCGGTCCTGTCGATGTGGGGTGCTCCCTCTGCTGTTTCCTGAAGTCCACGATCATCTCCTTTGTTTTGTTGACGTTGAGTGAGAGGTTATTTTCCTGACACCACACTCCCAGAGCCCTCACCTCCTCCCTGTAGGCTGTCTAATCGTTGTTGGTAATCAAGCCTACTACTGTTGTGTCGTCTGCAAACTTGATGATTGAGTTGGAAGCGTGCTTGGCTACGCAGTCATGGGTGAACAGGGAGTACAGGAGGGGGCTGAGCACACACCCTTGTAGGGCCCCAGTGTTGAGGATCAGCGAAGTGGAGATGTTGTTTCCTACCTTCACCACCTGGGGGCGGCCCGTCAGGAAGTCCAGGACCCAGTTGCACAGGGCGGGGTTCAGACCCAGGGCCTCGAGCTTAATGATGAGCTTGGAGGGTACTATGGTGTTGAATGCTGAGCTATAGTCAATTAACAGCATTCTTACATAGGTATTCCTCTTGTCCAGATGGGATAGGGCAGTGTGCAGTGTGATGGCGATTGCATCGTCTATGGATCTATTGAGGCAGTAAGCAAATTGAAGTGGGTCTAGGGTGACAGGTAAGGTAGAGGTGAAATTATCCTTGACTAGTCTCTCAAAGCACTTCATGATGACAGAAGTGAGTACTACGGGGCGATAGTCATTTAGTTCAGTTACCTTTGCATTCTTGGGTACAGGAACAATGGTGGCCATCTTGAAGCATGTGGGGACAGCAGACTGGGAAAGGGAGAGATTGACTATGTCCGTAAACACACCAGCCAGCTAGCCTGCGCATGCTCTGAGGACGCGGCTAGGGATGCCGTCTGGGCCGGCAGCCTTGCGAGGGTTAACGCCTTTAAATGTCTTACTCACGTCGGCCACGGAGAAGGAGAGCCCACAGTCCTTAGTAGCTGGCAAATAACTTCTTTAGCTTGTCTGATAGCAAGACGTCGGTGTCCTAGCATTTTATTTCCATCAGTCAGTACGTTTACATGCACAGTAATCATTTGATATTAAACTGATTATGGCAGTAGGCAGATTATGCTGTAGTCATGGAAACACCTTACTCTGCTTATCTTAATAGACATCAGCCCAAACTCTAAGGAAGCAAACACCGATTAAAACACCTGGTTTTCTGAGCAGTCTTTCCAATGAATAGGACATGGAAACACCTTCATTGGTGTTCCAGCAGTGTATTTAATCTTAGCATGTGCTAGCACCAGCCGAGAGTGCCTCCCTCCTTAGTCAAAGTGAAGTGAGTTCGGAGCAACTGAATGTATGCGTCTTAGAAGTAGTCGTCACATAGAAACTTCATATGTTCGAACTCATAACCAAATATGCTTCCCAAAAATAACATGGTCGCTGTGGTAGAATTTTAATTTTTATTGTAATTTTCTGCATTTATCAGTCCCATGATGACAAAGCGAAAACAGGTTTAGCCATTTTTGCAAATGTATTAGAAATAAAAAACAGATACCTTATTTACATAAGTATGCAGACCCTTTGTTATGAATCTCGTAATTTTGCTCAGGTCAATCCTGTTTCCATTGATCTTCCTTGAGATGTTTCTACAACTTGATTGGAGTCCACCTGAGATAAATTCAATTGAAAAGGCACACACCTGTCTATATAACATCCCACAGTTGACAAAACCAAGCCATGAGGTCGAAGGAATTGTCCGTAGAGCTCCGAGACAGGATTGTGTTGAGGCACAGATCTGGGGAAGGGTACCAAAAAATGTCTGCAGCATTGAAGGTCCCCAAGAACACAGTGGCCTCCTCCATTCTTAAATAGAAGAAGTTTGGAACCACCAAGACTCTTCCTAGAGCTGGCCTCCCGGCCAAACTGAGCAATCGGGGGAGAAGGGCCTTTGTCAGGGAGGTGACCAAGAACCCGATGATCACTTTGACAGAGCTCCAGAGTTCAGCCCGCTTGGAGTTTGCCAAGAGGCACCTAAACGACTCTGACCATGACAAACAAGGTTATCTGGTCTGATGTTACCTAGATTGAACTCGGGAGCGTGATTCCCATTACATAACAGGGCACTCCGGGAACTCGGGAGCCTGATTCCCATTACATAACAGGGCACTGCGGGAACTCAGAGCCTGATTCCCATTACATAACAGGGCACTCCGGGAACTCAGAGCCTGATTCCCATTACATAACAGGGCACTCCGGGAACTCGGGAGCCTGATTCCATTACATAACAGGGCACTCCGGGAACTCAGAGCCTGATTCCATTACATAACAGGGCACTCCGGGAACTCAGAGCCTGATTCCCATTACATAACAGGGCACTCCGGGAACTCGGGAGCCTGATTCCATTACATAACAGGGCACTCCGGGAACTCAGAGCCTGATTCCATTACATAACTGGGCACTCCGGGAACTCGGGAGCCTGATTCCCATTACAAAACAGGGCACTCCGGGAACTCGGGAGCCTGGTTCCCATTACATAACTGGGCACTCCGGGAACTCGGGAGCCTGATTCCCATTACAAAACAGGGCACTCCGGGAACTCGGGAGCCTGGTTCCCATTACATAACAGGGCACTCCGTGAACTCGGGAGCCTGATTCCCATTACAAAACAGGGCACTCCGGGAACTCGGGAGCCTGGTTCCCATTACATAACAGGGCACTCCGTGAACTCGGGAGCCTGGTTCCCATTACATAACAGGGCACTGCGGGAACTCAGGAGCCTGATTCCCATTACATAACAGGGCACTCCGGGAACTCGGGAGCCTGATTCCCATTACAAATACAGCACCGACTCTTCAACAACAACATATTTGTTTCTTCTGCAAACACTTGCCATGTGCCACTACGTTCATCCACCTCTGGCCTGCTAGCCCCCCTACCTCTACGGAAGCACAGTTCCCGCTCACTACGTTCATCCACCTCTGGCCTGCTAGGGTTAACCCTAACCCTAACCCTAACCCTCTGGCCTGCTAGGGTTAACCCTAACCCTAACCCTAACCCATCCACCTCTGGCCTGCTAGGGTTAACCCTAACCCTAACCCTCTGGCCTGCTAGCCCCCCTACCTCTACGGAAGCACAGTTCCCGCTCAGCCCAGTCACTTGCCATGTGTTCAAACACTTTCTAGGTTCAAAATATGTTGAAAAGCTGTCAACTACCTTATCCATTTCCCATCTGAGAAGGCCTATGTATTAGGCTAGGTCACATGTAGGGTTAAGGAGTGGTTTCACAGACTACACCTAGTTCTGGACTAGAAAGACATTTGTCTGGAGATTTTCCATTGATCTGGCTTTATAGTCCAGGACAAGGCTCAATCTGTGTCTGGGACACCTCATAAATGAGTGGAATGGGATGATGTCTTACATGAAAAAACACCTTTACAATACCAAGTACATTAATGGGGTAAATCTATTCTAAGAGAATGTATTAGGCTGTTTGAGAGAAGGTTTGAATCCTAATCAACTCATCCAATGTGAGTACATCTGTTGTTGAAGTACAGTAGATCAATAAAGCTACAGTACTCTAGCAGTAGTCAAGCTGCTTATGCTGAAAAGCCTTGTTAGTGCATAGGTGAAATTAGCGTAGGAATTTCCTGTCTTTCAGCTTCAGACAAAAGCTAATATTTCACTTAAAACAATTTTTTTTGTATGAATATATATGAATGATAGTAAAAAGCTTTGGAGCGCCTTACATTACATTTTGGGGAAAAAGGCAAACTCAGCTCCATCAGTCACTGAATCAGATGGCTCATTCATCACAAAGCCAACTGATATTGCCAACTACTCTAATACTTTTTTCATTGGCAAGATTAGCAAATGTAGGTATGACATGCCAGCAACAATTGCTGATACTACAATCCAAGTATATCTGACCAAATTATGAAAGACAAGCGTTGTAATTTTGAATTCCGTAAAGTGAGTGTGGAAGAGGTGAAAAAGTATTGTTGTCTGTTAACAATGACAAGCCACCGGGGTCTGACAACTTGGATGGAAAATTGCTGAGGATAATAGCGGACGATATTGCCACTCCTGTTTGTCATATTTTCAATTTAAGCCTACTAGAAAGTGTGTGCCCTCAGGCCTGGAGGGAAGCAAAATTCATTCTGCTACCTAAGAATAGTAAAGCCCCCTTTACTGGCTCAAATAGCCGACCAATCAGCCTGTTACCAACCCTTAGTAAACTTTTGGATAAAATGGTGTTTGACCAGATACAACACTATTTTACAGTAAAGAAATTGACAACAAACGTTCAGCATGCTTATAAAGAAGGACATTCAACAAGCACAGCACTGACACAAATGACTGATGATTGGCTGAGAGGAATTGATGATAAAAAGATTGTGGGGGCTGTTTTGTTAGACTTCAGTGCGGCTTTTGACATTATTGATCATAGCTTTACACCCCCTGCTATATTGTGGATAAAGAGTTACTTGTCTAACAGAACACAGAGGGTGTTATTTAATGGAAGCCTCTCCAACATAATCCAGGTAGAATCAGGAATTCCCCAGGGCAGCTGTCTAGGCCCCTTGCTTTTTTCCATCTTTCCTAACAACATGCCACTGGCTTTGAGTAAAGCCAGTGTGACTATGTATGCAGATGACTCAACATTATACACGTCAGCTACTACAGCAACTAAAATAACTGCAACACTTAACAAAGAGCTGCAGTTAGTTTCAGAATGGGTGGCAAGGAAGAAGTTAGTCCTGAATATTAACAAAACTAAAAGCATTGTATTTGAGTGAAATCATTCATTAAACCCTAAACCTCAACTACATCTCGTAATGAATAATGTGGAAATTGAGCAAATTGAAAAGACTAAACTGCTTGGAGTAACCCTGGCTTGTAAACTGTCATGGTCAAAACATATTGATACAACAGCAGCTAAGATGGGGAGAAGTCTGTCCATAATAAAGCGCTGCTCTGCCTTCTTAACAGCACTATCAACAAGGCAGGTCCTACAGGCCCTAGTTTTGTTGCACCTGGACTACTGTTCATTAGTGTGGTCAGGCGCCACAAAGAGGGACTTGGGAAAATTGCAGTTGGCTCTGAACAGGGCAGCACGGCTGGCCCTTAAAAGTACACGGAGAGCTAACATTGATGACATGCATGTAATAATAATATAATAATATGCCATTTAGCAGACGCTTTTATCCAAAGCGACTTACAGTCATGCGTGCATACATTTTTGTGTATGGGTGGTCCCGGGGATCGAACCCACTACCTTGGCGTTACAAGCGCCGTGCTCTACCAGCTGAGCTACAGAGGACCACATGTCAATCTCTCCTGGCTCAGAGTGGAGGAGAGATTTACTTCATCACTGCTTGTTTTTGTAAGAGGTGTTGACAAGCTGAATGTACTGAGCTGTCTGTTTAAACTACTATCACACAGCTCGGAAACCCATGCATACCCCACAAGACATGCCACCAGAGGTCTCTTCACAGTCCCCAAGTCCAGAACAGACTATGGGAGGCGCACAGTACTACATAGAGCCATGACTACATGGAACTCTATTCCACATCAGGTAACTGATGCAAGCAGTAGAATCAGATGTAAAAAACAAGTAAAAATAGGGTATAGACACATGCATACGCACACATTGTGATATTGTTGTATGGTGGTATTAAACATGTTGTATTGTAGATAGGTAGTGGTGTAATAATGTCATATGATGTACTGTTGTATATGTGATGTAAGTGCTTTAATATGTCTGGACCCCAGGAAGAGTAGCTGCTGCCTTGGCAGGAACTAATGGGGATCCATAATAAACCCCAGGAAGAGTAGCTGCTGCCTTGGCAGGAACTAATGGGGATCCATAATAAACCCCAGGAAGAGTAGCTGCTGCCTTGGCAGGAACTAATGGGGATCCATAATAAACCCCAGGAAGAGTAGCTGCTGCCTTGGCAGGAACTAATGGGGATCCATAATAAACCCCAGGAAGAGTAGCTGCTGCCTTGGTAGGAACTAATGGGGATCCATAATAAACCCCAGGAAGAGTAGCTGCTGCCTTGGCAGGAACTAATGGGGATCCATAATAAATACAAATAAAGGTTCTGTCCTCACTAGACTAGGCTACTTGAACAGTCCAGGCTCAGTCTCACCCCCTAACCCCAGTCTCACCCCCTAACCCCAGGCTCAGTCTCACACCCTAACCCCAGAATCAGTCTCACCCCCTAACCCCAGTTTCACCCCCTAACCCCAGTCTCACCGGCTAACCCCAGTCTCACCCCCTAACCCCAGGCTCAGTCTCACCCCCTAACCCTAACCCCAGTCTCACCCCCTAACCCCAGGCTCAGTCTCACCCCCTAACCCCAGGCTCAGTCTCACCCCCTAACCCCAGGCTCAGTCTCACCCCCTAACCCCAGGCTCAGTCTCACCCCCTAACCCCAGGCTCAGTCTCACACCCTAACCCCAGTCTCACCCCCTAACCCCAGTCTCACCCCCTAACCCCAGGCTCAGTCTCACCCCCTAACCCCAGTCTCACCCCCTAACCCCAGTCACACCCCCTAACCCCAGTCTCACCCCCTAACCCCAGTCTCACCCCCTAACCCCAGGCTCAGTCTCACCCCCTAACCCCAGGCTCAGTCTCACCCCCTAACCCCAGGCCCAGTCTCACCCCCTAACCCCAGTCTCAGTCTCACCCCCTAACCCCAGGCTCAGTCTCACACCCTAACCCCAGGCTCAGTCTCACCCCCTAACCCCAGGCTCAGTCTCACCCCCTAACCCCAGGCTCAGTCTCACCCCCTAACCCCAGGCTCAGTCTCACCCCCTAACCCCAGGCTCAGTCTCACACCCTAACCCCAGTCTCACCCCCTAACCCCAGTCTCACCCCCTAACCCCAGGCTCAGTCTCACCCCCTAACCCCAGTCTCACCCCCTAACCCCAGTCTCACCCCCTAACCCCAGGCTCAGTCTCACCCCCTAACCCCAGTCTCAGTCTCACCCCCTAACCCCAGGCTCAGTCTCACCCCCTAACCCCAGTCTCACCCCCTAACCCCAGGCTCAGTCTCACCCCCTAACCCCAGTCTCACCCCCTAACCCCAGGCTCAGTCTCACCCCCTAACCCCAGGTCTGTCTGTCAGTTTCATATACACTGCCCAAAAAGGGAACACTAAAATAACACATCCTAGATCTGAATGAATGAAATAATCTTATTAAATACTTTTTTCTTTACATAGTTGAATGTGCTGACAACAAAATCACACAAAAATTATCAATGGAAATCAAATTGATCAACCCACGGAGGTCTGGATTTGGAGTCACACTCAAAATTAAAGTGGAAAACCACACTACAGGCTGATCCAACTTTGATGTAATGTCCTTAAAACAAGTCAAAATGAGGCTCAGTAGTGTGTGTGGCCTCCACGTGCCTGTATGATCTCCCTACAACGCCTGGGCATGCTCCTGATGAGGTGGCGGATGGTCTCCTGAGGGATCTCCTCCCAGACCTGGACTAAAGCATCCGCCAACTCCTGGACAGTCTGTGGTGCAACGTGGTGTTGGTGAATGGAGCGAGACATGATGTCCCAGATGTGCTCAATTGGATTCAGGTCTGGGGAACGGGCGGGCCAGTCCATAGCATCAATGCCTTCCTCTTGCAGGAACTGCTGACACACTCCAGCCACATGAGGTCTAGCATTGTCTTGCATTAGGAGGAACCCAGGGCCAACCGCACCAGCATATGGTCTCACAAGGGGTCTGAGGATCTCATCTCGGTACCTAATGGCAGTCAGGCTACCTCTGGCGAGCACATGGAGGGCTGTGCGGCCCCCCAAAGAAATGCCACCCCACACCATGACTGACCCACCGCCAAACTGGTCATGCTGGAGGATGTTGCAGGCAGCAGAACGTTCTCCACGGCGTCTCCAGACTCTGTCACGTCTGCTCAGTGTGAACCTGCTTTCATCTGTGAAGAGAACAGGGCGCCAGTGGCGAATATGCCAATCTTGGTGTTCTCTGGCAAATGCCAAACGTCCTGCACGGTGTTGGGCTGTAAGCACAACCCACACCTGTGGACGTCGGGCCCTCATGGAGTCTGTTTCTGACCGTTTGAACAGACACATGCACATTTGTGGCCTGCTGGAGGTCATTTTGCAGGGCTCTGGCAGTGCTCCTACATTTACATATATTTTAGTCATTTAGCAGACGCTCTTATCCAGAGCGACTTACAGTTAGTGAATACATATATATATTTTTTATTTTTTCCCCAAACTGGTCCCCCGTGGGAATCGAACCCACAACCCTGGCGTTGCAAACGCCATGCTCTATCAACTGAGCTACACCCCTGCCGGCCATTCCCTCCCCTACCCTGGACAACGCTAGGCCAATTGTGCGCCGCCCATGAGTCTCCCGGTCGCGGCCGGCTGCGACAGAGCCTGGATTCGAACCAGGATCTCTAGTGGCACAGCTAGCACTGCGATGCAGTGCCTTAGACCACTGCGCCACTCAGGAGACTCAACTCACCAGGAGACTCACTCAACTCCTCCTGCTCCTCCTTACACAAAGGCGGAGGTAGCGGCCCTCCTACGGCCTCCTCCACGTCTCCTGATGTACTGGCCTGTCTCCTGGTAGCGCCTCCATGCTCTGGACACTACGCTGACAGACACAGCAAACCTTGCCACAGCTCGCATTGATGTGCCATCCTGGATGAGCTGCACTACCTGAGCCACTTGTGTGTGTGGTAGACTCCGTCTCATGCTACCACTAGAGTGAAAGCACCGCCAGCATTCAAAAGTGACCAAAACATCAGCCAGGAAGCATAGGAACTGAGAAGTGGTCTGTGGTCACCACCTGCAGAACCACTCCTTTATTGGGGGTGTCTTGCTAATTGCCTATAATTTCCACCTGTTGTCTATTCCATTTGCACAACAGCATGTGACATTTATTGTCAATCAGTGTTGCTTCCTAAGTGGACAGTTTGATTTCACAGAAGTGTGATTGACTTGGAGTTACATTGTGTTGTTTAAGTGTTCCCTTCATTTTTTTGAGCAGTGTATATTGCATTTGGAAACTATTCAGACCCCTGGACTTTTTCCACATTACAGCCTTACTCTAAAATTGATTAAATAAATAGAAATCCTCAATCTACACCCAAAACCCCATAATGACAAATCGAAAACAGTTTCGCCATTTTCACTAATTTATTACAAATAATAAACCAGAAATACCTTATTTACATAAGTATTCAGACCCTTTGCTATGAAACTCAAAATTGAGCTCAGGTGCATCCTGTTTCCAGTGATCATCCGTGAGATGTTTCTACAGCTTTGAGTCCATCTGTGGTAAATTCAATTGATTGAATATGATTTGGAAAGGCACACACCTGTCTATATAAGGTCCCACAGTTGACCGTGCACGTCAGAGCAAAAAACAAGCTTATGAGGTCGAAGGAATTGTCCGTAGAGCTCCGAGACAGGATTGTGTCGAGGCACAGATCTGGGGAAGGGTACCAAAACATCTCTGCAGCATTGAAGGTCCCCAAGAACACAGTAGCCTCCATCATTCTTAAATGGAAGAAGTTTGGAACCACCTAGACTCTTCCTAGAGCTGGCCGCCCGGCCAAACTGAGCAATCGGGGGAGAAGGGCCTTGGTCAGGGAGGTGACCAAGAACCCGATGGTCACTCTGACAGAGCTCTAGAGTTCCTCTGTGGAGAACCTTCCAGAAGGAGAACCATCTCTGCAGCACTCCACTAAATCAGGCCTTTATTTACATTTACATTTAAGTCATTTAGCAGACGCTCTTATCCAGAGCGACTTACAGTTAGCACATACATTATTTTATCGAACCCACAACCCTGGCGTTGCAAACGCCATGCTCTACCAACTGAGCTACATCCCCTGCCGGCCATTCCCTCCCCTACCCTGGACGGCGCTGGGCCAATTGTGCGCCGCCCCATGGGTCTCCCGGTCGCAGCCGGCTACGACAGAGCCTTGATTCGAACCAGGATCTCTAGTGGCACAGCTAGCACTGCGATGCAGTGCCTTAGACCACTGCGCCACTCGGTAGACAGAGTGGCCAGACGGAAGCCACTCTTCAGTAAAAGGCACATTCAAACACCCGCTTGGAGTTTGCCAAAAGCCACCTAAAGGACTCTCAGACCATGAGAAACAAGATTCTCTGGTCTGATGAAACCAAGATTGAACTCTTTGGCCTGAATGCCAAGCGTCATGTCTGGAAGAAACCTGGCACCATCCCTACGGTGAAGCAGGGTGGTGGCAGCATCATACTGTGGGGATGTTTTTCAGTGGCAGGGACTGGGAGACTAGTCAGGATCGAGGGAAAGATGAATGGAGCAAAGTACAAAGAGATCCTTGATGAAAACCTGCTCCAGAGCACCCAGGACCTCAGACTGGGGCAATGGTTCACCTTCATAGGAGTGGCTTCGGGACAAGTCTCTGAATGTTCTTGAGTGGTCCAGTCTGTCTCTGGAGATAAGACGAGGCTGTAATCGCTGCCAAAGGTGCTTCAACAAAGTACTGAGTAAAGGGTCTGAATACTTATGTAAATGTCATATTTCAGTTTTGAATTTTGAATACATTTGCAAAATATCTTTAAACTTGTTTTTGCTTCGTCATTATGGGGTATTATGTGTAGATTGATGAGGGGGGGAAAAAACGATTTAATCCATTTTAGAATAAGGCTGAAACGTAACAAAACGTAGAAAGGGGTCTGAAAACACTATAGCTGGAATGAAGGGAAATACCATCGTCTGAGAAAATCGATTTAATCCACCAGAGCAGAAGTTGACTGTTATGGACAAAGACTTGTGGGAAACAGACATCAAAACAGCTTTTTAAAATGGTATGTTGTTAAACCAGTGGAGAAATGAAATGTTTTAACATGAACATTGACAAGCTGATATTGTATACAATCCATTGGCTCTTTAGGTTACAGTATACTAAAAAAGGGTCATCTTAAACGCAAATCCACACAGTAGGATTTTTACACGATCATTAAGTCTCATTCCTAATCATAACATATCAGCTGCTGGTCATTCTGAAATAACCTCTGTCTCCAGTTCCTCTCTCCGCTAGCCTTTAAACGGCTAATACATGACAGTCAGGGCCCTGGTAGATACATGTGCAACGACAACTAAAAGTCCTAATATAATACAGTTTCTCCCCAACCAGAAGCAGATTATTCTCCCTCTTCCTCCTTGACCTTCTTCTTTTTCTTCTTCTTCTTCTTTGATGACTAAAATCACAAGAAATAGGGTTAGTATGTTTGTTCAGACAGAACAGCTGAGATGAGCATGTCCCCATCATGCATTGCTACGTACTTCCTCTGTGGGAGAGACGGTCGCCTCCTCTTCCTCCTCCTTCACGTCCATCGCCTCCTCCGCTGCCTCGGCTTTCCTCGCCTTCTTTTTCTTCTTCTTGGGAGTTTCTTCTGCTGCCGTTGACGCCTCTGGTTCTGAATGAAAACAGAACGCACCGTGAGACAAGACAACTTAATACAGACTGCTGAGATTCTTTTATTTTATATGAATAGACGGCTGAGAACGGGTCTCATGTTCTGGATTGTGTTATAGACGGCTGAGAACGGGTCTCATGTTCTGGATTGTGTTATAGGCGGCTGAGAACGGGTCTCATGTTATGGATTGTGTTATAGGCGGCTGAGAACGGGTCTCATGTTATGGATTGTGTTATAGGCGGCTGAGAACGGGTCTCATGTTAGGAATTGTGTTTATATAAATAGGATGTTGTATTATGGAAGAGGGACTCAACTGACCTTCCACAGGTTCTTTCTTGGGTTTCTTGGATTTGACTGCCACCGGTGTGACCACCTCTTCCTCCTCCACCTCCTCAAACTTCCTCTTCTTGGAAACAGAGGGGAGGGTGGAGTCTCCGGAGGGGTCGTACACCTTCACGTCACTATGGAGACACGACAGAATGTTAACATAGACATGACAAAACGTTAGTTACCAGTAGGGCTGGTAATTAGTCGACTGGTCGATTGTTTGGTCGATAGGCGGCCGTTAGTCGACCAAGACGTTTTTTAGTCGATCAGTAGCAAATCATATTTTTTTATGTGGAACACTAGACACCCTTCTGATTCGCTCCCATTTCAGTGCGGAGGCCGAGGCTAACCCTAGTGCGGAGGCTAACCCTAGTGGGGAAGCCAAGGCTAACCCTAGTGCGGAAGCCAAGGCTAACCCTAGTGCGGAGGCTAACCCTAGTGGGGAAGCCAAGGCTAACCCTAGTGCGGAAGCCAAGGCTAACCCTAGTGCGGAGGCCAACCCTAGTGCGGAGGCCGAGGCTAACCCTAGTGCGGAGGCCGAGGCTAACCCTAGTGCGGAGGCTAACCCTAGTGGGGAAGCCAAGGCTAACCCTAGTGCGGAGGCCAACCCTAGTGCGGAGGCCGAGGCTAACCCTAGTGCGGAGGCCGAGGCTAACCCTAGTGCGGAGGCTAACCCTAGTGGGGAAGCCAAGGCTAACCCTAGTGCGGAGGCCAACCCTAGTGCGGAGGCCGAGGCTAACCCTAGTGCGGAGGCCGAGGCTAACCCTAGTGCGGAGGCTAACCCTAGTGGGGAAGCCAAGGCTAACCCTAGTGCGGAAGCCAAGGCTAACCCTAGTGCGGAAGCCAAGGCTAACCCTAGTGCGGAAGCCAAGGCTAACCCTAGTGCGGAGGCTAACCCTAGTGGGGAGGCCGAGGCTAACCCTAGTGCGGAGGCTAACCCTAGTGGGGAAGCCAAGGCTAACCCTAGTGCGGAAGCCAAGGCTAACCCTAGTGCGGAAGCCAAGGCTAACCCTAGTGCGGAAGCCAAGGCTAACCCTAGTGCGGAGGCTAACCCTAGTGGGGAGGCCGAGGCTAACCCTAGTGCGGAGGCCGAGGCTAACCCTAGTGCGGAGGCCGAGGCTAACCCTAGTGCGGAGGCCGAGGCTAACCCTAGTGCGGAGGCCGAGGCTAACCCTAGTGGGGAGGCCGAGGCTAACCCTAGTGCGGAGGCCGAGGCTAACCCTAGTGCGGAGGCCGAGGCCAACCCTAGTGCGGAGGCCGAGGCCAACCCTAGTGCGGAGGCCGAGGCTAACCCTAGTGCGGAGGCCGAGGCTAACCCTAGTGCGGAGGCCGAGGCCAACCCTAGTGCGGAGGCCGAGGCCAACCCTAGTGCGGAGGCCGAGGCTAACCCTAGTGCGGAGGCCGAGGCTAACCCTAGTGCGGAGGCCGAGGCTAACCCTAGTGCGGAGGCCGAGGCTAACCCTAGTGCGGAGGCCGAGGCTAACCCTAGTGGGGAGGCCGAGGCTAACCCTAGTGCGGAGGCCGAGGCTAACCCTAGTGCGGAGGCCGAGGCTAACCCTAGTGCGGAGGCCGAGGCCAACCCTAGTGCGGAGGCCGAGGCTAACCCTAGTGCGGAGGCCGAGGCTAACCCTAGTGCGGAGGCCGAGGCTAACCCTAGTGGGGAGGCCGAGGCTAACCCTAGTGCGGAAGCCGCAGGGATGGTCCTATAGGCTACCTGGCCTGCGCTCAAATGTAGACCTATAAATGTGCCCATTTGGGGATCTGATAGTATTTCTGATTGGCTTAACGCACCACCACTAATGACCTGTGGAGCTTCTCAAAGAAAACAAAGTCTGTTTTTACATCCATTGAGAATTACAATAGTTCTTCAATGTATTTGAAAAATCTTTCCAGCTCTCTCCATTTCGATTACCACTCAGCGTGAAAGGGAAAAGTAATGCTCTGATCAATTCTTATCCAGAGACACGACAGACGGCTAGTTACCAGAGACACGACTAGTTACCAGAGACACGACAGACGGCTAGTTACCAGAGACACGACAGACGGCTAGTTACCAGAGACACGACAGACGGCTAGTTACCAGAGACACGACAGGTTAGTTAGACAACACAGTAGTCTCCAGGTGTAACTCACCTCTTGTGTTGGTATTTGTCAGACTTGGCCATGGCTTTGCCTGTTCCACTGATTCTTCTGATCTGAAGGGAGAAACCAGGGTCAGTACAATATTAGGGGAGGAGTAGGGGACTAATAAGAGTAGGGGACCACAGTAGGGGACTAGTAGATTAGGGGACTAGTAGAGTAGGGGACCACAGTAGGGGACTAGTAGATTAGGGGACTAGTAGATTAGGGGACCACAGTAGGGGGACTAGTAGATTAGGGGACTAGTAGATTAGGGGACCACAGTAGGGGGACTAGTAGATTAGGGGACCACAGTAGATTAGGGGACTAGTAGATTAGGGGACCACAGTAGATTAGGGGACTAGTAGATTAGGGGACTAGTAGATTAGGGGACCACAGTAGGGGGACTAGTAGATTAGGGGACCACAGTAGATTAGGGGACTAGTAGATTAGGGGACCACAGTAGATTAGGGGACTAGTAGATTAGGGGACCACAGTAGGGGACTAGTAGATTAGGGGACCACAGTAGGGGACTAGTAGATTAGGGGACCACAGTAGGGGACCAGTAGATTAGGGGACCACAGTAGGGGGACTAGTAGATTAGGGGACTAGTAGATTAGGGGACCACAGTAGGGGGACTAGTAGATTAGGGGACTAGTAGATTAGGGGACCACAGTAGGGGACTAGTAGATTAGGGGACCACAGTAGGGGACCAGTAGATTAGGGGACCACAGTAGATTAGGGGACTAGTAGATTAGGGGACCACAGTAGATTAGGGGACTAGTAAAGTAAGGGACCACAGTAGGGGGACTAGTAGGATATCACTGTTCAATAATACAACTAGTAGAGTAAGGGACCACAGTAGGGGGACTAGTAAAGTAAGGGACCACAGTAGGGGACTAGTAGTGAGACTAGTTGGATATCACTGTTCAATAATACAACTAGTAGAGTAGGGGACCACAGTAGGGGACTAGTAGTGAGACTAGTGGGATATCACTGTTCAATAATACAACTAGGTAGAACGTAGGGGACCACAGTTAGGGGACTACTAGGTGGGAATAGTTGGGATATCTCTGTTTCAATTAATACACACTAGTAGGTAGGGGGACTAGTAGATTAGGGGAACCACAGTAGGGGACTAGTAGATTACGGGGACCACAGTGGGGGACTAGTAAGATTAGTGGGCCACAGTAGGATTAGGGGACTAGTATATTAGGGGGACCACCATGTAGGGGACCAGTAGATTTAGGGGACCACAGTTTAGATTAGGGGACTAGTAGGATTAGGGGACCACAGTACTGGGGACTAGTAGCTTAGGGGACCACAGTAGGGGACCAGTAGTTAGGGGACCCACAGTAGATTAGGGGACTAGTAGATTAGGGGACCACAGTAGGGGACCAGTAGATTAGGGGACCACAGTAGGGGACCAGTAGATTAGGGGACCACAGTAGATTAGGGGACCAGTAGATTAGGGGACCAGTAGATTAGGGGACCACAGTAGGGGACCAGTAGATTAGGGGACCAGTAGATTAGGGGACCACAGTAGGGGACCAGTAGATTAGGGGACCACAGTAGGGGACTAGTAGATTAGGGGACCACAGTAGAGGACTAGTAGATTAGGGGACCACAGTAGAGGACTAGTAGATTAGGGGACCACAGTAGGGGACCAGTAGATTAGGGGACCAGTAGATTTAGGGGACCACAGTAGGGGACTAGTAGATTTAGGGGACCACAGTAGGGGACTAGTAGATTTAGGGGACCACAGTAGGGGGACTAGTAAAGTAAGGGACCACAGTAGGGGGACTAGTAGTGAGACTAGTAGGATATCACTGTTCAATAATACAACTAGTAGAGTAGGGGACCACAGTAGGGGACTAGTAGTGAGACTAGTAGGATATCACTGTTCAATAATACAAGCTCAGATGAGGTAGTGACTGAAAAGCATCAGGTAGTTTCAGGACTGTTGACATTAGTCATCATCATCACTGCTTGGCATCTCATGTAGTCTGGTTGTTCTGGGCCTCCACCAGAGATCTACTTACTCCCTTCTCCTCTAGGTGGCGTAGTCTGGCCTCCAGCTTGGCACGGTTCTCAACTCCCATCTCAGCGTTGGTGTCCTCTCCCAGGGCATCGTAGCGGATCGCCAGAGATGCTTTGGCTGCCAGCATCCTGGAGATCTGAGAGGCCAGAAAGAAGCTGGATCAGAACTGTATCACCCCTGGAACATGACAGCAGTCCCGTAGTGTGAAGACACATTCTACTTCTAGTGTTGGGATGGAACAAAAGCCTCACCTTGCCCTTGTTCTTGGCAGAGGTCTGCCCCACCAGAGAGGCGTGGTAGATGAGACCATATTTGGGCGTGTCCCTGCGTGTCTTCAGGGCTCTGAACAGGGCCTTCTCTGCTCCCAGGATCTGGACTGTGGAGGCCGGGTGCTTGGCCAGGTTCAACAGGGACCCTGTCAGAGAGAACCACAACATTTAGGAGCAGTTGGACTTTCCAGCTGCCTGCTACAGGTGTCCAGGTAAGAGGTCTCAATACAAGCTCAGATGAGGTAGTGACTGAAAAGCATCAGGTTTCAGGATTGTGACATATAGTCGTCATAATCACAGCTTGTTTTGTGTTGTGAATGATTCCTGCTGTGTGATTGGCTGTTATATCATGACTCACCGGCGTGGGAGATGAGCCGTGCGCCCACCAGTTCCCCCACCATGACAGTCAGGTTGGGAGCGATAGCCATCATCCTGTTCTTCAGATAGTCGTACAGCTGGGTGCGGTACTCTGTGATCTCTATCACCTGGTCACACAGGTGCATGATGTTACCGATGTCCTCCTCTGACACCTCCGTTCCCATGGAGATCTCTGCAGCCAGTTTGACCTCTGCCTCAACCTCTTCAGGTAGATGTTCGGACAGGTCCGTGGTGGCCACGTTGGTACGGGCCCCTATCTTCCGGACACTCTTGCAGTAGGCCAGGTTGTCTGTGATGATCTTCCCCACCTCGGGGAAGTGCCAACCGTACCACTCCCTGCAGCGCATGATGTAGTTGTTGAGCTCCTTGTCCAGGTCATCTAGTAGAGCTAGACAGACCATAATACTAGTTACAGAGCTAGACAGACCATAATACTAGGTACAGAGCTAGACAGACCATAATACTAGTTACAGAGCTAGACAGACCATAATACTAGTTACAGAGCTAGACAGACCATAACACTAGTTACAGAGCTAGACAGACCATAATACTAGGTACATTAGGTTGTGGCCCATCCCTGGTCTAAGAGGTACTTACAGATAGCTTGAACTATCATGGTATCCACTTTGTCAGGGCTGAACTTCAGCTTGTAACGGGACAAACTGTGGAAACAGAAACAGATCAGGATCTTCCATAGCAGCCCCTTCAGGTCTTTGGAAACAGAAACAGATCAGGATCTTCCATAGCAACCCTTCAGGTCTTTGGAAACAGAAACAGATCAGGATCTTCCATAGCAACCCTTCAGGTCTTTGGAAACAGAAACAGATCAGGATCTTCCATAGCAGCCCTTCAGGTCTTTGGAAACAGAAACAGATCAGGATCTTCCATAGCAGCCCTTCAGGTCTTTGGAAACAGAAACAGATCAGGATCTTCCATAGCAGCCCCTTCAGGTCTTTTATGAATATGACAGAGGTGTTGCCTCAGGGGTAGTGACGAATGCTGAGGAAATCTACACCAGGTTTCAGACAGCAAGATATAATCATCGGCAACACACTTCATGTTAATGATTTTAAATGGAAGTAAATTATAAAGTGTTAGTCTAATGTATTTTTCGTTATAAGACTAGTCTAATGGAGATCCTAATGAATCCAGTGTGTGATCCACCCTACCTGTGAGCCAGTCCCAGAGACATGGCGCTGATCTCCCGGGGGGGCAGGCCAGTGATCAGGGCCTCCATCTGTGTCCTGATCCCTCTCATCAGTTCAGCCACCGCAGGGCTGTGGACGCAGCTCAGGTTCAACTTCTCCTTGATCACGCCTCCCAGTTTAGCGTCGCTGATGGCCAGCTGTTCATGAGCTTCTTTAGCCACCACTTTCTTCAGGATCTTCTTCAGACTCTTCCCCATTTTCCCTTCTGTCATGGCAGTGGCCGCTGGGCACAGGAGAGGGAAGGTATGTTATAGAGAGAGATATAGATCCAACATGAAGACAGGAGAGAAGGTACACTACATGACCAAAAGTATGTGGACACCAGCTCTAAATATGGAGTTGGTCCCCCCTTTGCTGCTACAACAACACTCTTCTGGGAAGGCTTTCCACTAGATGTTGGAACATTGCTGCGGGGACTTGCTTCCATTCAGCCACAAGAGCATTAGTGAGGTCGGTCACTGATGTTGGGCGATTAGGCCTGGCTCGCAGTCGGTGTTCCAATTCTTCCCAACGGTGTTCGACGGGGTTGCGGTGAGGACTTGATGCAGGCCAGTCAAGTTCTTCCACACCGATCTGGTACACTATAGTGAGAGCAGGAAGTGTATACTGGCTTCGGCTTCTCACAATGGACAAATAGCATTAACCCTGCCTGGCAGAGTGTGTAACAGTGTTGCTTCCGTCCCCCTCCTCGCCCCTACCTGGGCTTGAACCAGGGACCCTCTGCACACATCGACAACAGTCACCCTCCGAAGCACCGTTACCCGTCGCGCCACAAAAGCAGCGGCCCTTGCAGAGCAAAGGGAAACAACTACTTCAAGGTCTCAGAGCAAGTGACGTCACCGATTGAAATGCTACTAGTGCGCACCGCTAACTAGCTAGCCATTTCACACTGGTTTCACTCACTCCCCTTTTGACCTTCTCCTTTTCCGCAGCAACCAGTGATCCGGGTCAACAGCATCAATGTAACAGTGTTGCTAGTGTGTAACTAGCTGGTTCCATGGGCACTACCTGGTAGACTATAGTGAGAGCAACAGGAAAGGGGAAAGGATTCTGTACCTGCCAAAGCCTCTGTTGTGTCCTGGAATTTCTCAAAGTGCTTCAACTTCACTCTGGAAGGAGAAATGGTGCAACGTGTTATTTGACAACTCCAGAATCATGTTCGTTATGCTGATAATATGTAATACTATTGATCATTGACAACGTATTCAATCGAATCTAAAAACTCCTTTATCCAAACATGGGGCCAAAACTCACACTTTGTTGGCCTTCTCCGGCGTTTCGAACTCCTTCCATAAACTGTCCACCTCTTGGAGCTTTGACTCGTCGAGGACCTGGAACAAAAAAAGGTTCAAAGATCTATCAAGTACACAGGCATTCCTTAAATTACCTTCATTTAACTAAACTCGGTTTACATGTGTTGTCATTCAAACCCCTCTCAACTGGGTCATGATCAGTAACGGGTGAGCCTGGCAAGAAAGCCAGCATGCGGTCCTTCCAAAATACCCCGCACCAGTTATGCTAACTAGGCTAGGAAGAGTAGCCTATTTTAACTGTTGGGTAAGCATTGGCAGCAAATAAATAATTCAACTTTAAAAACGGCAAAACGGGTTCAAATAGTTGCACAGTTCCAGAAGCCCAGTCCAAGGTAGCAAAGTATCCGTGGCTATCCAGCAGATATCCGTAGCTTGTTAACTTGCCACATGCAACGTGGTTGCTTGACTACTGCGTGTTGGATGAGAAGGCCCAGCTGCAGTGAAAATAAGGATTGCACGCCAGAACTACCACGACGACCTGAATAGAGAACCAACGGGTACTTTAAACAAAGTGAAACAGTTCTTGACATCGAAATACTTTGCATTTTAATGCAATAGCTAGCTAGCTGCACTGCGAAAACGCGAACCCGGTTAGATGATTTAAAATGTCATGCATCCATCTAAAATTCTTAGAATTTAGAATATAACTTTAGCTAAATACTCACTTTAAATATTGCATAACCAGCAGCGGTTTCAAATAAAACAAGCATCTCTGACGCTTTTTCACCAAGTTTAAACAAACAAATAATGTATCTCCTTCTCTAGTCACCACGCTGCTCCAACTGAAGAGTGCTGCACGCGGTGATCTGTGTGCTGCACCCGGAAACACGTTCTCTCTTCAACATCGCGAGAAGTGGCAGAATGAACCACCCCGGAAACACGTTCTCTCTTCAACATCGCGAGAAGTTGCAGAATGAACCACCCCGGAAACACGTTCTCTCTTCAACATCGCGAGAAGTTGCAGAATGAACCACCCGTAAACACGTTCTCTCTTCAACATCGCGAGAAGTTGCAGAATGAAGCACCCAGGAAACACGTTCTCTCTTCAACATCGCGAGAAGTTGCAGAATGAACCACCCGGAAACACGTTCTGTCTTCAACATCGCGAGAAGTTGCAGAATGAACCTTTTGGAGGCATAAACAAATCAGACAATAACATTTAGGTCGCGTACCGCCAACACATATTTAGCAGTTGTTATCGCGGGTGTAGAGAAATGCTTATGTTCCATACAGTAATACCTAGCAATACAAAACAATACGCGCAAATTCCCCCGAAATAAGACAGGAATTACGTTTTTTTTTTTTTTAAGTATATATGTTTGCTGTCACATACACTGGTTAGTTGTTTTACAGGCTCAGCTATAGTAGTACGGCGACCCTGGAGCAAATTAGGGTTAAATGCCTTGCTCAAGGGCACATCGACAGGTTTTTACCTTGTTGGCTTGGTATTCAAAACAGAGACCTTTCGGTTAATGGCCCAACACTAACCACTAGGCTACCTAGTCCGGAATATAAATATATACAGTACCAGTCAAAAGTTTGGACACACCTACTCATTCAAGGGTTTTTCTTTATTTTTAATATTTTCTACATTGTAGAATAATATTGAAGACATCAAAACTATAAAATAACACATATGGAATCTCTTTGCCTGTTTGACGAACATCAATACAGGACTAAGATTGAATCGTACTACACCGGCTCTGACGCTCGTCGGATGTGGCAGGGCTTGAAAACTATTACAGACTACAAAGGGAAGCACAGCCGCGAGCTTCCCAGTGACACAAGCCTACCAGACGAGCTAAACCACTTCTATGCTCGCTTCGAGGCAAGCAACACTGAAGCATGCATGAGAGCACCAGCTGTTCCAGATGACTATGTGATCACGCTCTCCGTATCCGACATGAATAAGACTTTTAAGCAGGTCAACATTCACAAGGCCAGACGGATGCAGACGGATTACCAAGACGTGTACTCCGAGCATGCGCTGACCAACTGGCAAGTGTCTTCACTGACATTTTCAACATGTCCCTGACTGAGTCTGTAATACCAACATGTTTCAAGCAGACCACCATAGTCCCCGTGCCCAAGGACACTAAGATAACATGCCTAAATGACTACCGACCCGTAGCACTCACGTCTGTAGCCATGAAGTGCTTTGAAAGGCTGGTCATGGCTCACATCAACACCATTATCCCAGAAACCCTAGACCCACTCCAATTTGCATACCGCCCCAACAGATCCCCAGATGATGCAATCTCTATTGCACTCCACACTGCCCTTTCCCGCCTGGACAAGAGGCACACCTACGTGAGAATGCTATTCATTGACTACAGCTCAGCGTTCAACATCAACGATGAGACAGCCTATAGGGAGGAGGTCCGAGACCTGGCCGTGTGGTGCCAGGATAACAACCTCTCCCTCAACGTGATCAAGACAAAGGAGATGATTGTGGACTATTATATTATTACTACAGGGAAAAAAAGAGGACTGACCACACCCCCATTCTCATCGACAGGGCTGTAGTGGAACAGGTTGAGAGCTTCAAGTTCCTTGGTGTCCACATCACCAACAAACTATCATGGTCCAAACACACCAAGACAGTCGTGAAGAGGGCACGACAAAGCCTATTCCCCCTCAGGAGACTGAAAAGATTTGGCATGGGTCCTCAGATCCTCAAAAAGTTATACAGCTGCACCATCGAGAGCATCCTGACTGGTTGCATCACCGCCTGGTATGGCAACTGCTCGGTCTCCGACCGCAAGGCACTACAGAGGGTAGTGCGTACGGCCCTGTACACCACTGAGGCCAAGCTTCCTGCCATCCAGGACCTCTATACCAGGCGGTGTCAGAGGAAGGCCCTAAAATTTGTCAAAGACTCCAGCCACCCTAGTCATAGACTGTTCTCTCTGCTATCGCACGGCAAGCGGTACCGGAGAGCCAAGTCTAGGTCCAAAAGGCTTCTTAACAGCTTCTACCCCCAAGCCATAAGACTCCTGAACAGCTAATCATGCCTACCCGGACTATTTGCATTGCCATCTGATGCAGCACTCCATCACTCTCCTTCTTGGTAAAATAGCCCTTACACATCTCAAATAAGCAAAGAGAAATGACAGTCCATCATTACTTTAAGACATGAAGGTCAGTCAATACGGAACATTTCAAGAACTTTGAACGTTTCTTCAAGTGCAGTCGCATAAACCATCAAGCGCTATGATGAAACTGGCTCTCATGAGGACCGTCAAGGCAAAGGATGGCTATTTAAAGAATTTTGATTTGTTTAACACTTTATGGGTTACTACATGATTCCATATGTGTTATTTCACAGTGTTGATGTCTTCACTGTTATTCGACAATGTAGAAAATAGTAAAAAATAAAGAAAAACCCTTGAATGAGGAGGTGTGTCCAAACCTTTGACTGGTAGTGTATGTATATGATGGTGCAGTATATGAATAGAAAAGGTGTGTACAGCAGTAGTTATATAGAGTACCACAGTATGAGTCATAATACCCATAAAACCTAGCGGTCAAACATGGAAATGGTTCCAATCGTTTTTCCACCATTCATTTTTTCCATAAGGGATTTTAGAAACTCTTAAAATAAGGGCTGTGTTTCGTGTAGGCTTACCCTGGCGTGACGTTTTGATTACCGTGTAAATCTCTCTCGGACAAGATTACTTTTATCAATATATTCGCCTGTATTTAATTAATTAGCTGCTAATGTGGCTATCATAAAGAACTACAAATGCCATGATGATCTGGACGAGACTGCCAAATCGAGGCAAATGTAAGAATCTCTGGATTAACTATCTAATGTTAGCTAAATGTAGTAATTAATACATTGGCTAAACATTTTTAAATGGACAATTCTGTGAACTGTCTTGTGCAAGTTTTAAATTGACACAATACCTGTTAGCAAAGGTGTCAGCTAGAGATAATGTGCAGGAGCTTGCAGGGATTTGTAGTTTTGCATGATGTCTACTTTGATGATAATTAGCAGTTTCGAATCTGAGAGTAAATTGAGCAGTATATATTGATATTAGTCACCTTGTCCGAGAGAGATTTAGATGGTTATGAAAACGTCACGTCAGGGTAAGCTTTCAAGAAACACAGCCCTTATTTTAAGTGTTTCTAAAATCCCTTATGGGAAAAATGAATGGTGGAAAAACGATTGGAACCATTTCCCTCTTTGACCACTAGGTTTTATATGTATAATCAAATCAAATCATCACATTTATTTGTCACATACACGTGTTTAGCAGATGTTTATTGCGGGTGTAGCGAAATGCTTGTTCTTCTAGCTCCGACAGTGCAGTAATATCTAACAATTTCACAACATATACCCAATACACACAAATCTATGTAAGGAATGGAATTTAAGAATATATACATATATGGACAAGCAATGACACCTCCACTGTGGGGCTCTATCGGATGAGCCTTGAATAGGATACTGTATATACATATTAAGTGGGTAAAACAGTATGTGAACCTTATTAAAGTGACCAGTGTTCAATGACTATGTACATAGGGCAGATATAATTCTACATGAGTTAGTTTTCATAAACTACATGAATCATGGTACATTTTCATTGTGCCTAAATCGTTGTTAATTCAAATAATTATATTATTGAATTGATTTTGGTTGGTGTAAACTAACGGATATGACGTTCAGTCTGGCGAACATGCTTTGCGCATCTAAACTTGTCGCGTTCACGTTCTAGTCGGAAGTAGGAAATTCAGAAATGTCCGACTTGATGACTGGTTGAAAGCGGCACGTGTATATAACTACAACCAGTACCTACATAGAAAGTCGGACATTTCAGAGTTTTCTAGTTCCGACTAGCACGTGAACGCGGCAGCTCGAGCAGAAAAATACACGTGTCGTAGCGGTTCTTATTATACCTCCGTGGTCGTACCTAGACAAACATTTATACAAACGAATTGAACCGACACAACGTTGAAGAAGAGGCGCCACCTACATCATGAATGATTTTGGAAGCTACCCTCCGCCGAACTTTGGCTCTCCTCCAGGTTCGATGGTGAGACCGCCGACGTTCCATCCACCTCCTAGCAACTTCCAGCCCAGTATGTGGAACTGGTACGAGCCGCCATCCGAGCCGTGGAGCTACAACGGCCAGGGAGAACACTGGAACGGCGGCCCCGAACCCGGTCGACCCAGAGGCTCATATGGTGAGTACTATACTAATACTAACAAGGAGAGTTCTGGTACTAGTAGCGGCCTGGCTGAGAGCCCCTGGTGGACTACTGTTACTGTCAGGTCTGTTGAAGGAAACTCCCATGACGCATTTTAGTGGGGTAGGGCCGACTAAGCGTGGCCCAGTATAATGGAGGTCTATAATTTGGGCTAGGTTGAACCAATATCTGGGCAGAGGAGATGCTGGTTCAGGGCTAGGTCTGACTAAACTTGACTTGAAAGCACTTCTCCTGCATCATTATCAGAACAGAAGTGTCAGATTGGTGATGACTGAACTGAACCCAGCTGTAGGCTACATGTCATAATATTGTGGTATTGACCATTGACCCACAGGCCGGAACTTCCATCGTGGACATGGAAACGGAAGGCAGGACTATGGTCCTCCCAACAACCAGTGGAAAAAGGTAGTACATCCACTATCAAACTAAAAGCCAGGTCTCTGATATATCTACAGGTAACTGCCAAAGTAATGGAAAAACATTAACAACTCCTTTCTAATATTGAATTGCACCCCCTCTTTGCCCTCAGAACAGCCTCAATTTGTCAGGGCATGGACTCTACAAGGTGTCGAAAGCGTTCCACAGGGATGCTGGCCCATGTTGACTCAATGCTTCCCACAGTTGTCAAGTTGGATGGATGTTCTTTGGGTGGTGGACAATTCTTGATACACACAGGAAACCGTTGAGTGTGAAAAACCCAGCAGCGTTGCAGTTCTTGACACAAGCCTGGCACCGACTACCATACCCCGTTCAACTACAGTTAAATATTTTGTCTTGCCCATTCACCCTCTGAATGGCACACATACACAATCCATGTCTCAAGGCTTAAAAATCCTTATTTAACCTGTCTCCTCCCCTTAGTCTCCTCCCCTTAGTCTCCTCCCCTTAGTCTCCTCCCCTTAGTCTCCTCCCCTTAGTCTCCTCCCCTTAGTCTCCTCCCCTTAGTCTCCTCCCCTTAGTCTCCTCCCCTTCTACACCTTCATCAACACATGGGCAACTTTGATGGGGATGGCAGCCACAAAAAAAGGAAGTCATCATGAGGGTCCCAGTGGCTCGTGGGTCTTCGTACCCACATCCATTTTGTTTTCCATCAACAAAACACCAAACGATGGAGTTTCTCATGGAACAATGGTGTCGCCTCCCTCCAACAGAGTTCCAGACGCTTGTAGAATCTGTCCCAAGGTGCCTTGAAGCAGTTCTGACCGCTGGTGGCCCAACGCCCAATTAAAGGGAATGGAAAATGTTACTTCCTATTCATGATCTCCAGCACCACCCCAACATCAACAATGAGAAAATGGTGCGTTTTCTATGTTTTTTTAGTAAAACAGATTGAGGAAGATGGGTGTTTCCAATGACGACGTCGGTGTACATCGTTTTGATTTGAACCAATTATGAGGCCTTGCCTACTAATTGTCTATTAATGATGATGTCATTGGAAACACTTATCTTCCTCTGTTTTACTCCAAAACATAGAAACGCTCCATTTTCACATGTTGGGGTGTTGCTGCAGATGATGAATATGAAGTGGTGACGTTTCCCTTTAAGACACTGTGTTGGGGTGCTGCTGCAGATGATGAATATGAAGTGGTGACGTTTCCCTTTAAGACACTGTGTTGAGGTGCTGCTGGAGATGATGAATATGAAGTGGTGACGTTTCCCTTTAAGACACTGTGTTGGGGTGTTGCTGCAGATGATGAATATGAAGTGGTGACGTTTCCCTTTAAGACACTGTGTTGGGGTGTTGCTGCAGATGATGAATATGAAGTGGTGAAGTTTCCCTTTAAGACACTGTGTTGGGGTGCTGCTGCAGATGATGAATATGAAGTGGTGAAGTTTCCCTTTAAGACACTGTGTTGGGGTGTTGCTGCAGATGATGAATATGAAGTGGTGACATTTCCCTTTAAGACACTGTGTTGGGGTGTTGCTGCAGATGATGAATATGAAGTGGTGACGTTTCCCTTTAAGACACTGTTGCTGTTTCCTTTATTTGGTGACGTTTCCCTTTAAGACACTGTGTTGCTGTTTCCTTTATTTTGGCAGTTACCTGTACATACAACATAAACAGGAAGATGGGGCGGCAGGTGCAGTGAGGGGAAAAAAGTATTTGATCCCCTGCTGATTTTGTACATTTGCCCACTGACAACGACATTATCAGTCTATAATTTTAAATGTATGTTTATTTGAACAGTGAGAGACTGAATAACAACAAAAATCCAGAAAAACGCATGTCAAAAATGTTATACATTGATTTGCATTTTAATGAGGGAAATAAGTATTTGACCCCTCTGCAAAACATGACTTAGTACTTGGTGGCAAAACCCTTGTTGGCAATCACAGAGGTCAGACATTTCTTGTAGTTGGCCACCAGGTTTGCACACATCTCAGGAGGGATTTTGTCCCACTCCTCTTTGCAGATCTTCTCCAAGTAATTAAGGTTTCGAGGCTGACGTTTGGCAACTCGAACCTTCAGCTCCCTCCATAGATTTTCTATGGGATTAAGGTCTGGAGACTGGCGTCAGCTACATTGTCTTAGATTGGTCAGTCTAGCGGCCAGTTATTTAAAGCATGGTTGAATTTCCGACCAGGGTGGGGCCCATTGATCATCAGTTATCATATTAAAAACTGCAAGCATTCGCCTCCACCCTATCGCAAAATGAATAGAATTGAATGAAATTAGTGAAAAATTGCAGAATTCTCTCCGCCCCAGGGCAAAATGGGCAGAATTCTCTCCGCCCCAGGGCAAAATGGGCAGAATTCTCTCCGCCCCAGGGCAAAATGGGCAGAATTCTCTCCGCCCCAGGGCAAAATGGGCAGAATTCTCTCCGCCCCAGGGCAAAATGGGCAGAATTCTCTCCGCCCCAGGGCAAAATGGGCAGAATTCTCTCCGCCCCAGGGCAAAATGGGCAGAGTTCTCTCCGCCCCAGGGCAAAATGGGCAGAGTTCTCTCCGCCCCAGGGCAAAATGGGCAGAGTTCTCTCCGCCCCAGGGCAAAATGGGCAGAGTTCTCTCCGCCCCAGGGCAAAATGGGCAGAGTTCTCTCCGCCCCAGGGCAAAATGGGCAGAATTCTCTCCGCCCCAGGGCAAAATGGGCAGAGTTCTCTCCGCCCCAGGGCAAAATGGGCAGAGTTCTCTCCGCCCCAGGGCAAAATGGGCAGAATTCTCTCCGCCCCAGGGCAAAATGGGCAGAATTGCAGGAAATGAACTTTAAAACGTAAATTTTTTTTCTCCTGTCATGAGGGGGCCGCTAAAATGTTTTGCTCGCAAGGTGTGTGGGGGTGTATGGATGTAGCTACACAGACCCTCTATAGCCCCTCATGATGAGTTGTGTTTCTTTGTGGCCCCCGCTCCCATCAGTTGTCCAGCCCTGTCTTACAGTGTAACACTCCAATTGGGATACTGATTTGACTGTAATGGTTCAAATGTTTTTCTTTCCAGCAGAAAAATAAAAAAGAACCAGTTTTTTCACATTTCTGTGACCCGTGTGACAGAGGCTTCAAAAACCAAGACAAGTACGACGAACACGTCTCTCAACATGTCAAGGTAACGGATTCTCATGATCCAATGATTCTGAGGTGATGAACTGAACGTGATGACATCATACTAGGTCATCAGGGTTCCAAGTTTCCATTGTTAGTCTACCTTTAGTAAAACAGGAAAAGCATTGTGTTAGTCTACCTTTAGTAAAACAGGCAAAGCATTGTGTTAGTCTACCTTTAGTAAAACAGGCAAAGCATTGTGTTAGTCTACCTTTAGTAAAACAGGCAAAGCATTGTGTTGGTCTGCCTTTAGTAAAACAGGCAAAGCATTGTGTTAGTCTACCTTTAGTAAAACAGGAAAAGCATTGTGTTAGTCTGCCTTTAGTAAAACAGGCAAAGCATTGTGTTAGTCTACCTTTAGTAAAACAGGCAAAGCATTGTGTTGGTCTGCCTTTAGTAAAACAGGCAAAGCATTGTGTTAGTCTACCTTTAGTAAAACAGGCAAAGCATTGTGTTAGTCTACCTTTAGTAAAACAGGCAAAGCATTGTGTTAGTCTACCTTTAGTAAAACAGGCAAAGCATTGTGTTGGTCTGCCTTTAGTAAAACAGGAAAAGCATTGTGTTAGTCTACCTTTAGTAAAACAGGCAAAGCATTGTGTTAGTCTACCTTTAGTAAAACAGGCAAAGCATTGTGTTAGTCTACCTTTAGTAAAACAGGAAAAGCATTGTGTTATTCTACCTTTAGTAAAACAGGAAAAGCATTGTGTTAGTCTACCTCTAGTAAAACAGGCAAAGCATTGTGTTAGTCTACCTTTAGTAAAACAGGCAAAGCATTGTGTTAGTCTACCTTTAGTAAAACAGGAAAAGCATTGTGTTAGTCTACCTTTAGTAAAACAGGCAAAGCATTGTGTTAGTCTACCTTTAGTAAAACAGGCAAAGCATTGTGTTAGTCTACCTTTAGTAAAACAGGCAAAGCATTGTGTTAGTCTACCTTTAGTAAAACAGGCAAAGCATTGTGTTGGTCTGCCTTTAGTAAAACAGGCAAAGCATTGTGTTAGTCTACCTTTAGTAAAACAGGCAAAGCATTGTGTTAGTCTACCTTTAGTAAAACAGGCAAAGCATTGTGTTAGTCTACCTTTAGTAAAACAGGCAAAGCATTGTGTTGGTCTGCCTTTAGTAAAACAGGCAAAGCATTGTGTTAGTCTACCTTTAGTAAAACAGGCAAAGCATTGTGTTAGTCTACCTTTAGTAAAACAGGCAAAGCATTGTGTTAGTCTACCTTTAGTAAAACAGGCAAAGCATTGTGTTAGTCTGCCTTTAGTAAAACAGGAAAAGCATTGTGTTAGTCTACCTTAAGTAAAACAGGCAAAGCATTGTGTTAGTCTACCTTTAGTAAAACAGGCAAAGCATTGTGTTAGTCTACCTTTAGTAAAACAGGAAAAGCATTGTGTTAGTCTACCTTTAGTAAAACAGGCAAAGCATTGTGTTAGTCTACCTTTAGTAAAACAGGCAAAGCATTGTGTTAGTCTACCTTTAGTAAAACAGGAAAAGCATTGTGTTAGTCTACCTTTAGTAAAACAGGCAAAGCATTGTGTTAGTCTACCTTTAGTAAAACAGGCAAAGCATTGTGTTAGTCTACCTTTAGTAAAACAGGCAAAGCATTGTGTTAGTCTACCTTTAGTAAAACAGGCAAAGCATTGTGTTAGTCTACCTTTAGTAAAACAGGCAAAGCATTGTGTTAGTCTACCTTTAGTAAAACAGGCAAAGCATTGTGTTAGTCTACCTTTAGTAAAACAGGCAAAGCATTGTGTTAGTCTACCTTTAGTAAAACAGGCAAAGCATTGTGTTAGTCTACCTTTAGTAAAACAGGCAAAGCATTGTGTTAGTCTACCTTTAGTAAAACAGGCAAAGCATTGTGTTAGTCTACCTTTAGTAAAACAGGCAAAGCATTGTGTTAGTCTACCTTTAGTAAAAGAGACTTCTGTTTTCTAGTGCTCGGTTGAAGACTGCAGCTTCACTGCTCATGAGAAGCTGGTCAACATTCACTGGAAGAATGTAAGTAGTAACCCCCATTAACCCTAACCCCCATTAACCCCTAACCTGACCCCCATTAACCCTAACCTGACCCCCATTAACCCTAACCTGACCCCCATTAACCCCTAACCTGACCCCCATTAACCCCTAACCTGACCCCATTAACCCTAACCTGACCCCCATTAACCCTAACCTGACCCCCATTAACCCTAACCTGACCCCCATTAACCCTCACCTGACCCCCATTAACCCTCACCTGACCCCCATTAACCCTCACCTGACCCCCATTAACCCTAACCTGACCCCCTCTTCATCTGGATAGTCATAATGAACCTAGACCATAGACCCCCTCTTCATCTGGATAGAGTCATAATGAACCTAGACCATAGACCCCCTCTTCATCTGGATAGAGTCATAATGAACCTAGACCATAGACCCCCTCTTCATCTGGATAGAGTCATAATGAACCTAGACCATAGACCCCCTCTTCATCTGGATAGACTCATAATGAACCTAGACCATAGACCCCCTCTTCATCTGTATAGAGTCATAATGAACCTAGACCATAGACCCCCTCTTCATCTGTATAGAGTCATAATGAACCTAGACCATAGACCCCCTCTTCATCTGTATAGAGTCATAATGAACCTAGACCATAGACCCCTCTTCATCTGTATAGAGTCATACATTAACCTGACTCCTCCTGTATAAAACATACATTACCCTAACTCCTCCTGTATAGAACATACATTACCCTAACTCCTCCTGTATAAAACATACATTACCCTGACTCCTCCTGTATAGAACATACATTACCCTAACTCCTCCTGTATAAAACATACATTACCCTAACTCCTCCTGTATAGAACATACATTACCCTAACTCCTCCTGTATAGAACATACATTACCCTAACTCCTCCTGTATAGAACATACATTACCCTAACTCCTCCTGTATAAAACATACATTACCCTGACTCCTCCTGTATAGAACATACATTACCCTGACTCCTCCTGTATAGAACATACATTACCCTGACTCCTCCTGTATAGAACATACATTACCCTGACTCCTCCTGTATAGAACATACATTACCCTAACTCCTCCTGTATAAAACATACATTAACCTAACTCCTCCTGTACCATCTCCTATAGAACCATGCCCCAGGAGCAAAGAGAATCAAGCTGGACACTGAAGAGGAGATCTCTAAATGGAGAGAGGAGCGGCGCAGGTCAGTACTGTAGTTGATGTTTTTAAACATGGTGAAGCTTCGCTGTAAGATCCAGTCACTCATCTGGCAATGCTTTGGTTTCCTACACTTCTCTTGAAATGACTCCTTTTGGATTAGATCTGATTCTGTCCATATGAACCATGTTCTGTTACCACCAGGATCAGGGCCTAAAATTAACACCTGCCAAATGTGGGTAGATTTAGGCAATACTAAGTTGTCTGTTTTACCAGCCATGTTGGCGGGTGCTCGGGGCTCCACAGTATGGGGCTGGGCGGTGTACCGTATTTTACCATATACCGGTATTGATGCACGGACCGGTTTGGGTTTTTACTTTACCTTCTAGAACGGTATTTGAATGTTTGGTTTGTTAAATGTGAAACGCTGTGGGTAACATCCATTTTTATAGTTTCCTTAGCTACTTGAGTCCTCTCTCTCCATGCAGCTTCCACACAGACTTCGCCCCGCCCCCTGTCACTCAAGGTGCACATTTGTTGTTCAAATCAAATCAAATGTTATTGGCCACATGCACTGAATACAACAGGTGCAGACATTACAGTGAACTGCTTACTTACAGCCCTTAACCAACAGTGCATTTATTTTAAATAAAAAAGTAGAATAAAACAACAAGAAAAAAGTGTTGAGAAAAAAAGAGCAGAAGTAAAATAAAATAACAGTAGGGAGGCTATATATACAGGGGGGTACCGGTGCAGAGTCAATGTGCCGGGGCAACGGCTAGTTGAGGTAGTTGAGGTAATATGTACATGTGGGTAGAGTTAAAGTGACTATGCATAAATAATTAACAGAGTAGCAGCAGCGTAAAAAGATGGGGTGGGGGGGCAGTGCAAATAGTCCGGGTAGCCATGATTAGCTGTTCAGGAGTCTTATGGCTTGGGGGTAGAAGCTGTTGAGAAGTCTTTTGGACCTAGACTTGGCACTCCGGTACCGCTTGCCGTGCGGTAGCAGAGAGAACAGTCTATGACTAGGGTGGCTGGAGTCTTTGACAATTTTGAGGGCCTTCCTCTGACACCGCCTGGTATAGAGGTCCTGGATGGCAGGAAGCTTTGCCCCAGTGATGTACTGGGCCGTACGCACTACCCTCTGTAGTGCCTTGCGGTCGAGGCCAAGCAGTTGCCATACCAGGCGGTGATGCAACCAGTCAGGATGCTCTCGATGGTGCAGCTGTATAACTTTTTGAGGATCTGAGGACCCATGCCAAATCTTTTTAGTCTCCTGAGGGGGAATAGGCTTTGTCGTGCCCTCTTCACGACTGTCTTGGTGTGTTTGGACCATGATAGTTCGTTGGTGATGTGGACACCAAGGAACTTGAAGCTCTCAACCTGTTCCACTACAGCCCCGTCGATGAGAATGGGGGCGTGCTCAGTCCTCTTTTTTTTCCTGTAGTCCACAATCATCTCCTTTGTCTTGGTCACGTTGAGGGAGAGGTTGTTATCCTGGCACCACACGGCCAGGTCTCTGACCTCCTCCCTATAGGCTGTCTCATCGTTGTCGGTGATCAGGCCTACCACTGTTGTGTCGTCGGCAAACTTAATGATGGTGTTGGAGTCGTGCATGGCCATGCAGTCATGGGTGAACAGAGAGTACAGGAGGGGACTGAGCACGCACCCCTGAGGGGCCCCCGTGTTGAGGATCAGTGTGGCAGATGTGTTGTTACCTACCCTTACCACCTGGGGGCGGACCGTCAGGAAGTCCAGGATCCAGTTGCAGAGGAAGGTGTTTAGTCCCATGATCCTTAGCTTAGTTATGAGATTTGAGGGCACTATGTTGTTGAACGCTGAGCTGTATTCAATGAATAGCATTCTCACGTAGGTGTTCCTCTTGTCCAGGTGTGAAAGGGCAGTGTGGAGTGCAATAGAGATTGCATCATCTGTGGATCTGTTGGGGCGGTATGCAAATTGGAGTGGGTCTAGGGTTTTGGGGATAATGTTGTTGATGTGAGCCAT
Source organism: Coregonus sp. 'balchen' (assembly GCA_902810595.1). Lineage (NCBI taxonomy): Eukaryota > Metazoa > Chordata > Actinopteri > Salmoniformes > Salmonidae > Coregonus > Coregonus sp. 'balchen'. The sequence continues at coordinate 21,672,568 of LR778274.1, forward strand.
GACCAGCCTTTCAAAGCACTTCATGGCTACAGACGTCAGTGCTACGGGGCGGTAGTCATTTAGGCAGGTTATCTTAGAGTCCTTGGGCACAGGGACTATGGTGGTCTGCTGGAAACTCTCTAGCATGAGACTCTTGCGTTCAGTCTCTACATGGTCAATGACGCACATGTGTTGTTTCCTCTACCATGAGACTCTACATGGTCAATGCAGCACATGGTGGTTCCTCTACCATGAGACTCTGGTCAATGCAGCACATGGTGGTTCCTCTACCATGAGACTCTACATGGTCAATGCAGCACATGGTGGTTCCTCTACCATGAGATTCTACATGGTCAATGCAGCACATGGTGTTTCCTCTACCATGAGACTCTACATGGTCAATGCAGCACATGGTGGTTCCTCTACCATGAGATTCTACATGGTCAATGCAGCACATGGTGGTTCCTCTACCATGAGACTCTACATGGTCAATGCAGCATGTGTTGTTTCCTCTACCATGAGACTCTACATGGTCAATGCAGCACATGGTGGTTCCTCTACCATGAGACTCTACATGGTCAATGCAGCACATGGTGTTTCCTCTACCATGAGACTCTACATGGTCAATGCAGCATGTGTTGTTCCCTCTACCATGAGACTCTACATGGTCAATGCAGCATGTGTTGTTTCCTCTACCATGAGACTCTGCATGGTCAATGCAGCACATGGTGTTTCCTCTACCATGAGACTCTACATGGTCAATGCAGCACATGGTGTTTCCTCTACCATGAGACTCTACATGGTCAATGCAGCACATGGTGTTTCCTCTACCATGAGACTCTACATGGTCAATGCAGCACATGGTGTTTCCTCTACCATGAGACTCTGCATGGTCAATGCAGCACATGGTGTTTCCTCTACCATGAGACTCTACATGGTCAATGCAGCACATGGTGTTTCCTCTACCATGAGACTCTACATGGTCAATGCAGCACATGGTGGTTCCTCTACCATGAGACTTTACATGGTCAATGCAGCACATGGTGGTTCCTCTACCATGAGACTCTACATGGTCAATGCAGCACATGGTGGTTCCTCTACCATGAGACTCTGGTCAATGCAGCACATGGTGGTTCCTCTACCATGAGACTCTACATGGTCAATGCAGCACATGGTGGTTCCTCTACCATGAGACTCTGGTCAATGCAGCACATGGTGTTTCCTCTACCATGAGACTCTACATGGTCAATGCAGCACATGGTGTTTCCTCTACCATGAGACTCTACATGGTCAATGCAGCACATGGTGTTTCCTCTACCATGAGACTCTACATGGTCAATGCAGCATGTGTTGTTTCCTCTACCATGAGACTCTGCATGGTCAATGCAGCATGTGTTGTTCCCTCTACCATGAGACTCTACATGGTCAATGCAGCATGTGTTGTTTCCTCTACCATGAGACTCTACATGGTCAATGCAGCACATGGTGTTTCCTCTACCATGAGACTCTACATGGTCAATGCAGCATGTGTTGTTTCCTCTACCATGAGACTCTACATGGTCAATGCAGTGGTTCCTCTACCATGAGACTCTACATGGTCAATGCAGCACATGGTGGTTCCTCTACCATGAGACTCTACATGGTCAATGCAGCACATGGTGGTTCCTCTACCATGAGACTCTACATGGTCAATGCAGCACATAAAACAATGTTGATGACAACAATGTTGTTTTCACTTTGCTTCTTAATATAAATCCACTAGCATTCTATAATTTGACTTTTTGTTTGTGGTTCTTACATCTGTAAACAGCTAGTTTGTGTTTTCTTAGTAAGTTGTGCCTAAATCTTGTTAGCCGCTAATGCTAATCGCTAACTAGCCAATACATGTACTGAGTCAGAGCCAATGTAACCAGCTATACAGGCTGATAATACCAGGGATGGTGGAGAACTACATCTGCACACTATCTTCTAAATCAAAGAGGAAAACACAAAGCAAGAATATGTTGGATACATGAAGTAGCTAAGAGAGAACATTCAATGTAGCCAACGATTATAGAGTCCCCTAGGAAACACTTGTCAACACTTTGGTTCCTACCCTGGCACAATAACCCCTCCCTGGCATTATCATTGGTTGTCATGTCAACGCTGTATTCAAAGTGCCCACTATTATATTCTAACTATAGAATTTGAATAATCATTATATTTCCGTGATTCCAACAGTTCACCAAGTGTTTTGCTCTAAATCACAAGTCAAATCGCAATTTCAACATTTGGTTAAAAATAAGGCCTAGATTGTTTGGCCATATCGTGCAGCCTTACGTGGCAGTGTGGAAATGATCTCAAATGAGTGCAGGAATCAACTGAGAAAATTGTAATGAACAGTATATATAAGACCTTTG
>LR778274.1:21675045-21707545 GCA_902810595.1 Coregonus sp. 'balchen'
AAATTGATGGATGGATTATAATAAAAGTGCTGGTAGTAGGATAAATAGATAGATACTAATGGTGATGGAAATCAATAATCAATGGACAGCAGTGTGATGGAGTAAGAACAGTGCTGGATAATGATAATGATCGATAATGATAATGATCGATAATGATAATGATCGATAATGATAATTTTCGATAATGATAATGATCGATAATGATCGATAATGATAATGATCGATAATGATTTTAGCAGCAGCGTAGGTTGGTGTCTGAGTGGGTAGAGACCTGTGGATGGGTCAGTGTGGACAGTCTGTGGGAGAGGGAGAGCAGTAGTCGTTAGCCATTTAACAGTCTTATGGCCAAGGGGGGTAGAAGCTGTTTAGGACTCTGTTTGTCTGAGCACCGGTACCGCCTGCAGGACAGGAGCAGGGAGAACAGTCCATGCCTCGGGTGGCTGGAGTCTTTTGGCAATTTTTAGACACCGCCTGGCAGACTACGTCTTGGATGGCTGGGAGCTCACCCACAGCGATGCGCTGGGCCGTCTGCACCACACTCTGTGGTCGAGGGCGGTGCAGTTGCCATACCAGACGGTGATACAACCAGTCAGGATGCTCTCGATGGTGCAGCTGTAAAAGTTCCTGAGGATCTGAAGGGGCCATGCCGAATGGTTTCAGCCTCCCGAGGGAGAAGAGGCGTTGTGCCGTGCCTTCTTCACGACTGTTCTGGCGTGAGAGGACCACGTGAAGTCCTCAGTGATGTGGACACCGAGGAACTTGTAAGCTCTCGACCCTCTCCACTGCGGCTCCGTCGATGTGGACGGGGGTGTGCCCCCCCCCCCCACCGTTTCCTGTAGTCCATTATCAGCTTGCTGACGTTGAGAGGGAGGTTGTTGTCATGGCACCACACTGTCAGGTCTCTGACCTCCTCCCTATAGGCTGTCTGATCGCCTTTGGTTAATTGATGATGGAGTTGGAGTCGTGCGCGGCCACACAGTCGTGGGTAAACAGGGGTTACAGGAGGGGGCTAAGCACACATCCCTGGGGGGGGCCCCGTGTTGAGAGTCAGCTTGGCGGAGGTGATGTTGCCTAGGCTCTGGTCAAAATAAGTGTACTTCATAGGGAATAGGGTGTGATTTGGGGCACCAGAAGTAGTGCACCACATAGGGAATAGGGTGTGATTTGGGACACCAGAAGTAGTGCACCACATAGGGAATAGGGTGTGATTTGGGACACCAGAAGTAGTGCACCACATAGGGAATAGGGTGTGATTTGGGACACCAGAAGTAGTGCACCACATAGGGAATAGGGTGCCATTTGGGACACCAGAAGTAGTGCACCACATAGGGAATAGGGTGTGATTTGGGACACCAGAAGTAGTGCACCACATAGGGAATAGGGTGTGATTTGGCAGGTAGCTTAGAGAATAAGAGCGTTGGGCCAGTACCCGAAAGGTTCGCTGGTTCGAATCCCCGAGCCGACTAGGTGAAAAATCTGCCGATGTGCCCTTGAGCAAGGCACTTAACCATAATTGCTCCTGTAAGTCGCTCTGGATAAGAGTGTCTGCTAAAATGACTAAAATGTCAAATGTAAATTTGAGATGCGCCCTCTGTCTGTCTGTCTGTCTGTCTGTCTTTAGTTCCTGGACCTGATCTCGTCGTCAGGGAGATGGGACCAGAAGAGTATCGAGACTCCCATCATGCTGAAAGAGGGGTAAGAGAGAGAACACAGGGGGGTAACACTGAGGGGGTTAGGGGTAAGAGAGAGAACACAGGGGGGTAACACTGAGGGGGTTAGGGGGTAAGAGAGAGAACACAGGGGGGTAACACTGAGGGGGGTTAGGGGGTAGAGAGAGAACTGAGGGGGTTAGGGGTAAGAAGAGAACTGAGGGGTGTTAGGGGTAAGAGAGAGAACACAGAGGGGGGTAACACTGAGGGGGTTAGGGTAAGAGAGAGAACACAGGGGGGGGTAACACTGAGGGGGTTAGGGGTAAGAAGGGAGGAACACAGGGGGGGTACACTGAGGGGTGTTTAGGGGTAAGAGAGAGAACACAGGGGGGTAACACTGAGGGGGTTAGGGTTAAGAGAGAGAACACAGGGGGGTAACACTGAGGGGGTTAGGGGTAAGAGAGAGAACAGGGGGGTAACACAGAGGGGGTTAGGGGTAAGAGAGAGAACACAGGGGGGTAACACTGAGGGGGTTAGGGGTAAGAGAGAGAACACAGGGGGGTAACACTGAGGGGGTTAGGGGTAAGAGAGAGAACACAGGGGGGTAACACTGAAGGGGTTAGGGGTAAGAGAGAGAACACAGGGGGGGTAAACACTGAGGGGGTTAGGGGTAAGAGAGAGAACAACAGGGGGGTAACACTGAGGGGGTTAGGGGTAAGAGAGAGAACACAGGGGGGGTAACACTGAGGGGGTTAGGGGTAAGAGAGAGAGAACACAGGGGGGGGACACTGAGGGGGTTAGGGGTAAGACAGAGAAACACAGGGGGTAACACTGAGGGGGGTTAGGGGTAAGAGAGAGAACACAGGGGGGTAACACTGAAGGGGTTAGGGGGTAAGAGAGAGACACAGGTGGGTACACTGAGGGGGTTAGGGGTAAAGAGAGAGAACACAGGGGGGGTAAACACTGAGGGGGTTAGGGGTAAAGAGAGAACACAGGGGGGTAACACTGAGGGGGTTAGGGGTAGAGAGAGAACACAGGGGGGGGGTAACACGGAGGGGGTTAGGGGTAAGAGAGAGAACACAGGGGGGTAACACTGAGGGGTGTAGGGGGTAAGAGAGAGAACCAGGGGGGTAACCACTGAGGGGGTTAGGGGTAAGAGAGGAACACAGGGGGGTAACACTGAGGGGGTTAGGGGTAGAGAGAGAAACACAGGGGGGGGGTCAACACTGAGGGGTTAGGGGTAAAGAGAGAGAATCACAGGGGGGGTCAACACTGAGGGGGTTAGGGGTAAGAGAGAGAACACAGGGGGGTAACACTGAAGGGGTTAGGGGTAAGCGAGAGAACACAGGGGGGTAACACTGAGGGGGTTAGGGGTAAGAGAGAGAACACAGGGGGGGTAACACTGAGGGGGTTAGGGGTAAGAGAGAGAACACAGGGGGGTAACACAGAGGGGGTTAGGGGGTAAGAGAGAGAACCAGGGGGGGTAACACTGAGGGGGTTAGGGGTAAGAGAGAGAACACAGGGGGGTAACACTGAGGGGGTTAGGGGTAAGAGACGAGAACACAGGGGGGGTAACACTGAAGGGGGTTAGGGGTAGAGAGAGAACTGAGGGGGTTAGGTGGTTCCAAACTTCTTCCATTTAAGAATGATGGAGGCCACTGGGTTTCTTGGGGACCGTCAATGCTGCAGACATTTTTGGTACCTTTCCCCAGATCTGTGCCTCCACACAATCTGTCTCGGACTCTACGGACATTCATTCGACCTTAGGCTTGGTTTTTTGCTCTGACATGTACTGTCCAATGGTGGGATCTTATATAACAGGTGTGTGGCCTTTCAAATCATGTCCCCATCAATGAATTTACCACAGGTGGACTCCAATCAAGTTGTAGAAACATCTCAAGCTGAGCTGAATTTGAAGTCTCATAGCAAAGGGTCTGAATAATAATAATATAATAATAATATGCCATTTAGCAGACGCTTTTATCCAAAGCGACTACAGTCATGCAGTGCATACATTTTTGTGTATGGGTGATACCGGGGATCGAACCCACTACCTTGGCGTTTACAAGCGCCGTGCTCTACCAAGCTGAGCTACAGAGGGACCACTTATGTAAATAACATATTTCTTTTTTTTTTTTTTTATAAACGTGCAGAATTCGAGGCAAAATGTGATTTATTTATATTAAATCCATTTTAGAATAAGGCTGTGTTTGTAAGTAACAAAATGTGAAGAAAAAGTCAAGGGTCAAGACTTTCGAATCATGCCTACCGTGGTACACTCAGGATGATTGTCAACACACAAACAGTCCGAATCTAAACACTTGACTCCTAACTGCCTTTTGAATCCTGGCACTTGGCCCCATGTCTCTAATAGGATGGCATCCCCCATCCATCAGAGCCAAAGGGGGCTCCCCCCCCGCAGCGCGACCCGCGCCCGCCGCCCGCCACTCACTAGACCCACTTCAGCGCTGCGCTGACTGCGGCCACGCGCCTCTGCCCTCCCGCCCGCAGCCTCCCGCGCCGCTCACCCGCCGCCGGGGGGCACCCTCCGGGCCCCCCTCCCACTCCGCCTCCCCCTCAGCCATCCGGCTCCCCCACCTGGCCGCGCCCGCCTTCGCCGCGCGCACGCCGCCGGACGAGGTCGCACGCCCCCGGGGGAGCCGGGGCCGAAGGGCACGGGCGGAGGGGGGCGGGGCACGGCGAAAAGGGAGCGGCGCGCCGGGGGGGGGACGGGAGGGGACGGGGCCGCGGAGGGCCGGCGGGGGGACGGGGGGTAAAAACCGGGGGGCGACGGGAGGAGACCCCGGCGGACCCCAGGGCGGGGGAAAGGGGGAAAGGAGGAAAAAAGGAGGGGGGGGGGACGACGGGAGGCCCCGGGGGGGGGGGGCGGGGGGAACGGGGGGAAAGCGGGAGGGGGGGACCCAAGGGGCCGGGGAAAGGGCGCAGCGGGGGGAAAAGGCCCCCGGGGGGGCCCGAAAAAAGGGGGCCGAGCCCCAAAGAGGGGAACCCGCACGGGCGCCGGGGCCCCGAGGGGGCCAACCCGGGAAAAACCCCACCCCCAAAAGCGCGGGCAAAGGGAGGGCAGGGCCGCGCGGCGCCCCCCCCCCCCCCCCCCTCAACCCCCCCCCTTCCGTTCCACCTTTTCCTTTTTCCCTCCCTCCCCCCCCCCTTCTCTCCTCCTTTCTCCCCCCCTCCCCCCTCCCTCCCTTTCCCCTTTCCCCTTCCCCTTTCCTCCCCATCCTTCCCCTCTCTCCTCCTTATTCCTCCCCCCCTCTCCCTTTTACTCCTTCTCTCCTCCTTCTCTCCCTCCCCCTTCCCTCCTCCTATTTCTCTCTCGGTTATGATCAAGCGAGCCCAGGGGGGAACCGTTTGGATGAAGAACTTCAAGAAGAGGTGGTTCCCCCTCACTAACCATGAGTTACCTACCACAAAAAACCAAAAATAAGGCTAAAGGTTTGTGGGGGCTCTTCTACGGGTGTCAGATCTGGTTCTAGTCTTTGGGCTGTTAGTGTGCTCAAAATTTGGTGTGGTTTGTGTTGTGTGTGTGTGTGTGTGGGTGGTTGGGGTGGAACGTGTGTGTTATAGAGGTGGTTTTTTAGTTGGATGGATCCACTATGTGTTTGAGGTTAGTAGTGGAGGTAAGTGTTGTTTGTTTTGGATGGACCACATGTGTTAGAGAGGGGTAGTTAGTTGGATGGTACATAGTTTAGGAGGGTAGTCAGTTGGATGGTATCCCCAAAGGTTAGAGGGTTTTGTATAGTTGGATGGATCCACTAGTGTTTAGAGGGGTAGTATTTGGATGGTATCCATATGTGTTAGAGGGGTGAGAAAAGGGGGTACCCACTATTTTTAAGAGGTGTAGTCTTTGGAGGGTATCCACAGTTTAAGAGGGGTAGTTGTGGAGGTATCCACTAGTGTTAGAGGGTGTAGTTTTTTTGGGATGGTATCCCTAGTTTAGGGGGTTTTGTAGTTATTTTGGGTGGACCCCTATGGTTAAGGAGGTGTATTTTTAGTTTGGATGGTACCCTAGGTTAGGAGGGTAGTTATTTGGATGGTATCCACTTGTGTAAGAGGTGTATTATTTTGGTGGTTTTCCACATGTGTTAGGAGTTTTGAGTTAGTTGGAGGGTATCCATAGGTTTAGAGGGGGTGTAGTTAGTTGGATGGTACCAATGGTTTAAGAGGGGTTGTAGTTAGTGGGGGTATCCACATGTTTTTAAAGAGGTGTAGTAGTGAATGGTACCCCATATGTGTTAAGAGGTGTATTTAGTTGGATGGTACCCACTTTGTTAAGAGGTGTAGTTATTTTGGGATGGATCCACTATGTGTTAAGAGGTGTTTTGTGGATGGTACCACTATTGTTAGAGAGGTGTAGTTTTTGGATGGTATCCCCATGTGTTAAGAGGTGTGTTTAGTTTGGAGGGATCCACTTGTGTTAGAGGGGTTTTTGTATAGTTGATGGTACCCACTTGGTTAGAGAGGTGTGTTGTTGGAGGTTCCACAGGTTTTAGAGAGGTTGTAGTTGGATGGTATCCCATGTGTTGGAGGGGTGATTTTAGTTGGATGGCCCACATTTTAAGAGGTGTAGTGGGTTTGGTGGTATCCATATGTTTGAGAGGTGTATTTAGTGGATGGTATCCACTATTGTTAGGGGGTGTATTTTTGGGATGGTATCCATATGTGTTGAGAGGGTATTTAGTTTTCCCTTTTTTGGGTGATAGTTGGAGGGTTTCCCACTTTTGTGTTAGAGAGGTGTGTTGGGTGGATGGATCCACTTGTGTTAGGAGGTTTTGTTTTTGGATGGCCCCCTATGGTTAAAAGAGGTGTTTTTTGGGGTTTAGTTGGAGTGGTTTTGGGGGCCCTTGTGTTAAAGGGTTTTTGAGTTTTAGGTTTTTGTAGAGGGAGGACCAAAATTTTTTGGGGGGGTGTATTTATTTGGGAGGGTACCACTATGTGTTTTAGGGGTTTTTAAATTTTGGGGTACCCAAATAGTGTTAAAGGAGGTGTATTTATTTGGGAGGGTATCCCAGTTTTTAAGGGGGTTTTTTTAGGGGGTGGTATCCACTATGGGGGAAGGGGTGTGTGTTTGGGGGGGTATCCATTTTGGTTAGAGGGGTTTATTTGTTGGTGGTATCCAATTTTTTTGAGGGTGTGTTTTTTGGGTGGTTCCCATTTGGGTTTTAGAGAGGTGTGGGGTTTGGGGTGGTATCCCTTGTGTTGAGGGGTGATTTTAGTTGGATGGTATCCACTATGTTTGAGAGGTGTGGGGGGATATAATTTGGGTTATTTGTTTTTAGTGGATGGTACCCCACTATGTGTCGAGGGTGGGGTCATTTGGATGGTTCCAATGTTTTAGAAGGTGTAGTTATTTGGAGGGTACCCACATGTGTTAGAGGGTGTAGCATTGGATGGTATCCATATGGTTGAGGGTGTGTCATTTGGGTGGTACCCACTATGTTTTAGAGAGGTTTTTTAAATTTGGATGGTATCCACATGTGTTAAGGGGGGTGTAGAGGGGGAGGTATCCATATGTGTTAGAGAAGTGTAGCATTGGATGGAAAAATCCCCTATTGTTAGAGAGGTTTAGTCAGTTGGATGGATCCACTATTGTTGAAGGTGTGTCATTGGATGGTATCCACTAGGGGTTTTAAGGGGGTTTTAGTTATTGGATGGTATCCACTTGTGTTAGAGGGTTGTTTAGGGGGATGGTACCCCCTATGTGTTGAGAGGTGTATTTTATTGGAGGGACCCACTAGTGTTAAGGGGTGTAGTTGTTGGGGGGTTCCAATGTGTAAGGATTTGATTTTATTTGGGTTTTGGATCCCTATGTTTAAAAGGGTGTTAGTTGGGGTTCCACTTGTTTTGAGAGGTGTAGTTATTTTTGGAGGTACCACTAGTGTTATGAGTGTATTTTTAGTTGGTTTTACCACTATTGTTAAGGAGGGTATTTATTGGATGGTTCCATATGGTTAAAGGTGTAGTTAGTGGATGGTATCCTAGTGTTAGAGGGGTTTGTATTTATTTTGGATGGTATCCATATGTGTTATAGAGGTGTTTTAGTTGTATGGTATCCACATGTTTTAAAGGGGTGTAGTAGTTGGATGGTACCATGTGTTAGAGGGGTGTATTTTTTTTGGATGGTACCACTATGTGTCGGAGGGGCAGTTGGAGGTATCCCTATTGTTAGGAGGTGTAGTTATTTTGGATGGATCCACTAGTTTTGGAGGTTTTAGTTAGTTGGATGGACCCACTATGGTTAGAGGGTTTTGTTTTAGTCATTTGGGGATGGTACCACTATGTGTTGGGAGGTGTAGTCGTGGCTGGTATCCACTATGTGTTATAGAGGTGTAGTGTTGTAGGTTAGTTGGATGGGTATCCACTATGTGTTATAGAGGTGTAGTTAGTCGGATGGTATCCACTATGTGTTAGAGAGGTGTAGTTAGTTGGATGGTATCCACTATGTGTTAGAGAGGTGTAGTTAGTTGGATGGTATCCACTATGTGTTAGAGAGGTGTAGTTAGTTGGATGGTATCCACTATGTGTTATAGAGGTGTAGTTAGTTGGATGGTATCCACTATGTGTTATAGAGGTGTAGTTAGTCGGATGGTATCCACTATGTGTTAGAGAGGTGTAGTTAGTCGGATGGTATCCACTATGTGTTAGAGAGGTGTAGTTAGTCGGATGGTATCCACTATGTGTTATAGAGTTCAGCGATCTGGAGCCGTCAGTCCTCGTGAGCAGCGGGGGCCCTCGTCGGTGGCTCTGAGTTGTTTTCCCCACAAGCGGGTGATAATGGTGTTTGTCTGGAGTCCCTGTAGCCACATGCGTCTGGTGTCTGAGCCGTCGAATTGAGACTCCTCCTCTCTTTCCCTATAATGTGTATTTCTGCTTGTTTGATTGTCTTGCGGAGGTCACAGATGGTCTGTTTGATTGTCTTGCGGAGGTCACAGATGGTCTGTTTGATTGTCTTGCGCAGGTCACAGATGGTCTGTTTGATTGTCTTGCGGAGGTCACAGATGGTCTGTTTGTACTCGTCCACGTTTCCAGTCCCTTACCTTGGTTAAATGCGATGGTTCACGCTTTCAGTTTTGCGCGAATGCTGTCCATCTATCCACGGTTTCTGGTTTGGGTTCTAATGGTCACTTTAGGATCAACATCCTCTATGCACTTCCTGATGAACGCAAAGACAAGAGTTTTTGTCGATTTGTCGTTTTTGTGATTAACTTTGTGAGCAGGAATCAAAGCCAAGCTGCAATGGAGCAAACTACCCAGTACGCACACACACACACACACACACACACACACACACACACACACACACACACACAGCTGTCTGTTGTGGTGTCTGATGCAGTACCTTGTTTTCTCCAGGTGAGGGAGCTCTCTGCAGAATCCCTATAGAGAACATCCTGGCTGTAGAGAGGCTGGAGGAGGAGTCATTCAAGATGAAGAACGTAAGAATACAACCGCCAAACACCAACCGCTAAACACCAACCGCCAAACACCAACCGCCAAAACACCAACCGCCAAACACCAACCGCCAAACACCAACCGCCAAACACCAACCGCCAAACACCAACCACCAAACACCAACCACCAAACACCAACCAACAAACACCAACCACCAAACACCAAACACCAACCACCAAACACCAACCAACAAACACCAACCACCAAACACCAAACACCAATACCAAACACCAAACACCAGCACAAACCAATACTGTATTAATATTATGAGCCTAAACAACCTACCAGTCCAGACTACAGATAGTCTGTCCATCTATTTAGATCTACATTGGGTTCCAGGACAATTGCTCCTATGTCTCCAAGGACCTGGTCTTCTGCAGGAGTTAGATAGGGTTTATCCAGTTCTGGTTTTTAACAGATCCCTCTCTCCCTCCTCCCCCTAGATGTTCCCCTGGATGTTCCAGGTAATCAAGCCGGTGAGGGCTAATAACTGTGTACCCTTATTGTATTCAGTGGGGCTTTATTGGCATGGGAAACGTGTTTACATCGCCAAAGCAAGTGAAATAAACAATAAACAAAAGTGAAAAGACACAAAACAACATCAACAACAGCAAACTATTAGAAATGAACAGTAAATATTGCACTCAAAAAAGGTTTCATAAAGACAGACGTTTCAAGTGTTATATTATCAGCTGTGTACAGTGTTTTAGCAATGTGCAAATAGTTGTAGTACGAATAATGTCACGGTCGTTGAAGGACGGGTCAGACCAAGGCGCAGCGTGAAATGCATCCATGTTTATTAACCCGAATAAACATACAAAACAACAGGTGACGTGGCGTGGCGTGACGTGACGTGACGTGACGTGACGTGACGTGACGTGACGTGACGTGGGAAGGCAATACACTAACAAGCCCAAACTCACCGAGCACAAAACAAGATCCCACAACACAGGCGGGAAAACTGGCTGCCTAAGTATGATCCCCAATCAGAGACAACGAGCGACAGCTGCCTCTGATTGGGAACGACACCCGACCAAACATAGGAATACAACACATAGAGTCTAAACTCACATGATATTCACACCCTGACCAAACTATCTAGAGTTCAGGGAAGAATAAACAATGTTGTTTGTGCTCCACTGGTTGCCCTTCTCTCATGGCAACGGGCCTCAAAGCACACTGTGGAATTTCACCCAGTAGATAAGGGAGTTTATCAATGTTTGATTTGTTTTCTAATTCTTTGTGGGTCTGTGTAATCTGAGGGAAATATGTGTCTCTAATATGGTCATACATTTGGCAGGAGGTTAGGAAGTGCAGCTCAGTTTCCACCTCATTTTGTGGGCAGTGTGCACATAACCTGTCTTCTCTTGAGAGCCAGGTCTGCCTACGGTGGCCTTTCTCAATAGCAAGGCTATGCTCACTGAGTCTGTACATAGTCAAAGCTTTCCTTAAGTTTGGGTCAGTCACAGTGGTCAGGTATTCTTCCACTGTGTACTCTCTGTTTAGGGCCAGATAGCATTCCAGTTTGCTCAGTTTTTTGGTAAATTCTTTCCAGTGTGTCAAATCGTTTTTGCTTTCCAGTGATTTGGTTGGGTCTAATTGTGTTGCTGTCCTGGGGCTCTGTGGGGTCTGTTTGTGTTTGTGAACAGAGCCCCAGAACCAGCTGGCTGAGGGGACTCTTCTCTAGGTTCATCTCTCTGTAGGTGAGGGCTTTATGGGGGAATGTGTGGGAATCGCTTCCTTTTAGGTGGTTGTAGAATTTAACAGCTCACTTCTGGATTTTGATAACTAGCGGGTATAGTCCTAATTCTGCTCTGCATGCATTGTTTGGGGTTTTGCGTTGTACAGAAAGTATATTTTTGCAGAATTCTGCATGCGGTGTCTCAATTCGGTATTTTTGTCCCATTTTGTGAATTCTTGGTTGGTGAGCGGACGCCAGACCTCACAACCATAGAGGGCAATGTGGTTCTAGAGGGCAATGTGTTCTAGAGGGCAATGTGTTCTAGAGGGCAATGGGTTCTAGAGGGCAATGGGTTCTAGAGATCGATGGGTTCTACTGTATAGCTGCTATAATATCTTTAGCCAGATCCTAATTGGGCTGCTGAGTGTTATGTTCCTTTTGATGGTGTGATTGGAAGGACCCTGCTTTGGCCTTGGCCTCTTAGATTGTTTCCCAGCCAGGACTCCCCCTCTCTATCGCTCTCTCTCGATATCGGTCTCTGTCTCTCTCTTAGCTGTCTCTCGCGCGCTCTCGCTCTCTCGCCTCGCTCCTCTCTCTATCTCTCTATTCTCCTATCTCTCGCTTCTCTCTCTCTCTCTCTCTCTCTGTCTCTCTCTGTCCTCTCCCTTCTCTCTCTCTCTCTCTTCTGTACTCTGTTCTCGTCTATCCTCTTCGTCTCTCTATCTTGTCCTCAGCCTCTCTCTCGGTCTCTCTCGGCTCTTCTCTCTCTTTCTCTAGGTACACCCCCCCCCTCTATCTCGTATATCTCTGTCACCCCTCTCCTCTCTCTCCGTATCTCTCTCTCCCCAGATGTTCCAGGTAATCCAGCCAGAGAGAGCTCTCTACATCCAGGCCAATAACTGTGTGGAGGCCCGGGACTGGATAGACATCCTGACCAAGGTCAGCCAGTGCAACAGGAAGAGACTGAGCACCTTCCACCCCTCAGCTTACCTCAACGGACACTGGCTCTGCTGTAAGATGTCTGCTGACACGGCACCAGGCTGTACACCCTGTACTGGGTGAGTAACTGGGTCGCTCTCTCTCTCTGTCTCTGTCTGTCTCTCTGTCTCTCTCTCTCTCTCTCTCTGTCTCTCTCTCTCTCTCTGTCTCTCTCTCTCCTCTCTCTCTGTCTCGCTCTCTCCTCTCTCTCTCTCTGTTCTCTCTCTCTCTCTCTCTCTGTCTCTTCTCTCTTCTCTCTATGTCTCTTCTCTCCCTATTCTCTCTCTCTCTCTCTCTGTCTCTCTCTCTCTCTCTCTCTGTCTCGCTCTCCCTCTCTCTCTCTCTCTCTCTCTCACAGTGCATTCGGAAAGTATTCAGACCCCTTGACTTTTTCCACATTTTGTTATGTTACAGCCTTATTCTAAAATTGATTAAATTGTTTTTTTCCCCTCATCAATCTACACACAATACCCCATAATGACAAAGCAAAAACCGGTTTTTAGAAATGTTAGCAAATTTATTACAAATAAAAAACTGAAATATCACATTTACGTAAGTATTCAGATCCTTTACTCAGTACTTTGTTGAAGCACCTTTGGCAGCGATTACAGCCTCAAGTCTTCTTGGGTATGACGCTACAAGCTTGGCACACCTGTATTTGGGGAGTTTCTCCCATTTCTTCTCTGCAGATCCTCTCAAGCTCTGTCAGGTTGGATGGGGAGCGTCGCTGCACAGCTATTTTCAGGTCTCTCCAGAGATGTTCGATTGGGTTCAAGTCTGGGCTCTGGCTGGGCCACTCAAGGACATTCAGAGACTTGTCCCGAAGCCACTCATGCGTTGTCTTGGCTGTGTGCTTAGGGTCGTTGTCCTGTTGGAAGACGAACCTTGGCCCCAGTCTGAGGTCCTGAGTGCTCTGGAGCAGGTTTTCATCAAGGATCTCTCTGTTCTTTGCTCCGTTCATCTTTCCCTCGATCCTGACTAGTCTCCCAGTCCCTGCCGCTGAAAAACATCCCCACAGCATGATGCTGCCACCACCATGCTTCACCGTAGGGATGGTGCCAGGTTTCTTCCAGACGTGATGCTTGGCATTCAGGCCAAAGAGTTCAATCTTGGTTTCATCAGACCAGAGAATCTTGTTTCTCATTGTCTGAGAGTCCTTTAGGTGCCTTTTGGCAAACTCCAAGCGGGCTGTCATGTGCCTTTTACTGAGGAGTGGCTTCCGTCTGGCCACTCTACCATAAAGGCTTGATTGGTGGAGTGCTGCAGAGATGGTTGTCCTTCTGGAAGGTTCTCCCATCTCCACAGAGGAACTCTGGAGCACTTTTAGAGTGACCGTCAGGTGCTTGGTCACCTCCCTGACTAAGGCCCTTCTCCCCCGATTGCTCAGTTTGGCCGGGCGGCCAGATCTACGAAGAGTCTTGGTGGTTCCAAACTTCTTCCATTTAAGAATGATGGAGGCCGCTGTGTTCTTGGGGACCTTCAATGCTGCAGACATTTTTTGGTACCCTTCCCCAGATCTGTACCTCGACACAATCCTGTCTCGGAGCTCTACGGACAATTCCTTCGAACTCATGGCTTGGTTTTTGCTCTGACGTGCACTGTCAACTGTGGGACCTTATATAGACAGGTGTGTGCCTTTCCAAATCATGTCCAATCAATTGAATTTACCACAGGTGGACTCCAATCAAGTTGTAGAAACATCTCAAGGATGATCAATGAAAACAGGATGCACCTGAGCTCAATGTCGAGTCTCATAGCAAAGGGTCTGAATACTTCTGTAAATAAGGTATTTCTGTTTTTTATTTTTAATAAATTTGCGAACGTTTCTAAAAACCTGTTTTCGCTTTGTCATTATGGGGTATTGTGTGTAGATTGATGAGGATTTTTATTGATTTAATCCATTTTAGAATAAGGCTGTAACTTAACAAAATGTGGAAAAAGTCAAGGGGTCTGAATACTTTCCGAATGCACTGTATATTATGGTTATGTACAGTGTTATAACAATGTGCAAATAGTTAAAGTACAAAAGGGAAATAAGTAAATATATTTCTCTCTAATTCAGCTTTATTGGCATGAAATACAATTGGTAGATATAGCCAAAGCAGTTCAGTGGTCCAGGATTTCAGTAAATCCAATGAGGAGAATGAAATCCAGTTCATTTCATTAGTAGCAATGGATGTAGTATATCTAATAATAATAATAATAATAATAATAATATGCCATTTAGCAGACGCTTTTATCCAAAGCGACTTACAGTCATGCGTGCATATTTTTTAAAATGTTTTGTGTGTATGTATGGGTGGTCCCGGGGGATCGAACCCACTACCTTGGCGTTACAAGCGCCGTGCTCTACCAGCTGAGCTACAGAGGACCACTTCAGGAAACTAATGGTCATGGGATGTCCCTCAGGCTGTGGCAATGAGATCCATATCCGGCAGTAATATTTGCCGTTTCTCCCTCACCCAGAATAGATTTGACCCTGTAGTGGGTCAGTGAAGGTGTAGATTTAACCCTGTAGTGGGTCAGTGAAGAGGTAGATTTGACCCTGTAGTGGGTCAGTGAAGGGGTAGATTTGACCCTGTAGTGGGTCAGTGAAGGGGTAGATTTAACCCTGTAGTGGGTCAGTGAAGGGGTAGATTTAACCCTGTAGTGGGTCAGTGAAGAGGTAGATTTAACCCTGTAGTGGGTCAGTGAAGAGGTAGATTTGACCCTGTAGTGGGTCAGTGAAGGGGTAGATTTGACCGCGCCACTTCAGTTCAGCATCATCAGTTAGACTACTGTCCGTCTCTCACCTTCATCTCTTACTCTCTCTTTGACGTGACTGTGTTTTGTCCTTGATATTGAACTGAGATATCTGTGGTCTATGTGGAGAACGGTACTCATGGTGTTGAGATATCTGTGGTCTATGTGGAGAACGGTACTCATGGTGTTGAGATATCTGTGGTCTATGGGGAGAACGGTACTCATGGTGTTGAGATATCTGTGGTCTATGGGGAGAACGGTACTCATGGTGTTGAGATAATCTGTGGTCTATGGGGAGAACGGTACTCATGGTGTTGAGATAATCTGTGGTCTATGTGGAGAACGGTACTCATGGTGTTGAGATATCTGTGGTCTATGTGGAGAACGGTACTCATGGTGTTGAGATAATCTGTGGTCTATGTGGAGAACGGTACTCATGGTGTTGAGATATCTGTGGTCTATGTGGAGAACGGTACTCATGGTGTTGAGATAATCTGTGGTCTATGTGGAGAACGGTACTCATGGTGTTGTTGTGTCTGTGTCTCAGGGGCCTCCCAGCCAACATTCAGCTGAACGTGGACGGAGACAGAGAGGCAGAGAGAATCTACTCCCTGTTCAGCACCTACATGAACAAACTGGTCAATATGCAAGGTCAGATATGCAGATTGTGTGTGTGTGTCTGTGTGTGTGTGTGTGTGTGTGTGTGTGTGTGTGTGTGTGTGTGTGTGTGTGTGTATGTGTGTGTGTGTGTGTGTCTCTGTGTGTGTGTGTGTGTGTGTGTGTGTGTGTGTGTGTGTGTGTGTGTGTGTGTGTGTGTGTGTGTGTGTGTGTGTGTGTGTGTGTGTGTGTGTGCGCGTGCGTGCGTGCGTGCGTGTGTGTGTGTGTGATTGTCTCTGTCTGACCATAGTCTCCTCCCCCCTCCAGAGGCCTGTGGCAGCAGATCAGTATATGACGGTCCGGAGCAGGAGGAGTATTCCAGCTTCCTCATCGACGACCCCCAGGAGACCTATAAGACCCTGAAGGTCATCATCTCCTCTGTTCAAACACTGGAGCAGCAGCACACCAAGTACAAACGAGACGTGTTCAGGAAGACCAAGATCGGCAGCCAGTAAGTCTCATTCTGCTGTGGCTGGGTCTGGTCCGGGACAGTACTGACGGTCATGAAGGGTCAGTGTGGTGATGTTAACCACTGGGTCTGGTCCGGGACAGTACTGACGGTCATGAAGGGTCAGTGTGGTGATGTTAACCACTGGGTCTGGTCCGGGACAGTACTGACGGTCATGAAGGGTCAGTGTGGTGGTGTTAACCACTGGGTCTGGTCCGGGACAGTACTGACGGTCATGAAGGGTCAGTGTGGTGATGTTAACCACTGGGTCTGGTCCGGGACAGTACTGACGGTCATGAAGGGTCAGTGTGGTGATGTTAACCACTGGGTCTGGTCCGGGACAGTACTGACGGTCATGAAGGCTCTGTGTGGTGATGTTAACCACTGGGTCTGGTCCGGGACAGTACTGACGGTCATGAAGGCTCCGTGTGGTGATGTTAACCACTGGGTCTGGTCCGGGACAGTACTGACGGTCATGAAGGGTCAGTGTGGTGATGTTAACCACTGGGTCTGGTCCGGGACGGTACTGACGGTCATGAAGGCTCTGTGTGGTGATGTTAACCACTGGGTCTGGTCCGGGACAGTACTGACGGTCATGAAGGGTCAGTGTGGTGATGTTAACCACTGGGTCTGGTCCGGGACAGTACTGACGGTCATGAAGGGTCAGTGTGGTGATGTTAACCACTGGGTCTGGTCCGGGACAGTACTGACGGTCATGAAGGCTCTGTGTGGTGATGTTAACCACTGGGTCTGGTCCGGGACAGTACTGACGGTCATGAAGGGTCTGTGTGGTGATGTTAACCACAGGGTCTGGTCCGGGACAGTACTGACGGTCATGAAGGCTCTGTGTGGTGATGTTAACCACTGGGTCTGGTCCGGGACAGTACTGACGGTCATGAAGGCTCCGTGTGGTGATGTTAACCACTGGGTGTGGTCCGGGACAGTACTGACGGTCATGAAGGGTCAGTGTGGTGATGTTAACCACTGGGTCTGGTCCGGGACAGTACTGACGGTCATGAAGGGTCAGTGTGGTGATGTTAACCACTGGGTCTGGTCCGGGACAGTACTGACGGTCATGAAGGGTCAGTGTGGTGATGTTAACCACTGGGTCTGGTCCGGGACAGTACTGACGGTCATGAAGGCTCTGTGTGGTGATGTTAACCACTGGGTCTGGTCCGGGACAGTACTGACCGTCATGAAGGCTCCGTGTGGTGATGTTAACCACTGGGTCTGGGCCGGGACAGTACTGACGGTCATGAAGGGTCAGTGTGGTGATGTTAACCACTGGGTCTGGTCCGGGACAGTACTGACGGTCATGAAGGCTCCGTGTGGTGATGTTAACCACTGGGTCTGGTCCGGGACAGTACTGACGGTCATGAAGGGTCAGTGTGGTGATGTTAACCACTGGGTCTGGTCCGGGACAGTACTGACGGTCATGAAGGGTCAGTGTGGTGATGTTAACCACTGGGTCTGGGCCGGGACAGTACTGACGGTCATGAAGGCTCAGTGTGGTGATGTTAACCACTGGGTCTGGTCCGGGACAGTACTGACGGTCATGAAGGGTCAGTGTGGTGATGTTAACCACTGGGTCTGGTCCGGGACAGTACTGACGGTCATGAAGGCTCCGTGTGGTGATGTTAACCACTGGGTCTGGTCCGGGACAGTACTGACGGTCATGAAGGCTCCGTGTGGTGATGTTAACCACTGGGTCTGGTCCGGGACAGTACTGACGGTCATGAAGGGTCAGTGTGGTGATGTTAACCACTGGGTCTGGTCCGGGACAGTACTGACGGTCATGAAGGGTCAGTGTGGTGATGTTAACCACTGGGTCTGGTCCGGGACAGTACTGACGGTCATGAAGGGTCAGTGTGGTGATGTTAACCACTGGGTCTGGTCCGGGACAGTACTGACGGTCATGAAGGCTCCGTGTGGTGATGTTAACCACTGGGTCTGGTCCGGGACAGTACTGACGGTCATGAAGGCTCCGTGTGGTGATGTTAACCACTGGGTCTGGTCCGGGACAGTACTGACGGTCATGAAGGCTCAGTGTGGTGATGTTAACCACTGGGTCTGGTCCGGGACAGTACTGACGGTCATGAAGGGTCAGTGTGGTGATGTTAACCACTGGGTCTGGTCCGGGACAGTACTGACGGTCATGAAGGGTCAGTGTGGTGATGTTAACCACTGGGTCTGGGCCGGGACAGTACTGACGGTCATGAAGGCTCCGTGTGGTGATGTTAACCACTGGGTCTGGTCCGGGACAGTACTGACGGTCATGAAGGCTCAGTGTGGTGATGATAACCACTGGGTCTGGTCCGGGACAGTACTGACGGTCATGAAGGGTCAGTGTGGTGATGTTAACCACTGGGTCTGGTCCGGGACAGTACTGACGGTCATGAAGGGTCAGTGTGGTGATGTTAACCACTGGGTCTGGTCCGGGACAGTACTGACGGTCATGAAGGGTCTGTATGGTGATGTTAACCACTGGGTCTGGTCCGGGACAGTACTGACGGTCATGAAGGCTCTGTGTGGTGATGTTAACCACTGGGTCTGGTCCGGGACAGTACTGACGGTCATGAAGGCTCAGTGTGGTGATGTTAACCACTGGGTCTGGTCCGGGACAGTACTGACGGTCATGAAGGCTCCGTGTGGTGATGTTAACCACTGGGTCTGGTCCGGGACAGTACTGACGGTCATGAAGGCTCTGTGTGGTGATGTTAACCACTGGGTCTGGTCCGGGACAGTACTGACGGTCATGAAGGGTCAGTGTGGTGATGTTAACCACTGGGTCTGGTCCGGGACAGTACTGACGGTCATGAAGGCTCCGTGTGGTGATGTTAACCACTGGGTCTGGTCCGGGACGGTACTGACGGTCATGAAGGGTCAGTGTGGTGATGTTAACCACTGGGTCTGGTCCGGGACAGTACTGACGGTCATGAAGGGTCAGTGTGGTGATGTTAACCACTGGGTCTGGTCCGGGACAGTACTGACGGTCATGAAGGGTCAGTGTGGTGTTAACCACTGGGTCTGGTCCGGGACAGTACTGACGGTCATGAAGGCTCTGTGTGGTGATGTTAACCACTGGGTCTGGTCCGGGACAGTACTGACGGTCATGAATGGTCAGTGTGGTGATGTTAACCACTGGGTCTGGTCCGGGACAGTACTGACGGTCATGAAGGGTCAGTGTGGTGATGTTAACCACTGGGTCTGGTCCGGGAACACAACACAGAATCCACACAACACAACACAACACACACAGTCACTCACACAGTTACACACACATTCACTCACACAGTCACTCACACAGTCACAAACAAACACACACACATGCAGTCACATACACACAGTCACACACACACAGTCACACACACACAGAGTCATACACACAGTCACACACACAGTCACACACACACACACACACACACAGTCACACACACAGTCACTCTGTAATAACGTTCTGTAATATTTCACCCTCCTGACCACACCCCTCTTCTCTGTGTTCCGCAGGGAACATCCAATCGGAGACAAGAGTTTTCAGTGCTACATCCGCCAGCAGTCTGAATGCTCCACCTACTCCATCTAGCCCCACCTACCAACCACTGCCATGGGGCGCAGAGCTCCACCCCCGATGACCTGAGACCTAGCAACACTTCCTGGTTACTCCTGGTCCACGGCTTCCCATGGTGCATATTTCAGAACACGGACACTCAGAGTTCTATCCAGCGTCTATAGGTTTTATTTTCTATGATGATGTGCTAAAACAAACTGTTTTTCTCTGGACTGTCGGTGTACCAGTGACCACGCACTTTAACCCACAACGGACACACCGCCTCAGCACATTTTTAAACAATCATATTTTATTGCTCTTGTTTTGTAATGTTTGATAACAAAATGGTTTAAGTGATATATTATTGGTGTAAAAAAAAAAAAAAAAAATCCTTTGTATTTCAAGTCACACAGACCAAACTCTAGGTTGAAAGACTGTTGGCTTGGGGGGGGCTGGTCCGTTCCACCATGTGTGGGTTTAACCCCTCCCTCCAGGGAGAGACGATGACAGAGGAAGCAGATTAGCCCCTCCCTCCAGGGAGAGACGATGACAGAGGAAGCAGATTAGCCCCTCCCTCCAGGGAGAGACGATGACAGAGGAAAGCAGATTAGCCCCTCCCTCCAGGGAGAGACGATGACAGAGGAAGCAGATTAGCCCCTCCCTCCAGGGAGAGACGATGACAGAGGAAGCAGATTAGCCCCTCCCTCCAGGGAGAGACGATGACAGAGGAAGCAGATTAGCCCCTCCCTCCAGGGAGAGACGATGACAGAGGAAGCAGATTAGCCCCTCCCTCCAGGGAGAGACGATGACAGAGGAAGCAGATTAGCCCCTCCCTCCAGGGAGAGACGATGACAGAGGAAAGCAGATTAGCCCCTCCCTCCAGGGAGAGACGATGACAGAGGAAGCAGATTAGCCCCTCCCTCCAGGGAGAGACGATGACAGAGGAAGCAGATTAGCCCCTCCCTCCAGGGAGAGACGATGACAGAGGAAGCAGATTAGCCCCTCCCTCCAGGGAGAGACGATGACAGAGGAAGCAGACAGTCAGGTAGTTAGTCAGCGACCATAAAAGGACCAGAGCTGTTCAACTGACTCCATGATTACTGCAGCCTTCATTTACTATCTTTATCATCCTGTTTTAACTGTTGTTAAGAGTTGGGAGTTTTTTAATTCAGAGCCTGGCTCTGCTGTTTGTAGTTCCCTGCTCCCTCCTGGCCTGTACCCTGTACCCTGGGTCAGAACTACAAATCCCAGTTCTGTATGCATTCCTCCAGACTTCTCCTTGCTGTGAATCTAGTTCCTTGGTCAGGTCCAGGGCCTATGGAAGATACAGCTCATTATGGTTCACTCTCTGCATTGTGGGAAATGCGGTTCTCCCTTGCTGGAACACACCGTGCCAGAACTACAGTACATATGGCCAGCCATCGTTACCATTTGTTAGCGAAACAACACTTCTGTTACAATATCACACTTAACACGCTAGCAATGTAGCCTGTAGGGGGCATGCATTCTAAATGGGACGCTAGTGTAGAGATTGGAACAGAACTAACCTGGTGACTGGTTGGTATGTCCAGAGCAAACAGAACTAGCTGGCCATCCATTCTCCCTGTAGTCTAGCTGGCCATCCATTCTCCCTGTAGTCTAGCCTGGCCATCCATTCTCCCTGTAGTCTAGCCTGGCCATCCATTCTCCCTGTAGTCTAGCTGGCCAGCCATTCTCCCTGTAGTCTAGCTGGCCATCCATTCCCCCTGTAGTCTAGCTGGCCATCCATTCCCACTGTAGTCTAGCTGGCCATCCATTCTCCCTGTAGTCTAGCTGGCCATCCATTCTCCCTGTAGTCTAGCTGGCCATCCATTCTCCCTGTAGTCTAGCTGGCCATCCATTCTCCCTGTAGTCTAGCTGGCCATCCATTCCCCCTGTAGTCTAGCTGGCCATCCATTCCCCCTGTAGTCTAGCTGGCCATCCATTCCCCCTGTAGTCTAGCTGGCCATCCATTCTCCCTGTAGTCTAGCTGGCCATCCATTCCCCCTGTAGTCTAGCTGGCCATCCATTCTCCCTGTAGTCTAGCTGGCCATCCATTCCCCCTGTAGTCTAGCTGGCCATCCATTCTCCCTGTAGTCTAGCTGGCCATCCATTCCCCCTGTAGTCTAGCTGGCCATCCATTCCCCCTGTAGTCTAGCTGGCCATCCATTCTCCCTGTAGTCTAGCTGGCCATCCATTCTCCCTGTAGTCTAGCTGGCCATCCATTCTCCCTGTAGTCTAGCTGGCCATCCATTCTCCCTGTAGTCTAGCTGGCCATCCATTCTCCCTGTAGTCTAGCTGGCCATCCATTCTCCCTGTAGTCTAGCTGGCCATCCATTCTCCCTGTAGTCTAGCTGGCCATCCATTCTCCCTGTAGTCTAGCTGGCCATCCATTCTCCCTGTAGTCTAGCTGGCCATCCATTCTCCCTGTAGTCTAGCTGGCCATCCATTCTCCCTGTAGTCTAGCTGGCCATCCATTCCCCCTGTAGTCTAGCTGGCCATCCATTCTCCCTGTAGTCTAGCTGGCCATCCATTCTCCCTGTAGTCTAGCTGGCCATCCATTCCCCCTGTAGTCTAGCTGGCCATCCATTCTCCCTGTAGTCTAGCTGGCCATCCATTCTCCCTGTAGTCTAGCTGGCCATCCATTCTCCCTGTAGTCTAGCTGGCCATCCATTCTCCCTGTAGTCTAGCTGGCCATCCATTCTCCCTGTAGTCTAGCTGGCCATCCATTCTCCCTGTAGTCTAGCTGGCCATCCATTCTCCCTGTAGTCTAGCTGGCCATCCATTCTCCCTGTAGTCTAGCTGGCCATCCATTCTCCCTGTAGTCTAGCTGGCCATCCATTCTCCCTGTAGTCTAGCTGGCCATCCATTCTCCCTGTAGTCTAGCTGGCCATCCATTCTCCCTGTAGTCTAGCTGGCCATCCATTCTCCCTGTAGTCCGTGGGTGTTGTTACATAAAGAAGTCTACTGTGATGCCAGTCTAGTCCGGCTACCAGTCTGGTTAGATAACGCTCCACATGATGCCAGATCTTCTTCTCTAGTCCGGCTACCAGTCTGGTTAGATAACGCTCCACATGATGCCAGATCTTCTTCTCTAGTCCGGCTACCAGTCTGATAACGCTCCACATGATGCCAGATCTTCTTCTCTAGTCCGGCTACCAGTCTGGTTAGATAACGCTCCACATGATGCCAGATCTTCTTCTCTAGTCCGGCTACCAGTCTGGTTAGATAACGCTCCACATGATGCCAGATCTTCTTCTCTAGTCCGGCTACCAGTCTGGTTAGATAACGCTCCACATGATGCCAGATCTTCTTCTATAGTCCGGCTACCAGTCTGGTTAGATAACGCTCCACATGATGCCAGATCTTCTTCTCTAGTCCGGCTACCAGTCTGGTTAGATAACGCTCCACATGATGCCAGATCTTCTTCTCTAGTCCGGCTACCAGTCTGGTTAGATAACGCTCCACATGATGCCAGATCTTCTTCTCTAGTCCGGCTACCAGTCTGGTTAGATAACGCTCCACATGATGCCAGATCTTCTTCTATAGTCCGGCTACCAGTCTGGTTAGATAACGCTCCACATGATGCCAGATCTTCTTCTCTAGTCCGGCTACCAGTCTGGTTAGATAACGCTCCACATGATGCCAGATCTTCTTCTCTAGTCCGGCTACCAGTCTGGTTAGATAACGCTCCACATGATGCCAGATCTTCTTCTCTAGTCCGGCTACCAGTCTGGTTAGATAACGCTCCACATGATGCCAGAACTTCTTCTCTATTCCGGCTACCAGTCTGGTTAGATAACGCTCCACATGATGCCAGATCTTCTTCTCTAGTCCGGCTACCAGTCTGGTTAGATAACGCTCCACATGATGCCAGATCTTCTTCTCTAGTCCGGCTACCAGTCTGGTTAGATAACGCTCCACATGATGCCAGATCTTCTTCTCTAGTCCGGCTACCAGTCTGGTTAGATAACGCTCCACATGATGCCAGAACTTCTTCTCTAGTCCGGCTACCAGTCTGGTTAGATAACGCTCCACATGATGCCAGATCTTCTTCTCTAGTCCGGCTACCAGTCTGGTTAGATAACCCTCCACATGATGCCAGATCTTCTTCTCTAGTCTGGCTACCAGTCTGGTTAGATAACGCTCCACATGATGCCAGATCTTCTTCTCTAGTCCGGCTACCAGTCTGGTTAGATAACCCTCCACATGATGCCAGATCTTCTTCTCTAGTCTGGCTACCAGTCTGGTTAGATAACGCTCCACATGATGCCAGATCTTCTTCTCTAGTCCGGCTACCAGTCTGGTTAGATAACGCTCCACATGATGCCAGATCTTCTTCTCTAGTCCGGCTACCAGTCTGGTTAGATAACGCTCCACATGATGCCAGATCTTCTTCTCTAGTCCGGCTACCAGTCTGGTTAGATAACGCTCCACATGATGCCAGATCTTCTTCTCTAGTCCGGCTACCAGTCTGGTTAGATAACGCTCCACATGATGCCAGATCTTCTTCTCTAGTCCGGCTACCAGTCTGATAACGCTCCACATGATGCCAGATCTTCTTCTCTAGTCCGGCTACCAGTCTGGTTAGATAACGCTCCACATGATGCCAGATCTTATTCTCTAGTCCGGCTACCAGTCTGATAACGCTCCACATGATGCCAGATCTTCTTCTCTAGTCCGGCTACCAGTCTGGTTAGATAACGCTCCACATGATGCCAGATCTTATTCTCTAGTCCGGCTACCAGTCTGGTTAGATAACCCTCCACATGATGCCAGATCTTCTTCTCTAGTCCGGCTACCAGTCTGATAACGCTCCACATGATGCCAGAACTTATTCTCTAGTCCGGCTACCAGTCTGATAACGCTCCACATGATGCCAGATCTTCTTCTCTAGTCCGGCTACCAGTCTGATAACGCTCCACTCCTTGTACTCTGACATTGTTTCCTAATGGGACGCTAGCTAAACAGACTGCTACCCAGACTATCTTTTCTACATGTCTATTTCTTAACCAAGTCATCTGCGTTGCTGAGATACTTTTGTATATCTCCAAAAGCGCTACTGTTTTCCACAACACATTTAAACACCATCATGCCAACGCCACAAAATTGTATTTTCATTGTCCTTTTTTCTAGCTTTGTGTTGTTGTTTTTTTTTTTACGTTTGACGCTCCTCGACATTAAGCAGTGTGTTTTCTACCTTTCCGACTAGCGTCTTCAAATTGTCAAGAAATAACCCTAATCCACCTCTACAGGACATTCCTCTTGTAAAACGCCCCTTCTAAAGGAGAACCGTGTATTTTGTATAAATATATCAAGAGTATTAAGAAGAAGCCTGTTATTATGGATCTCTGTACAGAACAACTGAATGGTTTAAAATGAGTTTTTTTGTTGTTGTTGTCCTTGAATAACTAAATGAAGGAAATATTAATGCAAACTCGTTGTCTGAGTGGCTTTTTGTTCATAAACGTCTTTTTATAATAAGTGTTTTGATGTTGTTGTTAGTATAAGTCTGTTTTTCTTGCAGTATGGGAGCCCAAGGGTTCATCGAAGTATCTGATTGGTCAAACCAGGAGTAGAAAAACCAGGAGTTGAAAGGTCACAGGTGTGTGTAATGATGGTACTGTTTGGCCATCAGGCTACAGTGTATCTCGGCTGTCTCCCATCAATGTGATAATTGAAGTCCTTAAACTGATTAAATATCACACATCCCACTTTAAATGGAGAGCGCACGAGAGAGAGAGGAAGTGTGTGTGTGTGTGTGTGTGTGTGTGTAGTGTGTGCTTGTATGTATGCATATTGGCGTCCCTCTGAAGCTAGGACAGCAGAGTCCCTGTCCATCTTCCCAAAACATCTGAAACCCTACCTCTTCAAACAGCATCTTAAATAATCCTCCTCCTCGCTTAACCAGCACTTGACCAACTGTCTCTGGATAAGAGCGTCTGCTAAATGACTAAAATGTAACGTAAACGTGCGTAGCTTATTTTCTGCTCGAGCGGTTCTTCTGTCCTTCTACAATCTACCAGGGTCTCTAGTCAGGGGTTTAAATACTGTCTCTGTCCCTCTACAATCTACCAGGGTCTCTAGTCAGGGGTTTAAATACTGTCTCTGTTCCTCTACAATCTACCAGGGTCTCTAGTCAGGGGTTTAAATACTGTCTCTGTTCCTCTGTTCCTCTACAATCTACCAGGGTCTCTAGTCAGGGGTTTAAATACTGTCTCTGTCCCTCTACAATCTACCAGGGTCTCTAGTCAGGGGTTTAAATACTGTCTCTGTTCCTCTACAATCTACCAGGGTCTCTAGTCAGGGGTTTAAATACTGTCTCTGTTCCTCTACAATCTACCAGGGTCTCTAGTCAGGGGTTTAAATACTGTCTCTGTTCCTCTACAATCTACCAGGGTCTCCAGTCAGGGGTTTAAATACTGTCTCTGTTCCTCTACAATCTACCAGGGTCTCTAGTCAGGGGTTTAAATACTGTCTCTGGTCCTCTACAATCTACCAGGGTCTCTAGTCAGGGGTTTAAATACTGTCTCTGTCCCTCTACAATCTACCAGGGTCTCTAGTCAGGGGTTTAAATACTGTCTCTGTTCCTCTACAATCTACCAGGGTCTCTAGTCAGGGGTTTAAATACTGTCTCTGTTCCTCTGTCCCTCTACAATCTACCAGGGTCTCTAGTCAGGGGTTTAAATACTGTCTCTGTCCCTCTACAATCTACCAGGGTCTCTAGTCAGGGGTTTAAATACTGTCTCTGTTCCTCTACAATCTACCAGGGTCTCCAGTCAGGGGTTTAAATACTGTCTCTGTCCCTCTACAATCTACCAGGGTCTCCAGTCAGGGGTTTAAATACTGTCTCTGTTCCTCTACAATCTACCAGGGTCTCTAGTCAGGGGTTTAAATACTGTCTCTGTTCCTCTACAATCTACCAGGGTCTCTAGTCAGGGGTTTAAATACTGTCTCTGTCCCTCTACAATCTACCAGGGTCTCTAGTCAGGGGTTTAAATACTGTCT
Organism: Coregonus sp. 'balchen'; assembly: GCA_902810595.1. Lineage (NCBI taxonomy): Eukaryota > Metazoa > Chordata > Actinopteri > Salmoniformes > Salmonidae > Coregonus > Coregonus sp. 'balchen'. The sequence goes on from LR778274.1 coordinate 21,701,244, forward strand.
CTGGTCCTCTACAATCTACCAGGGTCTCCAGTCAGGGGTTTAAATACTGTCTCTGTCCCTCTACAATCTACCAGGGTCTCCAGTCAGGGGTTTAAATACTGTCTCTGTCCCTCTACAATCTACCAAGGTCTCTAGTCAGGGGTTTAAATACTGTCTCTGTCCCTCTGTTCCTCTACAATCTACCAGGGTCTCCAGTCAGGGGTTTAAATACTGTCTCTGTTCCTCTACAATCTACCAGGGTCTCTAGTCAGGGGTTTAAATACTGTCTCTGTCCCTCTACAATCTACCAGGGTCTCTAGTCAGGGGTTTAAATACTGTCTCTGTTCCTCTACAATCTACCAGGGTCTCTAGTCAGGGGTTTAAATACTGTCTCTGTCCCTCTGTTCCTCTACAATCTACCAGGGTCTCCAGTCAGGGGTTTAAATACTGTCTCTGTTCCTCTACAATCTACCAGAGTCTCTAGTCAGGGGTTTAAATACTGTCTCTGTCCCTCTACAATCTACCAGGGTCTCTAGTCAGGGGTTTAAATACTGTCTCTGTTCCTCTACAATCTACCAGGGTCTCCAGTCAGGGGTTTAAATACTGTCTCTGTCCCTCTGTTCCTCTACAATCTACCAGGGTCTCTAGTCAGGGGTTTAAATACTGTCTCTGTTCCTCTACAATCTACCAGGGTCTCTAGTCAGGGGTTTAAATACTGTCTCTGTTCCTCTACAATCTACCAGGGTCTCCAGTCAGGGGTTTAAATACTGTCTCTGTTCCTCTACAATCTACCAGGGTCTCCAGTCAGGGGTTTAAATACTGTCTCTGTTCCTCTACAATCTACCAGGGTCTCTAGTCAGGGGTTTAAATACTGTCTCTGTTCCTCTACAATCTACCAGGGTCTCTAGTCAGGGGTTTAAATACTGTCTCTGTCCCTCTACAATCTACCAGGGTCTCCAGTCAGGGGTTTAAATACTGTCTCTGTCCCTCTACAATCTACCAGGGTCTCCAGTCAGGGGTTTAAATACTGTCTCTGTCCCTCTGTTCCTCTACAATCTACCAGGGTCTCCAGTCAGGGGTTTAAATACTGTCTCTGGTCCTCTACAATCTACCAGGGTCTCTAGTCAGGGGTTTAAATACTGTCTCTGTTCCTCTACAATCTACCAGGGTCTCTAGTCAGGGGTTTAAATACTGTCTCTGTTCCTCTACAATCTACCAGGGTCTCTAGTCAGGGGTTTAAATACTGTCTCTGGTCCTCTGTTCCTCTACAATCTACCAGGGTCTCTAGTCAGGGGTTTAAATACTGTCTCTGTTCCTCTGTTCCTCTACAATCTACCAGGGTGTCCAGTCAGGGGTTTAAATACTGTCTCTGTTCCTCTACAATCTACCAGGGTCTCCAGTCAGGGGTTTAAATACTGTCTCTGTTCCTCTACAATCTACCAGGGTCTCTAGTCAGGGGTTTAAATACTGTCTCTGTTCCTCTACAATCTACCAGGGTCTCTAGTCAGGGGTTTAAATACTGTCTCTGTTCCTCTACAATCTACCAGGGTCTCTAGTCAGGGGTTTAAATACTGTCTCTGTTCCTCTGTTCCTCTACAATCTACCAGGGTCTCCAGTCAGGGGTTTAAATACTGTCTCTGTTCCTCTGTTCCTCTACAATCTACCAGGGTCTCTAGTCAGGGGTTTAAATACTGTCTCTGTTCCTCTACAATCTACCAGGGTCTCTAGTCAGGGGTTTAAATACTGTCTCTGTTCCTCTACAATCTACCAGGGTCTCTAGTCAGGGGTTTAAATACTGTCTCTGTTCCTCTACAATCTACCAGGGTCTCTAGTCAGGGGTTTAAATACTGTCTCTGTTCCTCTACAATCTACCAGGGTCTCCAGTCAGGGGTTTAAATACTGTCTCTGTTCCTCTGTTCCTCTACAATCTACCAGGGTCTCCAGTCAGGGGTTTAAATACTGTCTCTGTTCCTCTACAATCTACCAGGGTCTCCAGTCAGGGGTTTAAATACTGGCCTCAACACTAAGTCCCAGCACAGCAACACAGGCAGGCAGCACAGCAACACAGGCAGGCAGCACAGCAACACAGGCAGGCAGCACAGCAACACAGGCAGGCAGCACAGCAACCCAGGCAGGCAGCACAGCAACACAGGCAGGCAGCACAGCAACACAGGCAGGCAGCACAGCAACACAGGCAGGCAGCACAGCAACACAGGCAGGCACTACAGCAACACAGGCAGGCAGCACAGCAACACAGGCAGGCAGCACAGCAACACAGGCAGGCAGCACAGCAACACAGGCAGGCAGCACAGCAACACAGGCAGGCAGCACAGCAACACAGGCAGGCAGCACAGCAACACAGGCAGGCAGCACAGGGAATGTGTGGATTAGAGCAGAGAGTAACTCACACAGCGCTTCCTGCTGTCGGCCTCCACCCCCTAACACCACTGTGTCGTGAACAACATTAGCGTGAGCAACAATAGTGGAATGGTCGGTTTGCCTTCAAAATAAAAGTCCCCCACTGAAACATGCAAATGGATAAATTTTTTGGAATCATGCCACAATTCTCCTAGGGGAGGTGTTTTCCCACAATTAAAGTCCCGCAAAGAGCTATTAGTGGGACTATCATTTGTTTTTCAACAGGACAATGACCCAAAACACACCTCCAGGCTGTGTAAGGGCTATTTTATACCTAGGTGTCTGGTTAGACTGTAAACTCTCCTTCCAGACTCACATTAAGCATCTCTTATCCAAAGTTAAATCCAGAATCGGCTTCCGATTTCGCAACGAAGCCTCCTTCACTCATGCTGCCAAACATGCCCTCGTAAAACTGACTATCCTTGACTTCGGCGATGTCATTTACAAAATAGCCTCCAACACTCTACTCAGCAAATTGGATGTAGTCTATCACAGTGCCATCCGTTTTGTCTCCAAAGCCCCATATAATACCCACCACTGTGACCTGTACGCTCTTGTTGGCTGGTCCTCACTACATATTCGTCGCCAAACCCACTGGCTCCAGGCCATCTATAAATCACTGCTAGGCAAATCCCCGCCTTATCTTAGCTCATTGGTCACCATAGCAACACCCACCCGTAGTATGCGCTCCAGCAGGTATATCTCACTGGTCATTCCCAAAGCCAACACCTCCTTTGGCCGCCATTCCTTCCAGTTCTCTGCTGCCAATGACTGGAGCGAATTGCAAAAATCTCTGAAGCTGGAGACTCTTATCTCCCTCACTAACTTTAAGCATCAGTTGTCAGAGCACCTTACCGATCACTGCACCTGTACACAGCCCATCTGAAATTAGCCCACCCAACTACCGCATCCCCATATTGTTATTTATTTTGCTCATTTGCACCCCAGTATCTCTATTTGCACATCATCTCTTGCACATCTATCATTCCAGTGTTAATACTAATTGTAATTATTTTGCACTATGGCCTATTTATTGCCTTACCTTGTTGATGATCACAAGTTTACTGGAGAACGGAGACCAAGTAGAGACTTTCGGACAAGGTGGATGATTGTATAATATGAGGCAGTTTATTCAGAGGTAAAGATATCTGTAAATAGCGTGCACGGACCCGTTCGTCAACCTCGTAGGGAGATATCTGAGAGCGCGCCCCTAAACATTGTGTGCTGACATTTTATACAATAAAATAAAGTAGGTTGATTCTAGTAGTTCTGATCTTCTGATTGGTCCTGATGAGTTGGTCGAGGTCACCTCCATTGCATTGGCTCTGAGTCGGGTTTTCTGTCTTCAGATGTTCAGCCTAAGAGAAGGGGGTTTTTGTGTGTGTGTGCTTAACAATGATGATGTGTGTGTGTGTGTGTGTATGTGTGTGTGTATGTGTGTGTGTGTGTATGTGTGTGTATGTGTGTGTGTGTGTATGTGTGTATGTGTGTGTGTGTATGTGTGTATGTTTAACAATGATGATGTGTGTGTGTGTGTGTGCGTGTGTGTGTATGTGTGTGTATGTTTAACAATGATGATGCGTGTGTGTGTGTGTGTGTGTATGTGTGTGTGTGTGTGTGGGTGTGTGTGTGTATGTCCTCAGAGCAAGAAGTCGTGAGTTGGGAGAACTGAGAGACCTATGGCGTGGGTGTTGTCCATAGCCACCTGCTGATAAGGCCGACAAGATAGAAGTCTTTGTGCATTGTATTAAGTCCAAAGGCCCCAACACAAGATGGGTTATGCACAAGATTTTAGTCAGACCAAGCTATAACATAATATATTTACTACGACAACCTCCATAACTTGCTACAATTGCATACACTGTATATATATTTTCTATTTTCTGTTGTATTTTTGACTTTATGTTTTGTTTTACCCCATATGTAACTCTGTGTTGTTGTTTTTATCGCACTGCTTTGCTTTATCTTGGCCAGGTCGCAGTTGTAAATGAGAACTTGTTCTTGACTGACTTACATGGTTAAATAAAGGTGAAATAAATAAATAAAATAAAATAATAATTTACCAAGAAGGAGAGTGATGGAGTGCTGCATCAGATGACCTGGCCTCCACAATTACCCGACCTCAACCCAATTGAGATGGTTTGGGATGAGTTGGATCGCAGAGTGAAGGAAAAGCAGCCAACAAGTGCTCAGCATATGTGGGAACTCCTTCAAGACTGTTGGAAAAGCATTCCAGGTGACTACCTCATGAAGCTGGTTGAGAGAATGCCAAGAGTGTGCAAAGCTGTCATCAAGGCAAAGGGTGGCTACTTTGAAGAATCTCAAATATAAAATATATTTTGATTTGTTTAACACTTCTTTGGTTACTACCCACGGGGGACCAGTATGAAAAATGTACGCACTCACTAACTGTAAGTTGCTCTGGATAAGAGCGTCTGCTAAATGACTAAAATGTAAATGTAAAATGTTATTTCATAGTTTTGATGTCTTCACTATTATTCTACAATGTAGAAAATAGTAAAAATAAAGAAAACCCCTTGAATGAGTAGGTGTGTCCAAACTTTTGACTGGTTCTGTAGATTTATTTTTTATTTCGTCTCAGCACTCCTACTTTCCGTGGCTATGATCTACTCCAATTGTGGCGTGTTTCAATGGTGGACTTTTATTTTTGAAGGCCGATTCCACTAATGCTGCTCACGCTAATGTTGTTCACGACACGCAAATGTCGCCTCCCTCCTCTCCTCTCCTCTCCCCGCTCCCGGTCCAGTCAGTCCCAGCTCTCTCCACCGAACAGGCGAAAACATTGTCGGGAAGAAAAAACGTTTTTCTCACAGCCCTTTTGAGCTGTTCAGAGGATCGGCTCTACTATGCGGAGTAAGAAAATGACGTTGGGAGAATCCGTGGCTCGTCTCGTCTTTCTCCTGGCGCTCTGCGATGCTCACCGATGTAAGTGAAACGTGATTTTTAAGTTGGATAACAGATAAAAGTACAACTTTGGCGGTTGTTGTATTTACTCTTTCACAAGATCGGTGGTGTATGTTTGGTGTTTGGTGTTTGTCTTTTCTTTTCCAACGAATAAACGGTAACTTCCTTACTAAAAGACAACTTTCATGCGTCAAAGCCAAAGAATAACGGTAACTTCCATACTAGAAAACAACTTTCCTGCGTCAAAGCCAACGCTACTTTCACAGCATGTTATAAATTCAGAAACGTTTGAGCTGCGGTATGTCGACACGGGTAACAGCTGATCTGATGTTTTAGGCTTTTCCTGGAGCCTCGGAAGATCAGTGACAGATGATTGATGTTTCTTTTACTAAGGCTTTGATTGAAATAGACCACGTGGTGGGGTTAATGCCCTGCAAACTAGAACAAAGGCCTGTTGAAATGGACTGCTGCTAATCCAGTTCATCTACAGTTGGTCCGAATTATTCATCAATCAAACGTGGAAAAATATCAAATAGAGGTTTCTATGTGGTCACACACACACACACACACACACACACACACACACACACACACACACACACACACACACACACACACACACACACACACACACACACACACACACACACAGACACACACACACACACACACACACACGCACACAGACACACACAGACACACACACACACACACACACACATACACACAGACACACACACACACACACAGACACACACACACACACACACACACACACACACACACACACACACACACACACACACACACACACACACACACACACACACAACACACACACACACAGACACACACACACACACACACACACACACACACACACACACACACACACAGACACACACACACACACATACACACACACAGACAGACACACACACACACACACACACACACACACACACCGTTCGTAGCTTGTC
>LR778274.1:21712545-21735045 GCA_902810595.1 Coregonus sp. 'balchen'
AAGCTAACTCCACTGTGTTGTGTTGCAGTGTGTCTGATGGTAATGACTGATGTCAGCTAATATAACTCCACTGTGTTGTGTTGCAGTGTGTCTGATGTCAGCGAATATAACTCCACTGTGTTGTGTTGCAGTGTGTCTGATGTCAGCTAATATAACTCCACTGTGTTGTGTTGCAGTTTGTTCTGATGGTAATGACTGATGTCAGCTAATATAACTCCACTGTGTTGTGTTGCAGTGTGTCTGATGTCAGCTAATATAACTCCACTGTGTTGTGTTGCAGTGTGTCTGATGTCAGCTAATATAACTCCACTGTGTTGTGTTGCAGTGTGTCTGATGTCAGCTAATATAACTCCACTGTGTTGTGTTGCAGTGTGTTCTGATGGTAATGACTGATGTCAGCTAATATAACTCCACTGTGTTGTGTTGCAGTGTGTCTGATGTCAGCTAATATAACTCCACTGTGTTGTGTTGCAGTTTGTTCTGATGGTAATGACTGATGTCAGCTAATATAACTCCACTGTGTTGTGTTGCAGTGTGTTCTGATGGTAATGACTGATGTCAGCTAATATAACTCCACTGTGTTGTGTTGCAGTGTGTTCTGATGTAATGACTGATGTCAGCTAATATAACTCCACTGTGTTGTGTTGCAGTGTGTTCTGATGTAATGACTGATGTCAGCTAATATAACTCCACTGTGTTGTGTTGCAGTGTGTCTGATGTCAGCTAATATAAATCCACTGTGTTGTGTTGCAGTGTGTCTGATGGTAATGACTGATGTCAGCTAATATAACTCCACTGTGTTGTGTTGCAGTGTGTTCTGATGGTAATGACTGATGTCAGCTAATATAACACCACTGTGTTGTGTTGCAGTGTGTTCTGATGGTAATGACTGATGTCAGCTAATATAACTCCACTGTGTTGTGTTGCAGTGTGTATTGATGTCAGCTAATATAACTCCACTGTGTTGTGTTGCAGTGTGTCCTGATGTAATGACTGATGTCAGCTAATATAACTCCACTGTGTTGTATTGCAGTGTGTCTTGATGTCAGCTAATATAACTCCACTGTGTTGTGTTGCAGTGTGTCTTGATGTCAGCTAATATAACTCCACTGTGTTGTGTTGCAGTGTGTCCTGATGTCAGCTAAGCTAACTCCACTGTGTTGTATTTCAGCGTGTCCTGATGTCAGCTAACTCCACTGTGTTGTATTTCAGCGTGTCTGATGTCAGCTAACTCCACTGTGTTGTATTTCAGCGTGTCTGATGTCAGCTAACTCCACTGTGTTGTATTTCAGCGTGTCCTGATGTCAGCTAACTCCACTGTGTTGTATTTCAGCGTGTCTGATGTCAGCTAACTCCACTGTGTTATATTTCAGCGTGTCCTGATGTCAGCTAATATAACTCCACTGTGTTGTGTTGCAGTGTGTCCTGATGTAATGACTGATGTCAGCTAATATAACTCCACTGTGTTGTATTGCAGTGTGTCTTGATGTCAGCTAATATAACTCCACTGTGTTGTGTTGCAGTGTGTCTTGATGTCAGCTAATATAACTCCACTGTGTTGTGTTGCAGTGTGTCCTGATGTCAGCTAAGCTAACTCCACTGTGTTGTATTTCAGCGTGTCCTGATGTCAGCTAACTCCACTGTGTTGTATTTCAGCGTGTCTGATGTCAGCTAACTCCACTGTGTTGTATTTCAGCGTGTCTGATGTCAGCTAACTCCACTGTGTTGTATTTCAGCGTGTCCTGATGTCAGCTAACTCCACTGTGTTGTATTTCAGCGTGTCTGATGTCAGCTAACTCCACTGTGTTATATTTCAGCGTGTCCTGATGTCAGCTAATATAACTCCACTGTGTTGTGTTGCAGTGTGTCCTGATGTCAGCTAATATAACTCCACTGTGTTATATTTCAGCGTGTCTGGGTTCACATCGTGTGGGCATCAACAACCCTGATTCCAACGTCCCTTCAGACCTCAGGACCTGTGTCAAAGGTTGGTTAAGGTTAGAGGTGGTTATTGGGGTCAGAGGTTAGGGCTACGCAGGACGGATTGAATGGGCTGGCCCGTGGGCCGTATGTTTGTCACCCCTGGTTTAGGGGTAGGGTGCTGGCCCGCGGGGCCGTGTATTTGACACCCCTGGTTTAGGGCAGGGTTTCCCAAACTCTGTCCTGGGCCCCCCCCTGGGTGAATGTTTTGGTTGTTGTCCTAGCTCTACAAAAGCTGATTCAAATAACCAACTCATCATCAAGCTTTGACTATTTGAATCAGCTGTGTAGTGCTGGGGTAAAATTCAAAACATGCACCCAGGGGGGGGGGGGGCCCAGGACCGAGTTTGGGAAACCCTGGTTTAGGGGTAGGGGGTGTCCAGGCACGTGTCTGCCTGTTTGGTTTGTGGTTGTTGTGTTGTTGAAATGTGAAATCTGCTGCAGTGCTTCTGGTCATATTTGTTCTGTATATTCATGTCCTGTCTGGATACCTGTATGTGTTATGTCCTGTCTGGATACCTGTATGTGTTCTGTATTGTCATGTCCTGTCTGGATACCTGTATGTGTTATGTCCTGTCTGGATACCTGTATGTGTTCTGTATAGTCATGTCCTGTCTGGATACCTGTATGTGTTCTGTATAGTCATATCCTGTCTGGATACCTGTATGTGTTCTGTATAGTCATGTCCTGTCTGGATACCTGTATGTGTTCTGTATAGTCATGTCCTGTCTGGATACCTGTATGTGTTCTGTATAGTCATGTCCTGTCTGGATACCTGTATGTGTTCTGTATAGTCATGTCCTGTCTGGATACCTGTATGTGTTCTGTATAGTCATGTCCTGTCTGGATACCTGTATGTGTTCTGTATAGTCATGTCCTGTCTGGATACCTGTATGTGTTCTGTATAGTCATGTCCTGTCTGGATACCTGTATGTGTTCTGTATAGTCATGTCCTGTCTGGATACCTGTATGTGTTCTGTATAGTTATGTCCTGTCTGGACACCTGTATGTGTTCTGTATAGTCATGTCCTGTCTGGATACCTGTATGTGTTCTGTATAGTCATGTCCTGTCTGGATACCTGTATGTGTTCTGTATAGTCATGTCCTGTCTGGATACCTGTATGTGTTCTGTATAGTCATGTCCTGTCTGGATACCTGTATGTGTTATGTCCTGTCTGGATACCTGTATGTGTTCTGTATAGTCATGTCCTGTCTGGATACCTGTATGTGTTATGTCCTGTCTGGATACCTGTATGTGTTCTGTATATTCATGTCCTGTCTGGATACCTGTATGTGTTATGTCCTGTCTGGATACCTGTATGTGTTCTGTATAGTCATGTCCTGTCTGGATACCTGTATGTGTTCTGTATAGTCATGTCCTGTCTGGATACCTGTATGTGTTCTGTATAGTCATGTCCTGTCTGGATACCTGTATGTGTTCTGTATATTAATGTCCTGTCTGGATACCTGTATGTGTTCTGTATAGTCATGTCCTGTCTGGATACCTGTATGTGTTATGTCCTGTCTGGATACCTGTATGTGTTCTGTATAGTCATGTCCTGTCTGGATACCTGTATGTGTTCTGTATAGTCATGTCCTGTCTGGATACCTGTATGTGTTCTGTATAGTCATGTCCTGTCTGGATACCTGTATGTGTTCTGTATAGTCATGTCCTGTCTGGATACCTGTATGTGTTATGTCCTGTCTGGATACCTGTATGTGTTCTGTATAGTCATATCCTGTCTGGATACCTGTATGTGTTCTGTATAGTCATGTCCTGTCTGGATACCTGTATGTGTTCTGTATAGTCATGTCCTGTCTGGATACTTGTATGTGTTCTGTATAGTTATGTCCTGTCTGGATACCTGTATGTGTTCTGTATAGTCATGTCCTGTCTGGATACCTGTATGTGTTCTGTATAGTCATATCCTGTCTGGATACCTGTATGTGTTATGTCCTGTCTGGATACCTGTATGTGTTCTGTATAGTCATGTCCTGTCTGGATACCTGTATGTGTTCTGTATAGTCATGTCCTGTCTGGATACCTGTATGTGTTATGTCCTGTCTGGATACCTGTATGTGTTCTGTATAGTCATATCCTGTCTGGATACCTGTATGTGTTCTGTATAGTCATGTCCTGTCTGGATACCTGTATGTGTTCTGTATAGTCATGTCCTGTCTGGATACCTGTATGTGTTCTGTATAGTCATATCCTGTCTGGATACCTGTATGTGTTCTGTATATTCATGTCCTGTCTGGATACCTGTATGTGTTATGTCCTGTCTGGATACCTGTATGTGTTCTGTATAGTCATGTCCTGTCTGGATACCTGTATGTGTTCTGTATAGTCATGTCCTGTCTGGACACCTGTATGTGTTCTGTATAGTCATGTATTGTCTGGATACCTGTATGTGTTCTGTATAGTCATGTCCTGTCTGGATACCTGTATGTGTTCTGTATAGTCATGTCCTGTCTGGATACCTGTATGTGTTCTGTATAGTCATGTCCTGTCTGGATACCTGTATGTGTTCTGTATAGTCCTGTCCTGTCTGGATACCTGTATGTGTTCTGTATAGTCATGTCCTGTCTGGATACCTGTATGTGTTCTGTATAGTCATGTCCTGTCTGGATACCTGTATGTGTTCTGTATAGTCATGTCCTGTCTGGATACCTGTATGTGTTCTGTATAGTCATGTCCTGTCTGGATACCTGTATGTGTTATGTCCTGTCTGGATACCTGTATGTGTTCTGTATAGTCATGTCCTGTCTGGATACCTGTATGTGTTCTGTATAGTCATGTCCTGTCTGGATACCTGTATGTGTTCTGTCCTGTCTGGATACCTGTATGTGTTCTGTATAGTCATATCCTGTCTGGATACCTGTATGTGTTCTGCATAGTCATATCCTGTCTGGATACCTGTATGTCTAGACTTTGGTCTGAAGTTTATAAGAGTGTGGATTCTATTTTGTTATATGTGTGTTGTGTGAATGTTATATTTGGACATTGTGTATATTATATGTGTGTCTGTGTGTTGTTCTGCAGAGATCAGTAACCAGTGCCTTCCGTTTCCGTGTTACAAGGAGGGTTCTGAACGCTGCATCGATGGCAAGGCCTCCTTCACCTGTCGGTGTAGACCAGGCTGGAAGGGTCCGCGCTGTGAGGATGGTGGGTACCGTATAGACAGGGTTAGGGTTGGGGTTAGGGTTAGACAGGCCTCCTTCACCTGTCGGTGTAGACCAGGCTGGAAGGGTCCGCGCTGTGAGGATGGTGGGGTACCGTATAGACAGGGTTAGGGTTGGGGTTAGGGTTAGACAGGCCTCCTTCACCTGTCGGTGTAGACCAGGCTGGAAGGGTCCGCGCTGTGAGGATGGTGGGGTACCGTATAGACAGGGTTAGGGTTGGGGTTAGGGTTAGACAGGCCTCCTTCACCTGTCGGTGTAGACCAGGCTGGAAGGGTCCGCGCTGTGAGGATGGTGGGTACCGTATAGACAGGGTTAGGGTTGGGGTTAGGGTTAGACAGGCCTCCTTCACCTGTCGGTGTAGACCAGGCTGGAAGGGTCCGCGCTGTGAGGATGGTGGGGGTACCGTATAGACAGGGTTAGGGTTGGGGTTAGGGTTAGACAGGACTCCTTCACCTGTCGGTGTAGACCAGGCTGGAAGGGTCCGCGCTGTGAGGATGGTGGGGTACCGTATAGACAGGGTTAGGGTTGGGGTTAGGGTTAGACAGGCCTCCTTCACCTGTCGGTGTAGACCAGGCTGGAAGGGTCCGCGCTGTGAGGATGGTGGGGTACCGTATAGACAGGGTTAGGGTTGGGGTTAGGGTTAGACAGGCCTCCTTCACCTGTCGGTGTAGACCAGGCTGGAAGGGTCCGCGCTGTGAGGATGGTGGGGTACCGTATAGACAGGGTTAGGGTTGGGGTTAGGGTTAGACAGGCCTCCTTCACCTGTCGGTGTAGACCAGGCTGGAAGGGTCCGCGCTGTGAGGATGGTGGGGTACCGTATAGACAGGGTTAGGGTTGGGGTTAGGGTTAGACAGGCCTCCTTCACCTGTCGGTGTAGACCAGGCTGGAAGGGTCCGCGCTGTGAGGATGGTGGGGTACCGTATAGACAGGGTTAGGGTTGGGGTTAGGGTTAGACAGGCCTCCTTCACCTGTCGGTGTAGACCAGGCTGGAAGGGTCCGCGCTGTGAGGATGGTGGGTACCGTATTGACAGGGTTTCCCCATACTACAGATCTTTCCTGTTGGTTCCTGCTTAATACTGGTCCTGGCTTAATACTGGGTCCTGCTTAATACTGGGTCCTGGCTTAATACTGGGTCCTGCTTAATACTGGGTCCTGCTTAATACTGGGTCCTGGCTTAATACTGGGTCCTGCTTAATACTGGGTCCTGGCTTAATACTGGGTCCTGGCTTAATACTGGGTCCTGGTTTAATACTGGGTCCTGCTTAATACTGGGTCCTGCTTAATACTGGGTCCTGCTTAATACTGGGTCCTGGCTTAATACTGGGTCCTGCTTAATACTGGGTCCTGGCTTAATACTGGGTCCTGGCTTAATACTGGGTCCTGGCTTAATACTGGGTCCTGGCTTAATACTGGGTCCTGCTTAATACTGGGTCCTGCTTAATACTGGGTCCTGGCTTAATACTGGGTCCTGGCTTAATACTGGGTCCTGCTTAATACTGGGTCCTGGCTTAATACTGGGTCCTGCTTAATACTGGTCCTGCTTAATACTGGGTCCTGCTTAATTCTGGGTCCTGGCTTAATACTGGGTCCTGGCTTAATACTGGGTCCTGGCTTAATACTGGGTCCTGCTTAATACTGGGTCCTGCTTAATACTGGGTCCTTGCTTAATACTGGGTCCTGGCTTAATACTGGGTCCTGCTTAATACTGGGTCCTGGCTTAATACTGGGTCCTTGCTTAATACTGGGTCCTGGCTTAATACTGGGTCCTGCTTAATACTGGGTCCTGCTTAATACTGGGTCCTGGCTTAATACTGGGTCCTGGCTTAATACTGGGTCGCTGGTTTCAATCTGGCTCGAAGGACACACTTTTTTCTTGAAACTCGAAAAGCTTGGCCAGTAACGTTGGTGTTGCTGACTGACTAGGTCACAGTTCCTCCCAGTAACAGGAATTGAGCCGAGTTTCTAGTCAATGAATCCATGTTTTGTTATTATTGAATAATGATGTTATTGATTGTTTTATTGATCAGACATCGACGAGTGTTCGGACCCAGATCACCCAGCCGGATGCAACCAGAAGTGTTACAACTCCCCCGGTAGCTTCCGCTGTATGTGTGATGACGGGTACCGGTTCAGAACCAATGACAAGATCCACTGTACAGGTAACAGTTACTGTTATATAGATCCACTGTATAGGAAACAGTTACTGTTATATAGATCCACTGTATAGGAAACAGTTACTGTTATATAGATCCACTGTACAGGAAACAGTTACTGTTATATAGATCCACTGTACAGGAACCAGTTACTGTTATATAGATCCACTGTACAGGAAACAGTTACTGTTATATAGATCCACTGTACAGGAAACAGTTACTGTTATATAGATCCACTGTACAGTTACTGTTATATAGATCCACTGTACAGGAAACAGTTACTGTTATATAGATCCACTGTACAGGAAACAGTTACTGTTATATAGATCCACTGTACAGGAAACAGTTACTGTTATATAGATCCACTGTACAGGAAACTGTTATATAGATCCACTGTACAGGTAACAGTTACTGTTATATAGATCCACTGTACAGGAAACAGTTACTGTTATATAGATCCACTGTACAGGTAACAGTTACTGTTATATAGATCCACTGTACAGGAAACAGTTACTGTTATATAGATCCACTGTACAGTTACTGTTATATAGATCCACTGTACAGGTAACAGTTACTGTTATATAGATCCACTGTACAGGAAACAGTTACTGTTATATAGATCCACTGTACAGGAAACAGTTACTGTTATATAGATCCACTGTACAGGTAACAGTTACTGTTATATAGACCACTGTACATTTACTGTTATATAGATCCACTGTACAGGTAACAGTTACTGTTATATAGATCCACTGTACAGGTAACAGTTACTGTTATATAGACCACTGTACAGGTAACAGTTACTGTTATATAGATCCACTGTACAGGAAACAGTTACTGTTATATAGATCCACTGTACATTTACTGTTATATAGATCCACTGTACAGGTAACAGTTACTGTTATATAGATCCACTGTACAGGAAACAGTTACTGTTATATAGATCCACTGTACAGGAAACAGTTACTGTTATATAGATCCACTGTACAGGTAACAGTTACTGTTATATAGATCCACTGTACAGGTAACAGTTACTGTTATATAGATCCACTGTACAGTTACTGTTATATAGATCCACTGTACAGGTAACAGTTACTGTTATATAGATCCACTGTACAGGTAACAGTTACTGTTATATAGATCCACTGTACAGGTAACAGTTACTGTTATATAGATCCACTGTACAGGTAACAGTTACTGTTATATAGATCCACTGTACAGGAAACAGTTCTAGTCTAGAATGTAGTTTAGACTCTAGATTTGCAGGCCCAGACTCTAGTCTAGAATGTAGTTTAGACTCTAGATTAGAATCTAGACTAGAATGTAGTTTAGACTCTAGATTTGCAGGCCCAGACTCTAGTCTAGAATGTAGTTTAGACTCTAGATTAGAATCTAGATTAGAATGTAGTTTAGACTCTAGATTTGCAGGCCCAGACTCTAGTCTAGAATGTAGTTTAGACTCTAGATTAGAATCTAGATTAGAATGTAGTTTAGACTCTAGATTTGCAGGCCCAGACTCTAGTCTAGAATGTAGTTTAGACTCTAGATTAGAATCTAGATTAGAATGTAGTTTAGACTCTAGATTTGCAGGCCCAGACTCTAGTCTCGAATGTAGTTTAGACTCTAGATTAGAATCTAGACTAGAATGTAGTTTAGACTCTAGATTTGCAGGCCCAGACTCTAGTCTAGAATGTAGTTTAGACTCTAGATTAGAATCTAGATTAGAATGTAGTTTAGACTCTAGATTTGCAGGCCCAGACTCTAGTCTAGAATGTAGTTTAGACTCTAGATTAGAATCTAGATTAGAATGTAGTTTAGACTCTAGATTTGCAGGCCCAGACTCTAGTCTCGAATGTAGTTTAGACTCTAGATTAGAATCTAGATTAGAATGTAGTTTAGACTCTAGATTTGCAGGCCCAGACTCTAGTCTAGAATGTAGTTTAGAATATAGTTTAGACTCTAGATTTGCAGGCCCAGACTCTAGATTAGAATGTAGTTTAGACTCTAGATTTGCAGGCCCAGACTCTAGATTAGAATATAGTTTAGACTCTAGATTTGCAGGCCCAGACTCTAGTCTAGAATGTAGTTTAGACTCTAGATTAGAATCTAGACTATAATGTAGTTTAGACTCTAGATTTGCAGGCCCAGACTCTAGTCTAGAATGTAGTTTAGACTCTAGATTAGAATCTAGATTAGAATGTAGTTTAGACTCTAGATTTGCAGGCCCAGACTCTAGTCTAGAATGTAGTTTAGACTCTAGATTAGAATCTAGATTAGAATGTAGTTTAGACTCTAGATTTGCAGGCCCAGACTCTAGTCTAGAATGTAGTTTAGACTCTAGATTAGAATCTAGACTAGAATGTAGTTTAGACTCTAGATTTGCAGGCCCAGACTCTAGTCTAGAATGTAGTTTAGACTCTAGATTAGAATCTAGATTAGAATGTAGTTTAGACTCTAGATTTGCAGGCCCAGACTCTAGTCTAGAATGTAGTTTAGACTCTAGATTAGAATCTAGATTAGAATATAGTTTAGACTCTAGATTTGCAGGCCCAGACTCTAGTCTAGAATGTAGTTTAGACTCTAGATTAGAATCTAGACTAGAATGTAGTTTAGACTCTAGATTTGCAGGCCCAGACTCTAGTCTAGAATGTAGTTTAGACTCTAGATTTGCAGGCCCAGACTCTAGTCTATAATGTAGTTTAGACTCTAGATTAGAATCTAGACTAGAATGTAGTTTAGACTCTAGATTTGCAGGCCCAGACTCTAGTCTAGAATGTAGTTTAGACTCTAGATTAGAATCTAGACTAGAATGTAGTTTAGACTCTAGATTTGCAGGCCCAGACTCTAGTCTAGAATGTAGTTTAGACTCTAGATTTGCAGGCCCAGACTCTAGTCTATAATGTAGTTTAGACTCTAGATTAGAATCTAGACTAGAATGTAGTTTAGACTCTAGATTTGCAGGCCCAGACTCTAGTCTAGAATGTAGTTTAGACTCTAGATTAGAATCTAGACTAGAATGTAGTTTAGACTCTAGATTTGCAGGCCCAGACTCTAGTCTAGAATGTAGTTTAGACTCTAGATTAGAATCTAGATTAGAATATAGTTTAGACTCTAGATTTGCAGGCCCAGACTCTAGATTAGAATGTAGTTTAGACTCTAGATTTGCAGGCCCAGACTCTAGTCTAGAATGTAGTTTAGACTCTAGATTTGCAGGCCCAGACTCTAGTCTAGAATGTAGTTTAGACTCTAGATTTGCAGGCCCAGACTCTAGTCTAGAATGTAGTTTAGACTCTAGATTTGCAGGCCCAGACTCTAGTCTAGAATGTAGTTTAGACTCTAGATTAGAATCTAGATTAGAATGTAGTTTAGACTCTAGATTTGCAGGCCCCAGACTCTAGTCTAGAATGTAGTTTAGACTCTAGATTAGAATCTGACTAGAATGTAGTTTAGACTCTAGATTTGCAGGCCCAGACTCTAGTCTAGAATGTAGTTTTAGACTCTAGATTTGCAGGCCCCAGACTCTAGTCTAGAATGTAGTTTAGACTCTAGATTAGAATCTAGATTAGAATGTAGTTTAGACTCTAGATTGCAGGCCCAGACTCTAGTCTTAGAATGTAGTTTAGACTCTAGATTAGAATCTAGATTAGAATGTAGTTTAGACTCTAGATTTGCAGGCCCAGACTCTAGTCTGAATGTAGTTTAGACTCTAGATTAGAATCTAGATTAGAATGTAGTTTAGACTCTAGATTTGCAGGCCCAGACTCTAGTCTAGAATGTAGTTTAGACTCTAGATTTGCAGGCCCAGACTCTAGTTTAGAATGTAGTTTAGACTCTAGATTTGCAGGCCCAGACTCTAGTTTAGACCAACAGAGGAAGATGGCTGACCAGTACAGTGTTACATAAGAGTGTTTAAACCTCAGGGTCATTGACCATCTCTGTTACCAGAAACAGGCTTCAGTCTCAATGACTGTTTCTGCTTGTGCACCCTCTTGTGGTAATGTCTGTGTGATTGTCTAGTGACCAAACCAAACCTCCATATTACCCACTCACACTGAAGATGTCAAGATGTCTGTGTCCCCTCCCCAGATATCAATGAGTGTCTGCTGTACCCCCAGTATCTGTGAGGAACCAGCTAAATGTGTCCCCTCCCCAGATATCAATGAGTGTCTGCTGTACCCCAGTATCTGCGAGGAACCAGCTAAATGTGTCAACACCCCTGGCATGTATGAGTGCCAGTGTCCCCCGGGCTTCAAATACAACTTCACCTTACGCTCCTGTTTGGGTGAGAGGCCGCTCCACTGATGTTGTACCAACACTCACCACACGAGGGAGACACTTAACACTCATTTTATTCAAGAGGGCGTAACGGGAACGTTTTTGGTATCAGCTGATCCTAACCCTGACCTGTACCTCCTGTAATGACCTCTGCCCTCTCTCTCTCTCTCTCTCTCTCTCTCTCTCTCTCTCTCTCTCTCTCTCTCTCTCCTCTCTCTCTCTCTCTCTCTCTCTCTCTCTCTCTCTCTCTCTCTCTCTCTGTCTCTCTCTCTCTCTCTCTCTCTCTCTGCCTGACACTCATGCCTTGTCCCAGATGTGGATGAGTGTGAGGTGGGTGTGTGTGGGGGTGAGTGTGTGAACGCGATGGGCAGCTACTCTTGCCACTGCGACGGCCGTCGGGGCCTACGGCTAGCCGAGGACCGGAGCTCCTGTGAGGAGGTCCCAGTGTGTGTCCAGCTCTATGACTACAAGCATGCTGAGATGCTGTACCTGGGAGAACAGTTCACTGGAGGGCCTGTCATATACCTCCGCTTCAGACTACCAGAGAACACCAAGTAAGGGGTTAAAGACAGACACACACACTAAGTTCTGTTCAGTACACAGCTGTACCCTAATCGTCCATGTCGCCTGGTCCGCGTGTCTCCAGGTTTGCTGCAGAGTTTGACTTCCGTACGTTTGATCCAGAGGGGGTGATTCTCTACGCGGAGTCTTCCCAGGACTCGTGGTTCATGCTGGGGCTGAGGGAAGGACGCATCGAGGTCCAGTTCAAGAACCAACACTCCCTCAAGGTCACCAGTGGGGGCAAGGCCATCAACGATGGTCAGTGGCATGTGGTAAGATGCCTGGGTGGGTTACATTACTGATTTGGTTTTATCGTCACTAGCTGTTTCTATTTAGTAATCTGCCCAACCTGAGGGCCTGTCTTTAGTAATCTGCCCAACCTGAGGGCCTGTCTTTAGTAATCTGCCCAACCTGAGGGCCTGTCTTTAGTAATCTGCCCAACCTGAGGGCCTGTCTTTAGTAATCTGCCCAACCTGAGGGCCTGTCTTTAGTAATTTGCCCAACCTGAGGGCCTGTCTTTAGTAATCTGACCAACCTGAGGGCCTGTCTTTAGTAATCTGACCAACCTGAGGGCCTGTCTTTAGTAATCTGCCCAACCTGAGGGCCTGTCTTTAGTAATCTGCCCAACCTGAGGGCCTGTCTTTAGTAATCTGCCCAACCTGAGGGCCTGTCTTTAGTAATTTGCCCAACCTGAGGGCCTGTCTTTTTGTTGCCCAGATGGGTTCCATCTGGATCCAGTGTTAAGATGCGGTGATGTTATATATATATATATACTACTGTTCAAAAGTTTGGGGTCACTTAGAAATGTCATTTTTTTCGAAATAAAAGCAATTTTTTTGTCCATTATAATAACATCAAATTGATCAGAAATACAGTGTAGACATTGTTAATGTTGTAAATGGCTATTGTAGCTGGAAACGGCTGATTTTTAATGGAATATCTACATAGGCGTACAGAGGCCCATTATCAGCAACCATCAGTCCTGTGTTCCAATGGCACATTGTGTTTGCTAATCCAAGTTTATCATTTTAAAAGGCTAATTGATCATTAGAAAACCCTTTTTGCAATGATGTTAGCACAGCTGAAAACTGTTGTGCTGATTAAAGAAGCAATAAAACTGGCCTTCTTGAGACTAGTTGAGTATCTGGAGCATCAGCAATTGTGGGTTCGATTACAGGCTCAAAACGACCAGAAACAAAAAACTTTCTTCTGAAACTCGTCAGTCTATTCTTGTTCTGAGAAATGAAGGCTATTCCATGCGAGAAATTGCCAAGAAACTGAAGATCTCGTACAACGCTGTGTACTACTCCCTTCACAGAACAGCGCAAACTGGCTCTGACCAGAATAGAAAGAGGAGTGGGAGGCCCCGGTGCACAACTGAGCAAGAGGTCAAATACATTAGAGTGTCTAGTTTGAGAAGCAGATGCCTCACAGGTCCTCAACTAAATGTCTAAGTGACCCCAAGCTTTTGAACGGTAGTGTATATTTATGTAGACATATACAGTGGGGAGAACAAGTATTTGATACACTGTCGATTACTTGTTCTCCCCACTGTATTTATATAATGAATATGAATTCGGAGGGCAGAAATGATTAAATATTAAAGCATTAGACTAAAGGCTTCAGTCATACAAAAGTTATACTTAAATCCGAACTGGTTCTCTAGCAAATTAGTAAGATTGTCTCACCCCATGTTCAAGAATGGCCTTTTTCCCTTTATTCAGATTACAACCTCTCACTTTCAGTTATTTGAAAAGGAAATAATCTCCCAAATATCACTATTTCTAAAACAAGCCATAGAAAGTTGGTTGCAATTTCAGTTTAATCCACCAGAAAAGACAGAACAAATATTACAACAAATATTATGGTTAAACTCAAATATACTAATTGACAAAAAAAACATTATTTTTTGAATTTCTTTTTTTTTTTTATGGTATAATCTTTGTAAATGATATCATAAATAGGACTGGTGGAGTTATGTCACAAAAATATATGGAAATGTCTGCTCTATCCAAAATGACAACCAACTGATTGCAGCATTACCGCCAAAATGGAGGAGGCAAGTGGAAAGGGGGAGAAGGTAAGGAACTTGTCTGTCGGCATTAAAGACAAAAGATTGGCTAAAGAAAATAGTGATAAATAAAAAAAGTATACCAGTTTCATTTAAGGACCAAAAAAATCACAGATGCGCCGTACAGGCTGCAAAATAGTTGTGGGGGGGAGATTTTTTCGATGTACCGATTCCAAGGCACTGTCAGGAGGCTGGTGTGGATGTGGTGTGGGAATCAAGCGCAGGACACAGAAGCTTCGTCTAACCAGACTTTACTTTGACGACGATAAAAATAACAACACGGGCCAAACCCGGAGGCGAACGATTACGCAGCAGTGCGTAAAACACCAAATATACAGAATTGTCACGATCGTCGTAGAGAGTAGACCAATGCGCAGCGTTGGTTGCGAACATACTTAACTTTATTATCTTAAGTGATAATATAACAATAAACGAAACGTGCAGTCCTACGGTTAACACGGAAACAAACCAAACGGAAACAAGATCCCACAAACACTAAGGGAAACAGACTGTTTAAATATGGCTCCCAATCAGAGACAACCAGCAACAGCTGACACTCGTTGCCTCTGATTGGGAGCCACTCTGGCCAACATAGAAAACTCCCACACAGAACATAAAC
The DNA here is from genome assembly GCA_902810595.1 of Coregonus sp. 'balchen'. NCBI lineage: Eukaryota > Metazoa > Chordata > Actinopteri > Salmoniformes > Salmonidae > Coregonus > Coregonus sp. 'balchen'. Next base: position 21,727,388 of record LR778274.1, read on the forward strand.
ACATAGAATCTACACACCCTGGCTCAACATATAGAGTCCCCAGAGCCAGGGTGTGACAAGAATAGGGCACGAAAACTGTGCGACGGTAATAAACACAAGACTGCGCCAAAAGACAGGCGGAACAAATACACACAACACACGACTAACGAACGAGAAACTTATAGGATACAAAATTAACACTAAAAGGGAACAGGTGTACAAGAAGACAAAACCAAACAAACATCGATAACATACAACGGTGGTAGCTAGTACTCCGGGGACGAAGACCGCCGAAGCCTGCCCGAGCAAGGAGGAGGAGCAGACTCGGCCGAAACCGTGACAGGCACATGGTTTATGAACGGATACACAAAACGATGCCGGATTCAAAAAATAGTTTTTCAATTTAACTATTATACAAAATTATTGCGACCAATAGAATGTTATGTACAGTGCATTCTGAAAGTATTCAGACCCCTTGATTTTTTCCACATTTTGTTACGTTACAGGCTTACTCTAAAATTGATTAAATATATTTTTTTCTCAACAAGCTACAAAGCAAAAACAGGTTTTTAGAAATGTTTGCAAATGTATAACAAATCAAAAACTGAAATATCACATTTACATAAGTATTCAAACCCTTTACTCAGTACTTCGTTGAAGCACCTTTGGCAGCGATTACAGCCTCGAGTCTTCTTGGGTATGGCGCTACAAGCTTGGCACACCTGTATTTGGGGAGTTTCTCCCATTCTTCTCTGCAGATCCTCTCAAGCTCTGTCAGGTTGGATGGGGAGCGATGCTGCACAGCTATTTTCAGGTCTCTCCAGAGATGTTCGATCAGGTTAAAGTCCAGGCTCTGGCTGGGCCACTCAAGGACATTCAGAGACTTGTCCCGAAGCCAGTCCTGCACTGACTTGTCTCCCAGTCCCTTCCTCTGAAAAACATCCCCACAACATGATGCTGCCACCACCATGCTTCATTGTAGGGATGGTGCCAGGTTTCCTCCAGACGTGACACTTGGCATTCAGGCCAAAGAGTTCAATCTTGGTTTCATCAGACCAGAGAATCTTGTTTCTCATGGTCTGTGAGTCATTTAAGTGCCTTTTGGCAAACTCCAAGCGGGCTGTCATGTGCCTTTTACCGAGGAGTGGCTTCCGTCTGGCCACTCTACCATAAAGGCCTGATTGGTGGAGTGCTGCAGAGATGGTTGTCCTTCTGGAAGGTTCTCCCATCTCCACAGAGGAACTCTGGACCTCTGTCAGAGTAACCATCGGGTTCTTGGTCACCTCCCTGACCAAGGACCTTTACCCCCGATTGCTCAGTTTGGCCGGGCGGCCAGCTCTAGGAAGAGTCTTGGTGGTTCCAAACTTATTCCATTTAAGAATTGGGGGCCACTGTGATCTTGGGGACCTTCAATTCTACAGACATTTTTTGGTACCCTTCCCCAGATCTGTGCCTCGACACAATCCTGTCTCGGAGCTCTACGGACAATTCCTTCAACCTCATGGCTTGGTTTTTGCTCTGACATGCACTGTCAACTGTGGGACCTTACATAGACAGGTGTGTGCCTTTCCAAATCATGTCCAATCAATTGGATTTACCACAGGTGGACTCCAATCAAGTTGTAGAAACATCTAAAGGATGATCAATGGAAACAGGATGCACCTGAGCTCAATTTTGAGTCTCATGGCAAAGGGTCTGAATACTTATGAAAATAAGGTATTTCTGTTTTTGGTTTGTAATATATTTGCAGAAATTTCAAAAAACCTGTTTTTGCTTTGTCACTATAGGATATTGTGTGTAGATTAATGATTAATTAATTTTTTTTAATCCATTTTAGAATAAGGCTGTAACGTAACAAAATGTGGAAAAAGTCAAGGGGTCTGAATACTTTCCGAATGCACTGTATACGGGGGATACAACCATCCCAGCTCTTCAGATTTTGCTGCTAAGAGATCATTTGTTTTAGATCATTTGTTTTGGTACTGCCCATATGTAGCTTGTCTTTTGTCACAGGTTCAGGAATGGCTGAAAAATTGCAACATTTACCTGGAGAAAACTCTGCAAATAACACTGCTGGGTGATTTGAAAAGTCATAGCCAATCAATCAATAATAAAATAATACTCTTAGAAAATGTGTTTATCTTTCATTTACAGTCTGTAGAAAACTATGAGAATTCAAAAGGTTCAGAACTTTTGTGAAACATCACAGCACAGTTGAAAAATATATGGCAGCTAGAAATCAAAACTGGATGGTGTTCAGAGATAGATGGGAGGGGTTGAGGGTAGCTGAAGGATGGGATTAAAAACAAACAAAAGATAACTCATGTAAAATATACTGTCTGTGAAATGTATGTAGTATGCATAAGCTGGAAGTGGAAGCATAAGTGTTATTGTCCATTAGTTTGCTCCAATTAGGGGAGGGGTGGTAGGGTTAGGGGAAAATAATAAAGGAAATATATTTCAAAAAATATTTATTTTAAATATTTATATTTTTAAAACAAATATATATATATATATATATATATATATATATATATATATATATATATATATATATATATATATATATATATGGGGTTTGGAAATTACATTGATAGAAGCCACAATCTGTCTGCAATATTAAAGCTGATCTAACCCATAAAAAAATGAAAGATCCGGCGATGTTTTATTATTGTGATGTAATGTTGATGTTGTTGTTGTTGTTGTTGTGTAATGCTGTTGATGTTGTGTAATGTTGATGTTGTTGTTGTTGTGTAATGCTGTTGATGTTGTGTAATGCTGTTGTTGTTGTGTAATGTTGTTGTGTAATGTTGTTGTTGTGTGTTGTTGTTGTTGTTGTGTAATGCTATTGTTGTGTAATGTTGTTGTTGTTGTGTAATGTTGTTGTTGTTGTGTAATGTTGTTGTTGTTGTTATGTAATGTTGTTGTTGTTGTTGTGTAATGTTGTTGTTGTTGTGTAATGTTGTGTAATGTTGTTGTTGTTGTTGTGTAATGTTGTTGTTGTTGTGTAATGTTGTTGTTGTTGTTGTGTAATGTTGTAGATCTCAGTAGATGAACTGGAGTCCAGTATCAGTGTTAAGATCAGTAAGGAAGCTGTGATGAGCATCAACAGCCCTGAGAGTCTCTTTACGTCCGTTAACGGGAAACTGGAGACCAAGGTGTACATTGCAGGGCTGCCCAACCGCACCGACAGCGTCATCAAACCGGTAAACAGCCTGCTGCCGCAACACAACAACCATAGAACAACCATAGAACAACCATACAACAACCATACAACCATAGAACAACATACAACCATAAAACAACCATAGAACAACCATAGAACAACCATAAAACAACCATAGAACAACCATAGAACAACCATACAACCATAGAACAACCATACAACAATAGAACAACCATACAACCATAAAACAACCATACAACCATAGAACAACCATACAACCATAGAACAACCAAACAACCATAGAACAACCATAGAACAACCATACAACCATAGAACAACCATACAATCATAAAACAACCATAGAACAACCATATAACCATAGAACAACCATAGAATAACCATACAACCATAAAACAACCATAGAACAACCATACAACAACCATACAACAACCATAGAACAACCATACAACCATAAAACAACCATAGAACAACCATAGAACAACCATACAACCATAGAACAACCATACAACCATAAAACAACCATAGAACAACCATAGAACAACCATAGAACAACCAAACAACAACCATAGAACAACCATTACATTTACGTTTACATTTACGTCATTTAGCAGACGCTCTTATCCAGAGCGACTTACAAATTGGTGCATTCACCCTATAGCCAGTGGGATAACCACTTTACACTTCCCACCACTTTTTTTTTGGGGGGGGGGGTAGAAGGATTACTTTATCCTATCCCAGGTATTCCTTAAAGAGGTGGGGTTTCAAATGTCTCCGGAAGGTGGTGAGTGACTCCGCTGTCCTGGCGTCGTGAGGGAGCTTGTTCCACCATTGGGGTGCCAGAGCAGCGAACAGTTTTGACTGGGCTGAGCGGGAACTATGCTTCCGCAGAGGAAGGGGAGCCAGCAGGCCAGAGGTGGATGAACGCAATGCCCTCGTTTGGGTGTAGGGACTGATCAGAGCCTGAAGGTACGGAGGTGCCGTTCCCCTCACTGCTCCATAGGCAAGCACCATGGTCTTGTAACGGATGCGAGCTTCAACTGGAAGCCAGTGGAGTGTGCGGAGGAGGGGGATGACGTGAGAGAACTTGGGAAGGTTGAACACCAGACGGGCTGCGGCATTCTGGATGAGTTGTAGGGGTTTAATGGCACAGGCAGGGAGCCCAGCCAACAGCGAGTTGCAGTAATCCAGACGGGAGATGACAAGTGCCTGGATTAGGACCTGTGCCGCTTCCTGTGTAAGGCAGGGTCGTACTCTCCGAATGTTGTAGAGCATGAACCTGCAGGATCGGGTCACCGCCTTGATGTTAGCGGAGAACAACAGGGTGTTGTCCAGGGTCACGCCAAGGCTCTTCGCACTCTGGGGGAGGACACAACGGAGTTGTCAACCGTGATGGCGAGATCATGGAACGGGCAGTCCTTCCCCGGGAGGAAGAGCAGCTCCGTCTTGCCAGGGTTCAGCTTGAGGTGGTGATCCGTCATCCATACTGATATGTCTGCCAGACATGCAGAGATGCGATTCGCCACCTGGTTATCAGAAGGGGGAAAGGAGAAGATTAGTTGTGTATCGTCAGCGTAGCAATGATAGGAGAGGCCATGTGAGGATATGACAGAGCCAAGTGACTTGGTGTATAGGGAGAAAAGGAGATGGCCTAGAACTGAGCCCTGGGGGACACCAGTGGTGAGAGCACGTGGTGCGGAGACAGCTTCTCGCCACGCCACTTGGTAGGACGCAATCCAGGAGTGAGCCGCGCCGGAGATGCCCAGCTCGGAGAGGGTGGAGAGGAGGATCTGATGGTTCACAGTATCAAAGGCAGCAGACAGGTCTAGAAGGACAAGAGCAGAGGAGAGAGAGTTAGCTTTAGCAGTGCGGAGAGCCTCCGTGACACAGAGAAGAGCAGTCTCAGTTGAATGACCAGTCCTGAAACCTGACTGGTTTGGATCAAGAAGGTCATTCTGAGAGAGATAGCAAGAGAGTTGGCTAAAGACGGCACGCTCAATAGTTTTGGAAAGAAAGAAGGGATACTGGTCTGTAGTTGTTGACATCAGTGGGATCGAGTGTTGGTTTTTTGAGAAGGGGAGCAACTCTCGCTCTCTTGAAGACGGAAGGGACATAGCCAGCGGTCAAGGATGAGTTGATAAGCGAGGTGAGGTAGGGGAGAAGGTCACCGGAGATGGTCTGGAGAAGAGAGGAGGGGATGGGGTCAAGCGGGCAGGTTGTTGGGCGGCCTGCAGTCACTAGTCGCAAGATTTATCTGGAGAGAGAGGGGAGAAAGAAGTCAAAGCATAGGGTAGGGCAGTGTGAGCAGGACCAGCAGTGTCATTAGACATAACAAACGAGGATCGGATGTCGTCAACCTTCTTTTCAAAGTGGTTGACGAAGTCATCCACAGAGAGGGAGGAGGGGGGGGGGGGGGGGGGGGGGGGGTGGGTGGGGGGGGGGGGTGTGGGTGGGGGTGGGGGGGGGTGGGGGGGGGGGGGGGGGAGATTCAGCAGTGAGGAGAAATGTGGCAAAGAGCTTCCTAGGGTTAGAGGCAGATGCTTGGAATTTAGAGTGGTAGAAAGTGCCTTAGCAGCAGAAACAGATGAAGAAAATGTAGAGAGGAGGAGTGAAAAGATGCCAGGTCGGCAGGGAGTTTTAGTTTTCTTCCATTTCCGCTCAGCTGCCCGGAGCTCTGTTCTGTGAGCTCGCAATGAGTCATCAAGCCACGGAGCTGGAGGGGAGGACCGAGCCGGCCGGGAGGATAGGGGACACATGGAGTCAAAGGATGCAGAAAGGGAGGAGAGGAGGGTTGAGGAGGCAGAATCAGGAGATTGGAGGGAGAAGGATTGAGCAGAGGGAAGAGATGATAGGATGGAAGAGGAGAGAGTAGTGGGAGAACAATCATAGAACAACCATAGAACAACCAAACAACCATAGAACAACCATAGAACAACCATACAACCATAGAACAACCATACAACCATAAAACAACCATACAACAACCATACAACCATAGAACAACATACAACCATACAACAACCATAGAACAACCATATAACAACCATAGAACAACCATAGAACAACCATAGAACAACCATATAACCATAAAACAACCATAGAACCATAGAACAACCATAGAACAACCATACAACCATAGAACAACCATAGAACAACCATACAACCATAGAACAACCATACAACCATAGAACAACCATACAACCATAAAACAACCATACAACAATAGAACAACCATACAACCATATAACAACCATACAACCATAGAACAACCACAGAACAACCATAGAACAACCATACAACCATAGAACAACCATAGAACAACCATAGAACCATAGAACAACCATAGAACAACCATACAACCATAAAACAACCATAGAACAACCATACAACCATAAAACAACTATAGAACAACCATATAACCATAGAACAACCATAGAACAACCATACAACCACAGCACAACCATAGAACAACCATATAACAACCATACAACCATAGAACAACCATACAACCATAAAACAACCATAGAACAACCATACAACCATAGAACAACCATAGAACAACCATACAACCATAAAACAACCATAGAACAACCATATAACCATAGAACAACCATAGAACAACCATAGAACAACCATACAACATAGACACCATAGAACAACCATAGAACCATAGAACAACCATACAACCATACAACCATAGAACAACCATACAACCATAGAACAACCATACAACCATAGAACAACCATAGAACAACCATAGAACAACCATAGAACAACCATAGAACAACCATACAACCATAAAACAACCATAGAACAACCATAGAACAACCAGAGAACAACCATAGAACAACCATACAACCATAGAACAACCAGAGAACAACCATACAACCATAAAACAACCATAGAACAACCATACAACCATAGAACAACCATACAACCATATAACAACCATATAACAACCATGCAACCATAAAACAACCATAGAACAACCATAGAACAACCATACAACCATAAAACAACCATAGAACAACCAGAGAACAACCATAGAACAACCATACAACCATAGAACAACCAGAGAACAACCATACAACCATAAAACAACCATAGAACAACCATACAACCATAGAACAACCATAGAACAACCATAGAACAACCATACAACCATAGAACAAACCATAGAATAACCATAGAACCATAGAACAACCATACAACCATAGAACCATAGAACAACCATACAACCATAGAACAACCATACAACCATACAACAACCATAGAACAACCAGAGAACAACCATAGAACAACCATAGAACAACCATACAACCATAGAACAACCAGAGAACAACCATACAACCATAAAACAACCATAGAACAACCATACAACCATAGAACAACCATGCAACCATAAAACAACCATAGAACAACCATAGAACAACCATACAACCATAAAACAACCATAGAACAATCAGAGAACAACCATAGAACAACCATACAACCA
>LR778274.1:21740045-21777545 GCA_902810595.1 Coregonus sp. 'balchen'
TGGGGTAGATGGTTCTGTTATATATGTAGAGGAAGGTTCTGATACAGTGGATTGACCTGGGGTAGATGGTTCTGTTATATATGTAGAGGAAGGTTCTGATACAGTGGATTGACCTGGGGTAGATGGTTCTGTTATATATCGTGAGGAGATGGTTCTGATATATTAAGGCAGTTGATCGTGGATTACCTGGGATGGTTCTGTTATTTATGTAGAGGAAGGTTCTGAACAGTGGATTGACCTGGATAGATGGTTGTTATATTGTAGAGGCCAGGTTCTGATACAGTGGATTGACCTGGGGTAGATGGTTCTGTTATATATGTAGAGGAAGGTTCTGATACAGTGGATTGACCTGGGGTAGATGGTTCTGTTATATATGTAGAGGAAGGTTCTGATACAGTGGATTGACCCGGGGTAGATGGTTCTGTTATATATGTAGAGGAAGGTTCTGATACAGTGGATTGACCTGGGGTAGATGGTTCTGTTATATATGTAGAGGAAGGTTCTGATACAGTGGATTGACCTGGGGTAGATGGTTCTGTTATATATGTAGAGGAAGGTTCTGGTACAGTGGATTGACCCGGGGTAGATGGTTCTGTTATATATGTAGAGTAGATAGATAGATGGCTGGATAGATATGGACCACATGCAGGGTGATTTTTGGTTCTCTCTTTTGTGTCTCGTCTCTCTCCCTTTCTTCAGAGACACCCCAATGGTTGAGTGTATATAAAAACAAGCTCACATTAATATATAAGTTAAATGTAGTTGTTTTTTGTTGATGGATTGAGTGTTTTGTGTGTGTTTATTTTTAACAAAAGTGATCCAAAGCATGCCTGCTTTGGTACGTAAAACTGTGATTGTGTCTGAAATCTTTCTAGCCTACTGCTTACTAAATGTACTAATCATACTACATACGAACATACTAATAAAGTGCAGTATTAACTTGAAACAAAAGGTTAAAGCGACATTTATTAACATACTGGCTCAAACGACAGGAATGAAGCAGCGGACACTAGCGGCTGTTCGCTCACTGTTTCTGGCGGACGTTTTATGGTGTTACACAGCATACCTTCGTCAAACTGCTACACAATGCTAGCCAGCAGCTAACAAAATGAGTTTGTTTTTGCCCAAATTGTCATGCAAAAAGGACATAGACGAGGTAATAAAAACTGTCGCTGAAAAGGTTTTAGTTCTTCGGTTCGGGAGAGACGAAGACTCGGTCTGCCTGCAGCTTGATGAGATTGTAAGTAGCTAACGTTAGCATGTGTCGCTAGCATGCTAGCTGGGTAGCTAGCTCTACCAACTAATAATAATATAATAATATTATTAACTACTGCAATATTGTGGCCAGTAAACATTGATGCAAGACGGGCATGTCAGTTGTTAGTAGCATTTACACCAACACTGTCAATTACTTTTTTTGCAAAGTTTCAGTCTGTCTGAATCGGAATGCCAGTGTTGTCATTCTTTTGCCAGCTGTCCAAAACGTCCCACGACCTGAGTAACATGGCTTCAATCTACATCGTGGATGTGGACTCAGCCCCCATCTACACGAGATACTTCGACATCAGCTACATCCCATCTACCGTCTTCTTCTTCAACGGACAACACATGAAGGTTGATTATGGGTGAGTGGTGGCATGTTAGGGTTGACATGAGGAGAAGGAAGATAGCCTACGCTGGACTCGGACGCTAGAATACCACAGGCTGGTTTCAGCTGTAACACTCCCCTTCAGTGGATAATCAGGCTTATAGCTAAAACACTGTTGTCCCTTGTCCCCACACAGGTCTCCAGATCACACCAAGTTTGTGGGCAGTTTTAAGACCAAGCAGGACTTCGTGGATCTGATCGAGGTGATCTACAGAGGAGCTATGAGAGGGAAGATGATCGTCCAGAGTCCCATCGACCCTCAGAACATCCCCAAGTACGACCTGCTCTACCACGGGATCTAGCCCCGTCACGACCTGCTCTACCATGGGATCTAGCCCCGTCACGACCTGCTCTACCACGGGATCTAGTTTTTAGATTTCACCACAATTCCCCACCCTTCAGCGCGGTTACAAGCACCCTGGCTGCAGATCTCGTCGGGCGGCCGACAGCACGGTTGGAGCGCTCAAGCTGCCGAGAATTCATGTGAAAAGAAACCGTCTGACGAGCACAGAACGGATTGGCCCAGCCTGGACAATTGTGGTATTGACCTTATCTAGAGACCCCACTGCAGCTGGCGCCATCTCACTTGACCATTCATACTGATGTACTGTTTGTTGAAACTGTCCGTAACTTGACGTTGATATTTCCCTAGGGAAATAGATCTCTATATGAGACGGATACATGTCAGGGTGGACAACGTCCTTTTATTTCTTACAATGAAGACCCATTTACAGCTTGGAGCTGACGGTTCTTGTTGCCTCATAGTGTGAATGCTGAGCCTAATGTATGTCTGGTGAGAAGGTCTGAACCTTTTTTGAACTTTTGTTAATAAATGTGTCACTTCAAATAATGTTGGTTTGATCTCTATCGAGGACCAACAAGAAATCATTATCTGCTAAATTGTTAGCTACATAAAAGTAATAAGACAATTCACAGTGCTGGAGATCCTTGTATTATTTAATCCCAGACAGTGCTGGAGATCCTTGTATTATTTAATATAATATTTAATGTGCTTCTTCTTGAGCCACTCCTTTGTTGCCTTGGCCGTGTGTTTTGGGTCATTGTCATGCTGAAATACCCATCCACGACCCATTTTCAATGCCCTGGCTGAGGGAAGGAGGTTCTCACCCAAGATTTGACGGTACATGGCCCTGTCCATCGTCCCTTTGATGCGGTGAAGTTGTCCTGTCCCCTTAGCAGAAAAACACCCCCAAAGCATAATGTTTCCACCTCCATGTTTGACGGTGGGGATGGTGTTCTTGGGGTCATAGGCAGCATTCCTCCTCCTCCAAACACGGCGAGTTGAGTTGATGCCAAAGAGCTCCATTTTGGTCTCATCTGACCACAACACTTTCACCCAGTTCTCCTCTGAATCATTCAGATGTTCATTGGCAAACTTCAGACGGGCATGTATATGTGCTTTCTTGAGCAGGGGGACCTTGCAGGCGCTGCAGGATTTCAGTCCTTCACGGCGTAGTGTGTTACCAATTGTTTTCTTGGTGACTACGGTCCCAGCTGCCTTGAGATCATTGACAAGATCCTCCTGTGTAGTTCTGGGCTGATTCCTCACCGTTCTCATGATCATTGCAACTCCACGAGGTGAGATCTTGCATGGAGCCCCAGGCCGAGGGAGATTGACAGTTCTTTTGTGTTTCTTCCATTTGCGAATAATCGCACCAACTGTTGTCACCTTCTCACCAAGCTGCTTGGCGATGGTCTTGTAGCCCATTCCAGCCTTGTGTAGGTCTACAATCTTGTCCCTGACATCCTTGGAGAGCTCTTTGGTCTTGGCCATGGTGGAGAGCTTGGAATCTGATTGATTGATTGCTTCTGTGGACAGGTGTCTTTTATACAGGTAACAAGCTGAGATTAGGAGCACTCCCTTTAAGAGTGTGCTCCTAATCTCAGTTTGTTACCTGTATAAAAGACACCTGGGAGCCAGAAATCTTTCTGATTGAGAGGGGGTCAAATACTTATTTCCCTCATTAAAATGCAAATCAATTTATAACATTTTTGACATGTGTTTATCTGGATTTTTTTGTTGTTATTCTGTCTCTCACTGTTCAAATAAACCTACCATTAAAATTATAGACTGATCATGTCTTTGTCAGTGGGCAAACGTACAAAATCAGCAGGGGATCAAATACTTTTTTCCCTCACTGTACAAGACCACTGATAATCTCCCTCGATCTGGGGCTCCACGCAAGATTACATTTACATTTTTTTTACATTTTAGTCATTTAGCAGACGCTCTTATCCAGAGCGACTTACAGGAGCATTTAGGGTTAAGTGCCTTGCTTAAGGGCACATCGACAGATTTTTCACCTAGTCGGCCCGGGGATTAGAACCAGCGACCTGTCGGTTACTGGCACAACGCTCTTAACCACTAAGCTACCTGCCACCCTTAGTTATAATGGTTATTGATGGTTATAATACTATGCTTATTGGTTCCGTGGTTGCCATGGCATCGTAACATAGCCTAGGCAGAGAGCTCTGTAAATATTGTACATATTTTATGTAAAAAAAAATTGGGGGTGGGGGGGGGTTTTTGGCTACTCTATATCCTGTGGTCTTGACTCTCAGAGTTGCAGGATTGTGATTAAAATTCTATATTTTGGCTTGATAGCTATCCGTTTGTCTGGATTCAAATAATCTGTGTTTTTGTTTAATCTGTTTGGAAGTATTACACCAAGGACTGCATACTGTGGCCAGAGGTAGCAGAGGAAGGTCAGGGACTGTTAAGGGAATGCTCCTAACCACTGCCAAGATGTGGAGGCTTTTCAGCAGCCGTGGCATTACCCAGGTGGGTGCTACATTCCTGACTCCAATAGTGACTGACCATTCAGAAAAGGGCTGTTTTTCCAGACTGTCTTTGTTTCTACTTGGCTGTCCCGTCGATGCCCTCTCCTCTGAACCTACAATGCCTTTCCAGCACAAATTGCCTCAACTCCCAAGCCGACAGACTTTCAATCTCCATCATCTGAACGTTTTACTTTTTATGCGCTTTGAGATTCTTTGAAAAGCGCTATACAAGTTAAAAAATGTATTCATTATCTTTAAGTCATGCTCTACAACATTCGGAGAGTACGACCCTGCCTTACACAGGAAGCGGCACAGGTCCTAATCCAGGCACTTGTCATCTCCCGTCTGGACTACTGCAACTCGCTGTTGGCTGGCCTCCCTGCCTGTGCCATTAAACCCCTACAACTCATCCAGAATGCCGCAGCCCGTCTGGTGTTCAACCTTCCCAAGTTCTCTCACGTCACCCCCCTCCTCCGCACACTCCACTGGCTTCCAGTTGAAGCTCGCATCCGCTACAAGACCATGGTGCTTGCCTATGGAGCAGTGAGGGGAACGGCACCTCTGTACCTTCAGGCTCTGATCAGTCCCTACACCCAAACGAGGCCATTGCGCTCATCCACCTCTGGCCTGCTGGCTCCCCTTCCTCTGCGGAAGCACAGCTCCCGCTCAGCCCAGTCAAAACTGTTCGCTGCTCTGGCACCCCAATGGTGGAACAAGCTCCCTCACGACGCCAGGACAGCGGAGTCACTCACCACCTTCCGGAGACATTTGAAACCCCACCTCTTTAAGGATTACCTGGGATAGGATAAAGTAATCCTTCTACCCCCCCCCCCCAAAAAAAAAATTGTAAAGTGGTTATCCCACTGGCTATAGGGTGAACGCACCAATTGGTGAGTCGTTCTGGATAAGAGCGTCTGCTAAATGACGTAAATGTGCCCTTGAGCAAGGCACTTAACCCTAATTGCTCCTGTAAGTCGCTCTGGTTAAGAGCGTCTGCTAAATGACTAAAATGTAAAATGTAAACCCAAACATGCCTAGTAGGCTAGGTCTACTGTGTAGCATAGGCCTACTATGTATTGTTGATACATTGAGTAATTTAATTGGACCATTAACTGTGTCATCCTAAAAGATTTTAAATGCATTATCCACGTGTGGTTGTATTGAGTTTTAAATGATCAAATAAATGTAAGTGATTATAAGTGGTCATAGAACGCTGTCATTCTGGCTCAATGCAGTTCGGTCAACAGAGAGGAGAGGGAAAACAGAAGTGTGGTCATGTTCCAAAAATACACACACGCATACTGTGTCACACGCACACAAAACATACAAACAGAAAAAGGTAATGACGCCTGAATCTGTGGGTCTTTCTGCAGGACTGTTCTGAACAGAATGAGGAGAGTTGTCCAGAGGGAGAGGAACAGAGAGGGGGAACAAACCGTGGGATCAAAATGATCACAAGAACGGTGAGCAAAAATCCCAGAACCACACGGGGGGACCTAGTGAATGACCTGCAGAGAGCTGGGACCAAAGTAACAAAGCCTACCATCAGTAACACACTACGCCGCCAGGGACTCAAATCCTGCGGTGCCAGACGTGTCCCCCTGCTTAAGCCAGTACATGTCCAGGCCCGTCTGAAGTTTGGGAGAATGTCATATGGTCAGATGAAACCAAAATAGAACTTTTTGGTAAAAACTCAACTCATCGTGTTTGGAGGACAAAGAATGCTGAGTTGCATCCAAAGAACACCATACCTACTGGAAACTTCATGCTTTGGGGCTGTTTTTCTGCAAAGGGACCAGGACGACTGATCCGTGTAAAGGAAAGAATGAATGGGGCCATGTATCGTGAGATTTTGAGTGAAAACCTCCTTCCATCAGCAAGGGCATTGAAGATGAAACGTTGCTGGGTCTTTCAGCATGACAATGATCCCAAACACACCGCCCGGGCAACAAAGGAGTGGCTTCTTAAGAAGCATTTCAAGGTCCTGGAGTGGCCTAGCCAGTCTCCAGATCTCAACCCCATAGAAAATCTTTGGAGGGAGTTGAAAGTCTGTGTTGCCCAGCGACAGCCCCAAAACATCACTGTTCTAGAGGAGATCTGCATGGAGGAATGGGCCAAAATACCAGCAACAGTGTGTGAAAACCTTGTGAAGACTTACAGAAAACGTTTGACCTGTGTCATTGCCAACAAAGGGTATACAACAAAGTATTGAGAAACTTTTGTTATTGACCAAATACTTATTTTCCACCATAATTTGCAAATAAATTCATAAAAAATCCTACAATGTGATTTTCTGGAGAAAAAATCTCATTTTGTCTGTCATAGTTGACGTGTACCTATGATGAAAATTACAGGCCTCTCTCATCTTTTTAAGTGGGAGAATTTGCACAATTGGTGGCTGACTAAATACTTTTTTTCCCCACTGTATGAGCCCAGACAGTGCTGGGGATCCTTGTATTATATAATCCCAGGCACCACAGGCTGAATGACTTGCATCAGTTTGGAGATTTGTTGGTATTTTGGTCCATTTAATATGAGTATTTTCAAAAAGTAAACAAAAATGTCAAACTTGATGAATGGATATTTTCTTTAGTTTATCATACTGCAGTCATCAACATTTTTCATGAATTTTAACCACTTTAAAATGGACATGCATCAATCATGTAAAAGCCCATTTCATAGAGAATGTTACAAACTGAACTACATTTAGTAACTTCCTTTTGAAGAGATGGTGATTGGGTCTAAACAGGCTTTTGGCGTTTGGTAAGTCTTCATTCAGTGAACTTCTCGTTACCTGACGTTTCCAGAAAGTCAGACTTCCCACACCAACTCATTATTCTCCGTTTCTGAAGCATCTGCATTCCCTGTGTTGTGTGGTGACCCTTAGATATATTCATTCCCTGTGTTGTGTGGTGACCCTTAGATATATTCATTCACTGTGTTGTGTCGTGACCCTTAGATATATTCATTCACTGTGTTGTGTGGTGACCCTTAGATATATTCATTCCCTGTGTTGTGTGGTGACCCTTAGATATATTCATTCCCTGTGTTGTGTGGTGACCCTTAGATATATTCATTCACTGTGTTGTGTGGTGACCCTTAGATATATTCATTCACTGTGTTGTGTGGTGACCCTTAGATATATTCATTCACTGTGTTGTGTGGTGACCCTTAGATATATTCATTCACTGTGTTGTGTGGTGACCCTTAGATATATTCATTCCCTGTGTTGTGTGGTGACCCTTAGATATATTCATTCACTGTGTTGTGTGGTGACCCTTAGATATATTCATTCACTGTGTTGTGTGGTGACCCTTAGATATATACTCCAGACTTGCCCAGAGGGAATTGTTGATATGCTGTACATTCTTTTATTCTAGATAACATTTTTATTTGGAAAAATGTGCCATTTTACAGATAGAAAGATGGAAAAAAAGTATTTATCCACAATCTGCTGTGGACACGTCCGGTCCTGGAGTGTCCTTAACAAAATGAAACAAAAATATTTAGGCCGACTTCATCCAGTGTCCAGAAAAATGTATTAGCATGAATTAGACACTTACTGAGCAAAAGGCCACAAGATAAACCCTCAATTCCAAACGTGCCCCTTTGTACTTCACTGGTGCTGTCAGGGCGCCAGGTAGCTTTAGTGGGTAAGAGCGTTGTGCCAGTAACCGAAAGGTCGCTGGTTCTAATCCCCGAGCCGACTAGGTGAAAAATCTGTCGATGTGCCCTTGAGCAAGGCACTTAACCCCTAATTGCTCCTGTAAGTCGCTCTGGATAAGAGCGTCTGCTAAATGACTTAAACGTAAATGTCAGAGCGGCCCGGTGTGAGGTCTGATCTGTCCCACGGTGCTCCTGTACTTCACTGGTGCTGTCAGGGCGGCCCGGTGTGAGGTCTGATCTGGCCCACGGTGCTCCTGTACTTCACTGGTGCTGTCAGGGCGGCCCGGTGTGAGGTCTGATCTGGCCCACGGTGCTCCTGCTGCGGGTCACCATACTAAAGCTGGTGGGTGCTTTGGGACTCAGTGTTTTGGAGAAGAACCTGAACACAGACTCCATGCAGACAGCTGGAGCCGCCTCGTGACTCTGTGTCCCGGCTGACATCTGAGGGCATCCTGCTTTCAGCGACCCCACCGGCTGGTTCAGGGGCTTGGAGCTCAGCACCCACCTAAAAAGACAAATGGGTTACGGAATGTGCAATGTCAAAGATAATATATTGTCAATTACTTCCCTGGTTATATAAAAGACATCATCCCACCTCCTGGAGCGCGTCTTCAGCCACTCCCGGCCCTCCGCGTCCAATGGCTGGTGCCACAGGCTGTGGGAGGAGTCCAGGAAGGCCGCCGCCCACACCTGCCTCACCACTTGCTGCGGGCGTCGGCACAGCAGGTCCACGAACGCCAGGCCTCCGTAACCGTGCGCTACCACGACGACGCGCCGGGAGATGCAGCGCGACACTAGGAGGTCCCAGACGCGGTGCACGTGCTCCTCCGGGGTCTCCCCAACGCCTCCTCCCCTGGTTGGGGTTCATCAGGAGGACAGAGCTGCCCTCCTCCAGGGCCCTCCTCACGTAGGGCATCATGCTGCCTCTCTCCAGCCCCTCGCTGGCAGCAGCCCTCCAGCTCCACAGGCCACAGCGCATCGTTCCCCGGTCCTGGACCACCAGCAGCAGGGTGGCAGGGCTCTCCAGGGCCCCAGGGGATAGGTAGACGTAGCCCTGGCTGGGGGCTCCTCGCTGGGGGCTGAAGGAGACCCCGTGGTCCCCATGGCCCTTGGGCTCTGCTGGAGGTGGGAGGTAGAGCCTGGTGAGGTGCAGCTGCTCCTCCAGGAGAGAGTGAACGTGTTGGGTGACGTGAAGACACAACGCCTGGTCCTCCCTCTGGGTGGCGTCCGGGTCACAGCCCCGCTGGAACCGGAACGAGAAGGGCTCCTGGGTGACCCGGTGACACAGACACCCGTCCGAGGTGAAGCGATACGGGAAGACTGAGGGAGGGGACACAGCCTGACCCCGCTGGCTCTGGGTCTGACCCTGGGTCTTAGCGGTGTCCACCATTAACTCCATCCTGGTGCAAAGCAGAAAGGGAGATGGTAAACACAGGGGGGAGCTATCTGATCCCGTTAGCCTCTAGCCCAGGAGGCTATCTGATCCCGTTAGCCTCTAGCCCAGGAGGCTATCTGATCCCGTTAGCCTCTAGCCCAGGAGGCTATCTGATCCCGTTAGCCTCTAGCCCAGGAGGCTATCTGATCCTGTTAGCCTATCTGATCCTGTTAGCCTCTAGCCCAGGAGGCTATCTGATCCCGTTAGCCTTTAGCTTAGGAGGCTATCTGATCCCGTTAGCCTCTAGCCCTAGGAGGCTATCTGATCCCGTTAGCCTCTAGCCTAGGAGGTCTATCTGATCCCGTTAGCCTCTAGCCCAGAGGCTATCTGATCCCCCAGAGTGATCTGATCCCGTTAGCCTCTAAGCCCAGGAGGCTCCCGTTAGCCTCTAGCCCAGGAGGCTATCTGATCCCGTTAGCCTCTAGCCCAGGAGGCTATCTGATCCCGTTAGCCTCTAGCCCAGGAGGCTATCTGATCCCGTTAGCCTCTAGCCCAGGAGGCTATCTGATCCCGTTAGCCTCTAGCCCAGGAGGCTATCTGATCCCGTTAGCCTCTAGCCCAGGAGGCTATCTGATCCCGTTAGCCTCTAGCCCAGGAGGCTATCTGATCCCGTTAGCCTCTAGCCCAGGAGGCTATCTGATCCTGTTAGCCTTTAGCCTAGGAGGCTATCTGATCCCGTTAGCCTCCTAGCCTAGGAGGCTATCTGATCCCGTTATAGCCTAGCAGTACTGAGTAAGCAAGCACATCATTATTTGTAGTCAGGGATCATTTTACATTTCATGTAATAGATAGTGGGGTCCCAAATTATTGACACCCTTTGATAAAGATGAGCAAAAACGACTGTATAAAAATAATACAAATACTGAGCTATATTGTATGCTACATTTTTTGTGGGTAATTATATTATTTTATGCTAATACAATTGCTCCACTGGTGTGCGTAGCCAAAGAGCTCTATGTTCATGTCATCCGGCTAATGTAAACGCCTGGAGTTCGCTATACGGCATTGGCACTTGGATTGGAACCGGTGCTCTTTGGCCAGGCACACCGGTGGTGGGTTTGGAGTCTAAATAAGGATGCATGAGTAGAACATAACTGTAAAGTATGGTGGTGGATCTTTGATGTTATGGGGGCTGTTTTGCTTCCACTGGTCCTAAGGGGCCCTTGTTAAGGTCAACAGCATCATGAACTTTACCAAGTACCAGGACATTTTAGCCCAAAACCTGGTTGCCTCTGTCAGGTAGCTGAAACTTGGCCTCAAGTGGATCTTCCAGCAAGACAATGACCCCAAGCACACATCAAAATCCACAAATAAATGGTTAATTGGCCACAAAATGTAAATGTTGCAATGGCCATCTCAGTCTCCGGACTTCAAACCCATTGAAACCCCGTGTTTTGAATTGAAGAGGGCTTCTCCATGAGATTCTCCATAAGCACATTTATACAGTCATTTTTGCTCGTCTTTATCAATGGTGTCAATCCTATTCTAATCAATAAAGGTAAAATGGTTTGCATTGCCATGTATTTTATCCTAGGATTTATTTTGCATTGGATTTGTCAGTCCGTTCAGACGTCCATTTATCATCATGGCTATTGGCTAATAGCATCCCTCCTCACCAAAACATACTATCATCATGGCTATTGCCTAATAGCATCCCCCCTCACCAAAACATACATCATCATGGGCTATTGGCAATAGCATCCCTCCTCACCAAAACATACTAATCCATCATGGCTATTGGCTAATAGCATCCTCCTCACCAAAACATACTATCAATCATGGCTATTGGGCTAATAGCATCCCTCCTCTTTAATCATCAATGGCTATTGGCTAATAGCATCCTCCCTTTACATCATGGCTATTGGTAATACATCCTCCTCTTTTCATCATGGATTTGGCTCCTAACTCCCCTCTTATCATCATGGCTATTGGCTAATAGCATCCCTCCTCTTTATCATCATGGCTATTGGCTAATAGCATCCCTCCTCTTTATCATCATGGCTATTGGCTAATAGCATCCCTCCTCACCAAAACATACTATCATCATGGCTATTGGCTAATAGCATCCCTCCTCTTTATCATCATGGCTATTGGCTAATAGCATCCCTCCTCTTTATCATCATGGCTATTGGCTAATAGCATCCCTCCTCACCAAAACATACTATCATCATGGCTATTGGCTAATAGCATCCCTCCTCTTTATCATCATGGCTATTGGCTAATAGCATCCCTCCTCCCAACATACTCATCATGGCTATTGGCTAATAGCATCCCTCCTCACCAAAACATACTATCATCATGGCTATTGGCTAATAGCATCCCTCCTCCCAACATATCATCATGGCTATTGGCTAATAGACCTCCTCAACCAAAAAATCATGGCTATTGCTAAGCATCCTCCTCACCAAAACATACTATCATCATGGCTATTGGCTAATAGCATCCCTCCTCACCAAAACATACTATCATCATGGCTATTGGCTAATAGCATCCCTCCTCACCAAAACATACTATCATCATGGCTATTGGCTAATAGCATCCCTCCTCACCAAAACATACTATCATCATGGCTATTGGCTAATAGCATCCCTCCTCACCAAAACATACTATCATCATGGCTATTGGCTAATAGCATCCCTCCTCACCAAAACATACTATCATCATGGCTATTGGCTAATAGCATCCCTCCTCACCAAAACATACTATCATCATGGCTATTGGCTAATAGCATCCCTCCTCTTTATCATCATGGCTATTGGCTAATAGCATCCCTCCTCACCAAAACATACTATCATCATGGCTATTGGCTAATAGCATCCCTCCTCACCAAAACATACTATCATCATGGCTATTGGCTAATAGCATCCCTCCTCACCAAAACATACTATCATCATGGCTATTGGCTAATAGCATCCCTCCTCACCAAAACATACTATCATCATGGCTATTGGCTAATAGCATCCCTCCTCACCAAAACATACTATCATCATGGCTATTGGCTAATAGCATCCCTCCTCACCAAAACATACTATCATCATGGCTATTGGCTAATAGCATCCCTCCTCACCAAAACATACTATCATCATGGCTATTGGCTAATAGCATCCCTCCTCACCAAAACATACTATCATCATGGCTATTGGCTAATAGCATCCCTCTTCACCAAAACATACCTGGAGAAAGTGACGCGTTGTCACTTGTTAGCTTGTTAGCCTAAAATAGGCGCTGTATGCGTTCTGGCGATCAGCTGTGTCCAAAAAACCGCAAAGAAGGCACTAAACGTTACTTTACTCTCGATTGAATATTAGTAATGACTAACTCCGATGATGCTTTGACAGATGGAAGCTACAAACGAATAGCGACGATGGGGATCTCCCCAACCCCCATCTATAGGTCAAGGTGGTATGGAACTACGGCGTGACACAATCAGTCACGAGATATATATCATGAAATCTAATACATATTTTTTTAAATATTTGTTTTACTTCGAGATGACAAGCTTCAACCACACAGAGATGCTTTTATTTAAATATTTAAATTGTATTGTACATTTAATTCACACTCTTTATTGCTGGCAATATGTATGAAAGTATAGTGCATGTATTGTTGAGCAATATGCTATGGCCATTTCAGGGCTATCAGCTTTATCCCCACATTGGCAATTGTTTCACCATGAATGTATTATGAAGTATATGAGTTGTCTGGAGAATATATCCTATTTTCACAGTATCATGGTTGCTAGACCTTGTCTCTATATCTGCCGGGTGCTGTGAGCGTCAAAGTCTGTGGTGACGGTTGGTGGCTTGTATCCAAAGGACCTTTTCCTTGATAATCCTCTATTTTCTTCTCCTCAGATGACCCTGCCGTCACACAGGGTTTATGAATATTGTCATATGCACACTCTATGCTGCAATGTATGAAGTATAGGCATGTATTGTTGAGGCAATTTCTATGCCAATTACTAGGGCTATAGCTTCCCCACATTGGCATGTTCAACCATTTTGATAATCAGGTATATGATTTCTGGAGAATATCCTATTTCACAGTACATCAGGTTGCTAGATCTTATCTACTATCCTGCCCGGGTGCTTGGAGCATCAAGTCGTTGGATGTTGGTGCTTGTACCAAATGGACTCTTTTCCTGTGCTGAATCCGGTCTATTTCTGTTCTCCCTCAGTGACCCTGCCGTCATACAGGGGGTTGGACCTCTGGTGCATCTGCAGCAACACAGGGTCAGAGGTCAGAGGTTAGGGACAAGGTCAAGGATGTGGTTGATAAGAGGCAAGGATAGTCTTGGGTCTTCACTCGACCAGCATAAATACTAACAGCTCTGGCTCGCTTACTTCCGCCAGCCCTATCAGCACTCTGACGAAACTCTTTACTCAGACCAGCCTAATCACACTCTGGACGTTCTTTTACTCCGACCAGGCCATCAGCAGCCCCTGGACGTTCTGTTTACTCCGGACCAGGCCCTAATCAGCAGCTCTGGACGTTCTGCTTACTCTCGGACCAGGCCCTAATCAGCAGCTCTGGACGTTCTGCTTACTCTGGACCAGGCCCTAATCAGCAGCTCTGGACGTTCTGTTTACTCCGGACCAGGCCCTAATCAGCAGCTCTGGACGTTCTGCTTACTCTGGACCAGGCCCTAATCAGCAGCTCTGGACGTTCTGCTTGACTCCGGACCAGGCCCTAATCAGCAGCTCTGGACGTTCTGCTTACTCCGGACCAGCCTAATCGGACTTCGCCTACTCCGACCAGCCTAATCGCACTCTGGACGTTCTGCTTACTCCGGACCAGGCCCTAATCAGCAGCTCTGGACGTTCTGTTTACTCCGGACCAGGCCCTAATCAGCAGCTCTGGACGTTCTGCTTACTCCGGACCAGGCCCTAATCAGCAGCTCTGGACGTTCTGCTTACTCCGGACCAGGCCCTCTGGACCAGGCTATTTGTACCATAAATGTGAGATTTGAACCTTGGAGTATGCAGCATTACTAGTTATTGTGTCTGGTCCTCTTATGATACATAATTATTTTGGGGGGATTATGTAGATTACATTTTCGTTTACATTTAGTTACATTTAACTGGTTGAATCCCATCATTAATTAGCCCATTCATATTGCACAATGTTCAGTACGTTTTTTCATATCGGACATACTGCACCGTAGTACACCATTTCCTGAACATTGTGTCGCAGTAAAAGGGGGTTTCATTCTACTCAGGAGCACTTCTAGTTTCCAAATCCACAGAGTTTCCACCCAGAGGAGTGTCGCTACTCAGGGGGGGGTCCACTAGTTTCCAAATCCACAGAGTTTCCACCCAGAGGAGTGTCGCTGCTCAGGGGGGTCCACTAGTTTCCAAATCCACAGAGTTTCCACCCAGAGGAGTGTCGCTACTCAGGGGGGTCCACTAGTTTCCAAATCCACAGAGTTTCCACCCAGAGGAGTGTCGCTGCTCAGGGGGGGTCCACATAGTTTCCAAATCCACAGAGTTTCCACCCAGAGGAGTGTCGCTACTCAGGGGGGTCCACTAGTTTCCAAATCCACAGAGTTTCCACCCAGAGGAGTGTCGCTGCTCAGGGGGGGTCCACTAGTTTCCAAATCCACAGAGTTTCCACCCAGAGGAGTGTCGCTGCTCAGGGGGGGTCCACTAGTTTCCAAATCCACAGAGTTTCCACCCAGAGGAGTGTCGCTACTCAGGGGGGGGGTCCACTAGTTTCCAAATCCACAGAGTTTCCACCAGAGGGGTCCACTAGTTTCCAAATCCACAGAGTTTCCACCCAGAGGAGTGTCGCTACTCGGAGGGTCCACTAGTTTCCAAATCCACAGAGTTCCACCCAGGGGGTCGCCACGCGGGAGGGTCCACTAGTTTCCAAATCCACAGAGTTTCCACCCAGAGGAGTGTCGCTGCTCAGGGGGTCCACTAGTTTCCAAATCCACAGAGTTTCCACCCAGAGGAGTGTCGCTACTCAGGGGGGTCCACTAGTTTCCAAATCCACAGAGTTTCCACCCAGAGGAGTGTCGCTGCTCAGGGGGGTCATTCTACTATCTCTACACAATGGACAGATAATTTTGTAAGGTGCAATAAATGATAGAAGTACACAAACAAAAAACATAATTATTTGTAGGCTTGACATTTATTACATTTTTTATGACAATATCTTATAGAACTACTTTTAATTATTCTTTGTATGATAACTTAGTATAAAATGTATTAATAATTGTGTACATTTTCCATAATTTCCGCACTAATTATTAATTAACAAAGTATACAGGATGGAACTTTTATTCTGAAGGGTTGCAAAAAATCCGTGACCCGGAAGTACTCTGTCATTCTTACCCGCTTCATAGCGGTGCGACCTTGTGCAAGCGTGATTTTATAAACGAACCTATTTATCGTAACCTATAATAGTTGTTTCATTGAAATGATGGTGAAGATATCATAAAAGATCAATTTCTAACATAGTTAATAGTAAATAACTTGCAGCTATGCTTTCTCTAATCAAGTCCGCTCTTGTCGGATTGGCCAACGGTGGTAGATCAACGGGGGTCCAAGGTAAGGGGGAGACTTGTGTCGCTGCAAACACTAGCTAGCTGTGAATGGCTGCCCTACAAACCAACCAGCTAGATGATCTTAAAGAAATTATCATGATTAATGATGTATTCTTGCATCTTGACACGTTTGAATACCTGCCTGCAGCCACTAGTATGATAGCTGGACTGGCTAGCTAACGGCTTTAGCTAGCTAGCAGCAATATAAAACAGTGTTTGTTTGTTGTCCAGATGTCCTGCAGAGCCATTTGAAGGTCCTGTCTGCTGGGATGAAGACATACGAGGTGCCTCCAGACTACAGCGGTAACTAACTTACTTTGCATCTTAACAATCAGTCATCTGAACTGGCTTCCTTGAATGAATTAATCAATTAAGCATTGTATTGACCCCTCTTAGCTAGAATGAATCAATTAAGCATTGTATTGACCCCTCTTAGCTAGAATGAATGAAGCATTGTATTGACCCCTCTTAGCTAGAATGAATGAAGCATTGTATTGACCCCTCTTAGCTAGAATGAATGAAGCATTGTATTGACCCCTCTTAGCTAGAATGAATGAAACATTGTATTGACCCCTCTTAGCTAGAATGAATGAAGCATTGTATTGACCCCTCTTAGCTAGAATGAATGAAGCATTGTATTGACCCCTCTTAGCTAGAATGAATGAAACATTGTATTGACCCCTCTTAGCTAGAATGAATGAATGAAGCATTGTATTGACCCCTCTTAGCTAGAATGAATGAAAGCATTGTATTGACCCTCTTAGCTAGAATGAAGAAAGCATTGGATTGACCCTCTTACTAGATGAAGGAAGCATTGTATGGACCCCTCTTAGCTAGAATGAATGAAGCATTGTATTGACCCCTCTTAGCTAGAATGAATGAAGCATCTATTGACCCCTCTTAGCTAATGAATGAAGCAGGTATTTGACCCCTCTAGCTAGAATGGATGAAGCATTGTATTGACTCCTCTTAGCTAGAATGAATGAAGCATTGTATTGACTCCTCTTAGCTAGAATGAATGAAGTATTGGATTGACCCCTCTTAGCTAGAATGGCGACAAGTTGATGGTCACAGTGATGGAGGTCAAGGATTCAGTTTGCATCATAACAACATGACATCGTGTCAGTCAAGGTTTCTGACCACACACAAACACACACACACACAAACACACACACACTCTGGCTACAGGTCAAAGGTCAAGATCACCCAGGCTCCATACACGTTTACCTTGACCCTGTCTGTGACCCTGTCTGTGACCCTGTCGGTGACCCTGTGACCCTGTCTGTGACCCCCTTCCCAACCCCTGTAGAGGTTGTGCTGCCTGAACGGCCCAAGCTGAAGTTTCTGAACAAGGTGCCGAACTTTAAGAAGGCGAGGAAGGAGATGAAGAAGCTAAGAGACATCCAGGGACCAGCCCAGACAGCCAACACCTTCACCAAGGGACAGTATGGCATCGTGGTGAGTGTGTGTGTGTGTGTGTGTGTGTGTGTGTGGTGTGTGTGTGTGTGTGTGTGTGTGTGAGTGTGAGTGTGTGTGTGTGTGTGTGTGTGTGTACCCCATGTGTTCAATACACAGAGAACACCGTCTACATGCCTAGGAGGGTTATGTGTCAAAATACTCTCCCATCAGGGCCTGTGGATGTAGTTCCATTGATCAAGGCTTTCCCCAGGGCCTGTGGATGTAGTTCCATTGATCAAGGCTTCCCTCCTGGGCCTGTGGATGTAGTTCCCATTGATCAAAGGCTTTCCCCTGGGCCTGTGGATGTAGTTCCTTTGATCAAGGCTTTCCCCTGGGCCTGTGGATGTAGTTCCATTGATCAAGGCTTCCCCCTGGGCCTGTGGATGTAGTTCCATTGATCAAGGCTTTCCCCTGGGCCTGTGGATGTAGTTCCATTGATCAAGGCTTCCCCCTGGGCCTGTGGATGTAGTTCCATTGATCAAGGCTTCCCCTGGGCCTGTGGATGTAGTTCCATTGATCAAGGCTTCCTCTGGGCCTGTGGATGTAGTTCCATTGATCAAGGCTTCCCCTGGGCCTGTGGATGTAGTTCCATTGATCAAGGCTTCCCCTGGGCCTGTGGATGTAGTTCCATTGATCAAGGCTTCCCCTGGGCCTGTGGATGTAGTTCCATTGATCAAGGCTTCCCCCTGGGCCTGTGGATGTAGTTCCATTGATCAAGGCTTCCCCTGGGCCTGTGGATGTAGTTCCATTGATCAAGGCTTCCCCCTGGGCCTGTGGATGTAGTTCCATTGATCAAGGCTTTCCCCTGGGCCTGTGGATGTAGTTCCATTGATCAAGGCTTTCCCCTTGGGCCTGTGGGATGTAGTTCCTTTTGTCAAGGCTTTCCCCTGGGCCTGTGGATGTAGTTCCTTTGATCAAGGCTTTCCCCTGGGCCTGTGGGATGTAGTTCCATTGATCAGAGGCTTCCCTCCTGGGCCTGTGGATGTAGTTCCTTTGATCAAGGCTTTCCCCTGGGCCTGTGGATGTAGTTCCATTGATCAAGGCTTTCCCCTGGGCCTGTGGATGTAGTTCCATTGATCAAGTCTTCCCCCTGGCCTGTGGATGTAGTTCCATTGATCAGGCTTTCCCCTGGGCCTGTGGATGTAGTTCCATTGATCAAGGCTTCCCCCTGGGCCTGTGGATGTAGTTCCATTGATCAAGGCTTTCCCCTGGGCCTGTGGATGTAGTTCCATTGATCAAGGCGCTCCCCTGGGCCTGTGGATGTAGTTCCATTGATCAAGGCTTTCCCCTGGGCCTGTGGATGTAGTTCCATTGATCAAGGCTTCCCCCTGGGCCTGTGGATGTAGTTCCATTGATCAAGGCTTCCCTCCTGGGCCTGTGGATGTAGTTCCATTGATCAAGGCTTTCCCCTGGGCTGTGGATGTAGTTCCATTGATCAAGGCTTCCCCCTGGGCTGTGGATGTAGTTCCATTGATCAAGGCTTTCCCCTGGGCCTGTGATTGTTGATCAATCGGTGATGGATGTAGTTTCTCATTATCAAGGCTTCCCTCCTGGCCTGTGGATGTAGTTCCATGATCAAGGCTTCCCTCCTGGGCCTGTGGATGTAGTTCCTTTCAAGGCTTCCCGCCTGGGCTGTGGTGTATCCATGATCAAGCTTCGTCCTGGCTGTGGATGTAGTTCATGATCAGGTTCCTCGGCTGGGATGTAGTTCCTGATCAAGGCTTCCCTGGGCTGTGGATTAGTTCCTTATCAAGGCTTCCCTCCGGGCCGGGAGTAGTTCCTTGATCAAGGCTTCCCCTGGGCTGGGATGTAGTTCCTGATCAGGCTTACCCGGGCCTGTGATGTACGTCATGATCAAGGCTGTCCTGGGCTGGGAGTAGTTCTTGTCAGGCTTCCTGGGCTGTGGAGTGTAGTTCCATGATCAAGGCTCCCTCTGGCCTGTGGATGTAGTATGATCAAGGCCTTCCCTGGCCTGGATGAGTTCATTGATCAGCTTCCCCGGGCTGGGATGTAGTTCCTAGATCAAGGTCCCTCTGGGCTGTGGATGTAGTTCCATGATCAAGCTTCCCCTGGCCTGTGGATGTAGTCATTGACAGGTTCCTGGGCCTGGATGGTATTCCTTGATCAAGGCTTCCCCTGGGGCCTGGGATGATTCATTGATCAGGCTTCCCTGGCTGATTGTTCATGATCATTTCCTCTGTGATTATTCATGATCAAGGCTTCCCCTGGGCCTGTGGATGTAGTTCCTTGATCAAGGCTTCCCCCTGGGCCTGTGGATGTAGTTCCATTGATCAAGGCTTTCCCCTGGGCCTGTGGATGTAGTTCCATTGATCAAGGCTTTCCCCTGGGCCTGTGGATGTAGTTCCATTGATCAAGGCTTCCCCTGGGCCTGTGGATGTAGTTCCATTGATCAAGGCTTTCCCCTGGGCCTGTGGATGTAGTTCCATTGATCAAGGCTTCCCCTGGGCCTGTGGATGTAGTTCATTGATCAAGGCTTCCCCTGGGCTGTGGATGTAGTTCCATTGATCAAGGCTTCCCCTGGGCCTGTGGATTGTAGTTCCATTGATCAAGGCTTCCCCTGGGCCTGTGGATGTAGTTCCATTGATCAAGGCTTTCCCCTGGGCCTGCGGATGTAGTTCCATTGATCAAGGCTTCCCCTGGGCCTGTGGAGTAGTTCCATTGATCAAGGCTTTCCCCCTGGGCCTGTGGATGTAGTTCCATTGATCAAGGCTTCCCCTGGGCCTGTGGATGTGTTCCATGATCAAGGCTTCCCCCTGGGCTGTGGATGTAGTTCCATTGATTCAAGGCTTCCCCCTGGGCCTGGATGTAGTTCAATTGATGCAGGGCTTGTCCCCTGGGCCTGTGGATGTAGTTCCAATTGGATCAAGGCTGTCCCGGCCTGGGCCTTGAGGATGTTAGTTTCTATTGGATCAAAAGGCATTCCCCCCTAAAGGTCAATGTTCCAGAATTGTTCTGTGACTGATCAAAGTTATGATTTCGTTTCTTCACATTTTCAAACCCCCTCCTCCACTTCTTACCTAATCATTCTCCTCTCCTCTCCTCTCCTCTCCTCTCCTCTCCTCTCCTCTCCTCTCCTCTCCTCTCCTCTCCTCTCCATCTCCTCTCCGCTCGTCCGTCCTCGTCTTCGTCTCGTCTCCGTCCCCTCATCCTCAAGGCGCTGAGGCGTAGGGGTTACCCTCACCAACTTCGGTTCACATGGAGAGTAATGAGGCGTCATGACCATCAACAGGAGGATGGACCCTCGAACCACCTTCGCCCGCTGGCGCATTAACGCCCCCTACAAGCCCATCACCAGGAAGGGCCTGGGCCAGAGGATGGGAGGGGGGAAGGGGGCGATAGACCACTACGTAACGCCGGTGAAGTACGGACGGATGATTGTGGAGGTGGGGGGTCGGCTGGAACTGGGGGAGGTGGAGCCTATCCTCAAGGAGGTGGCCAAGAAACTGCCCTTCCCTGCCAAGGTCAGTTCCCCGCTGGGGATAAATACAGGTTGAAGAAATGGGGCCAAAATCTAGGGGTGGTGCTGGTCAATCACAGTAGCACCCTCTCTTTTTATATGCAGGTATATGTTGAAAACAACAAAACTAGACGGGTATTTGCAAGTTCCCTGGGAGGCTTGGGATATTGAATTCTACTGTGGTAACATCACAGACCTTATTACATTCTACCATGCCACCCTATAGGGAGGACTATGAATCTGATTGTAAAGACGTGTATAATTTCCTCTGATTCTAATCCTATTCCTGACCTCTAACCTCTGACCTCTCTCTCCACCAGGTAGTGTCCAGAGAGAGCCTTGGTAGCAGGAACACTATACCTGATCCTGTCCTTATGTAACCTCTGACCTCTTGACCTCTCTCCACCAGGTAGTGTCCAGAGAGAGCCTGGTAGGAGGAACACTATACCTGATCCTGTCCTTATGTAACCTGACCTTGACCTCTCTCCACCAGGTAGTGTCCAGAGAGAGCCTTGGTAGCAGGAACACTATACCTGATCCTGTCCTTATGTAACCTCTGACCTCTGACCTCTCTCCACCAGGTAGTGTCCAGAGAGAGCCTTGGTAGCGGGAACACTATACCTGATCCTGTCCTTATGTAACCTCTGACCTCTGACCTCTCTCTCCACCAGGTAGTGTCCAGAGAGAGCCTTGGTAGCAGGAACACTATACTGATCCTGTCCTTATGTAACCTCTGACCTCTCTCTCCACCAGGTAGTGTCCAGAGAGAGCCTTGGTAGCAGGAACACTATACCTGATCCTGTCCTTATGTAACCTCTGACCTCTGACCTCTCTCTCCACCAGGTAGTGTCCAGAGAGAGCCTTGGTAGCAGGAACACTATACCTGATCCTGTCCTTATGTAACCTCTGACCTCTCTCCTACCAGGTAGTGTCCAGAGAGAGCCTTGGTAGCAGGAACACTATACCTGATCCTGTCCTTATGTAACCTCTGACCTCTGACCTCTCTCCACCAGGTAGTGTCCAGAGAGAGCCTTGGTAGCAGGAACACTATACCTGATCCTGTCCTTATGTGACCTCTGACCTCTGACCTCTCTCTCCACCAGGTAGTGTCCAGAGAGAGCCTTGGTAGCAGGAACACTATACCTGATCCTGTCCTTATGTAACCTCTGACCTCTGACCTCTCTCTCCACCAGGTAGTGTCCAGAGAGAGCCTTGGTAGCAGGAACACTATACCTGATCCTGTCCTTATGTAACCTCTGACCTCTCTCCACCAGGTAGTGTCCAGAGAGAGCCTTGGTAGCAGGAACACTATAGCTGATCCTGTCCTTATGTAACCTCTGATCTCTGACCTCTCTCCACCAGGTAGTGTCCAGAGAGAGCCTTGGTAGCGGGAACACTATACCTGATCCTGTCCTTATGTAACCTCTGACCTCTCTCCACCAGGTAGTGTCCAGAGAGAGCCTTGGTAGCAGGAACACTATACCTGATCCTGTCCTTATGTAACCTCTGACCTCTCTCCACCAGGTAGTGTCCAGAGAGAGCCTTGGTAGCAGGAACACTATACCTGATCCTGTCCTTATGTAACCTCTGACCTCTGACCTCTCTCTCCACCAGGTAGTGTCCAGAGAGAGCCTTGGTAGCAGGAACACTATACCTGATCCTGTCCTTATGTAACCTCTGACCTCTGACCTCTCTCTCCACCAGGTAGTGTCCAGAGAGAGCCTTGGTAGCGGGAACACTATACCTGATCCTGTCCTTATGTAACCGCTGACCTCTCTCCACCAGGTAGTGTCCAGAGAGAGCCTTGGTAGCAGGAACACTATACCTGATCCTGTCCTTATGTAACCTCTGACCTCTGACCTCTCTCCACCAGGTAGTGTCCAGAGAGAGCCTTGGTAGCGGGAACACTATACCTGATCCTGTCCTTATGTAACCTCTGACCTCTCTCCACCAGGTAGTGTCCAGAGAGAGCCTTGGTAGCAGGAACACTATACCTGATCCTGTCCTTATGTAACCTCTGACCTCTGACCTCTCTCCACCAGGTAGTGTCCAGGAGAAGCCTTGGTAGCGGGAACACTATACCTGATCCTGTCCTTATGTAACCTCTGACCTCTCTCTCCACCAGGTAGTGTCCAGAGAGAGCCTTGGTAGCAGGAACACTATACCTGATCCTGTCCTTATGTAACCTCTGACCTCTGACCTCTCTCCACCAGGTAGTGTCCAGAGAGAGCCTTGGTAGCAGGAACACTATACCTGATCCTGTCCTTATGTAACCTCTGACCTCTGATCTCTCTCTCCACCAGGTAGTGTCCAGAGAGAGCCTTGGTAGCAGGAACACTATACCTGATCCTGTCCTTATGTAACCTCTGACCTCTGACCTCTCTCCACCAGGTAGTGTCCAGAGAGAGCCTTGGTAGCAGGAACACTATACCTGATCCTGTCCTTATGTAACCTCTGACCTCTGACCTCTCTCCACCAGGTAGTGTCCAGAGAGAGCCTAGCAGCCATGCAGCGAGAACAGCAGGACATGGAACTTAACAACCAGAACCCCTGGACCTTCCAGAGGATCGCCAGGGGCAACATGCTGGGGGTCAGGAGGGTCCTCAGCCCCTTTGACCTCCACAATCACGGGAAGTACAGCGGAAAGTTCCACAACCCAGGGAGGGTGTGAGGGGGGGGGGGTCGTGGTGGTGCCCTCAAATACATTTTAACAGCTGCCTCCGACTGCTCTCTGGAACATGGCTTGCATCCATAATGACAGCCTATACGGGGCAGGACTTTCGACCAGAGCCCAGGTGTGATGTACAACGCAGCCCATGTGACCAAAATGGCTGCCAGTCACCGTGGAGAATTCTCTCCTTCTTCTTTATTGTAATGTAGCCTGTTACTGGATGTCCCAGATCAGTGATTGGTGTCCAATCAGAAAAAATAAAGATACTTGTCTGAAATGTTCTGTGTAAATGACTGTTTTAATCTGAAGCGATCTGAAGTATGACAGTTGGTGCCAATGGATTTTTAATGTTGGATTGATTGATTGATTGATTGATTGATAGATTTTGATGACCATTAACGTTGTTTGGAGATAATTTTGTGCCGATCTCTCCAACCAATACGTTTGACTCAAAGTGATCCACCGGGTCATGTGATGTTGTTAGACTCCAACTCCTCGAGTCCAGTTTATTTGTCGTATGTACAGGATACACGTGATACACAGTACAATGAAATGATGACTACAGGTTCGCTCATTTAGTTGAGGTGGCTATAGACAATACGTTTCCACAACTGTCTCTATAATATCATGGAATGGAACCACAAAGTCCAAGTAAGGAAGCAGTGTATACAGTTGGTATTCATTACGTTTCTCCATGAACACATCATATAATATGAAAGCGTCATAGTTAATCGACAAGTGTATTATGTAACCATCTAACCAGTATATTATATAGCTCCACCCCATCTAACCAGTATATTATATAGCTCCACCCCATCTAACCAGTATATTATATAGCCCCCAACCCCCCATCAAACCCAAAATTTTAAATAAGCTACACCCCACAAACCCAAGTAATTTATATAGCAAACACCCCATCTATCCAGTATTTTATATAGCCAACACCCCATCAAACCCCGTATAATTACTAAAAAACAAAAAAACCCCCATCAAACCAGTATATTATAAAAGCTCCCAAAACCCCCATCAACCCAGTATTTTAATAGTAAAAAACCCCCCCTTTAAAAACCAATTAAAATTTATAAAAGCTCCCCCCACCCCAAACCCAGTATTTTTATATAGCTACACCCCATCTAACCAGTATATTATAGTTAAAAACCCCATCAACCGGGATATTATATACTAAAAACCCCCCATCTAACCGAAATTTTAATAGCTAAAACCCCCCAATCAAACCCCAGTATTTTTAATTTTAGCTAGGGCCCCCCATCTAACCAGTAATATTAGCTAAAAACCCCCCATCAAAAACCAGTATTTAATAGTTTAAACCACCCCCCCAATCTAACCGTATTTATTAGCCCCCACCCATCTAACCAGTATATTATATGTAAAAACCCCTTTCTAACCAGTAATTTTAATAGCTCCACCCCATCAAACCATATTTATATGAAAAAACCCCATTAACCAGTACAGATTTTATATAGCTACACCCATCAAACCCAGTTATTATATAAGCACCCCCCCATCAAAACCAGTATATTATATAGCTACACCCCTTTAAACCAGAAATTTTTAAAATTAAAAACACCCATCAAAACCAGTACAGTAATTATATAGCTACACCCCATCAAACCCGGGACAGTATATTATATACTACCCCCCTTTAAAACCCATTATTATATGCTAAAAACCCCCACAAAACCAGTAAAATTATTGTTACACCCCCAATCTAAAAGTTTTTTTAATTGCTCCCCCCCAAATCTAACCATTAATTTTATTACCCCAAAACACCCCATTAACCATATATTATATCCTACCCCCCCATCTAACCAGATAAAATTAGCTACAAAAAAACCCCCCCCCCAAAAACCAGTATTTTTATATGGGCTACACCCCATCAAACCCATTTAATTTTATATACAAAACCCCAAATCTAACCAGTATTTAATAGCTAAAAACCCCAAAAAAATTAACCCAGTACGGGAATTTATACAAAAACCCCCCATCTAACCAAGTTACATTATTTAAAGCAAAAACCCCAAATCAAACCCAAGAAATTTTAAAAAAAAAAGTTTAAACACCCCATCAAACCCAGTAAATTTATAGACACCCCCATCTAACCAGTATTTAAATATACTACACCCCCATCAAACCCCAGTATATAATAACTCCAAAAAACCCCCATCTAACCAGTACAGTATATTATATAGCTCCACCCCATCTAACCAGTACGGGTATATTATATAGTTTAAAAAACCCCAAAAAAAAATTAAACCATATATTATATAGTACCCCCCCATCAAAACCATTATTTTATATGGGACACCCCACCCAAACCCAAAATATTATATAGCAAAAAACCCCCCATCAAACCGGGATATTATATAGTACACCCCAAAAATTTTAACCAGTAAAAATTATATAGCTACCCCCCCCATCCCCCCAGTAATTTATAGCTAAAACCCCCACTAACCCAGTATATTTTTTATGGGCACCCCATCAAACCAGTTATTATTAGCTAAAAACCCCCCATCAAAAACCAGTATATTATATAGCTACCCCCCAATCAAACCCATTACGGGTATTTTAAAATAGGCTACCCCCCCTCTAACCAGTCCAGTAAAATTAATAGCTACCCCCATCTAACCAAAATATTATATAGCTCCCCCCCCCCTTTTCAAACCCATTACATTTATTTTATATGCACCCCCATCTAACCTTTATATAAAGCCCCAAACCCCATCAAACCAGTATTTTTTATAGCAAAAACCCCATCAACCCCAGTATTTATATAGCTAAAAACCCCCCCCTAACCATTTTTATAAGTACCCCCATTAACCAGTATTTTATATACCCCCCAAAAAAAAACCCCATTAACCGATACAGTATATTATATATTAAAACCCCCTCTAACCATTTAAAATTTATTTAAAAAAAACCCCATCAAACCAGTTATTATATGCTAAACCCCTCTAACCATATTTATAAAAGCTAAAACCCCATCTAACCATTTATCTTTAAAAAGCTCCCCCCCAATCTAACCAGATATTATTAGTACACCCCATCTAAAAATTTCAGTATTTTATATGTTTTAAAACCCCCCATCAACCAGTTTTTAAAATAGCTAAAACCCCCATCAAACCCCATTTCCCAGTATATTATATTTCCCCCCCATCTAACCATTTCCCTTAATTAAAAGCTACACCCCATCTAACCAGTACAGTATATTATATAGCTACACCCCATCTAAAGTAATATTATAACCCCCCCCTCTAACCAGTATTTGAAAGCTACACCCATTTTAACCATATTTTTAAAAAATAGTTTACCCCCCCACCTAACCAGGATATTATATAGCTACACCCCATCAAACCCATTTATTTTTATATAGCAAACACCCATCTAACCGGGAAGAAATATTATATACCTACACCCCCAAATCAAAACCCGTACAGTTATTATTAGTAAAACCCCAAATCAACCAGATATTATATAGTTTAAAAACCACCCCCTTTCCCAAAAACCATTTATATTAATAGCTACCCCCCCCATCAACCAGTTTTTTATTCCTAAAAACCCAAAAAAACCGTAATTATATGCAAAACCCCCCCCCTTTTAACCAGAAACAGTATATTAATAGCTACACCCCACAAACCAGTAAAATTATTAGCTACAAACCCCATCAACCCCGTTAAAATTAATAGCTAAAAACCCCCATCTAACCAGTACAGTTTATTTTAGCTACCCCCCAAAATCAAACCCAAAACAGTAAATTAAAATAGCTAACCCCATCTAACCAGTATTTAAAAGCCACCCCATCAAACCCGTAATTATAAGTTTACACCCCATCAAACCCAGTATTTTATATAGCTCCACCCCAAAACTAAACCAGTATTTTAATAGCAAAACCCCCCCATCTAACCAGTCAGTATTTTTTATATAGCAAACCCCCCCAAACCGGGCAGAAATTTTTAATCGCAAAAAAACCCCAAAACCAAGTAAAAAAAATATAGCTAAAACCCCCATCTAACCAGTATTTTATAAGCTACCCCCCAAAATCTAACCAGTATATTAATTAGTTTACCCCCCCCAATCTAACCATTATTTTTTAAATTTTGCTAAAACCCCACAACCAGTATATTAAATACCTACCCCCCCAATCTAAAAGTATATTTTTTGTACCCCCCTCTAACCAGTATATTATATAGTAAAACCCAAAAAATCAAACCATACAGTAAATTAATAGCTACACCCCTTTTCAAACCCAGAAAGATTTTTTAAGCAAACACCCCATCAAACCAGTAAAATTATAAAACACACGCCATCTAACCAGTACAGTATTTTTAAAATACCACACCCCACAAACCCATATATTATATAGCCCACCCCCTAACCAGTATTTTATTAGCAAAAAACCCAAAATCAAACCCAAAAATTAATAGCTACCCCCCCATCTAACCAGTATAAATATAGCTACCCCCCAATCAAACCCAAAGTATATTATATAGCTACCACCCAATCTAACCAGTAATTTATACTCCCCCCCAAACCCAAAACCAGTCCCGTATATTATAAGAACCTACACCCCATCTAACCAGTATTTTAAAACCCTAAAAACCCCCTTTAAACCCAGATATTATATAGATAAAACCCCAAAATCAAAACCAGTATATTATATATACCCCCCAATCTAACCATATATTTATATAGCTAAAACCACATCTAACCAGTATTTTATATTTACCACCCCATCTAACCAGTATTTTTAAAAATGGGCCCCAAACCCCCACCCCCGAAAACCCCAACAGAAATTTATATAGTTTCGCCCCCCCATCAAAACCAGTACGTTTTATTTAGAGCAAAAAACCCATCAAACCCATTTATATTATATCCTAACCCCTCAAAACCAGTATATTAAAATAGAAAATACACCCCACAACCCAGTAATTAATAGTTTAACCCCCCATCCCCCAGTATTTATATACCAAAAAACACCCCATCTAACCAGATTTATATAGCTTAAAAACCCCATCAACCATACGGGTATTTATAGAAAAACCCCCCCCAATCTAACCAGTATTTTATAAAACCTACACCCCCCAAAACCTATTTTTATATAGCACACCCCATAAAAACCAGTTATTATATAGCTAAAACCAAAAATCAAACCAGTATATTAAAGTTTAACACCCCATCAAAACCATAAAAGGTTTATTTTATACCCCTACCCCCATTAACCAATATTATAAGCAAAACGCCCCATCAACCATACAGTATATTATATAGCTACACCCCAAAACCCCCAAATTTATTTTAAATTTTAGTTTACCCCCCTTTCTAACCAGTAATTTATATAGCCCCCCCCCTTTCAAAACATATATTATATAGCTCCCCCCCCTTTAAACCCAAGTAAAATTATATAGCCCCACCCCTTTAAAAACCAGTAATTTATAACTCCCCCCATCAAAACCCAAGGTATTATATATTTAAAACCCCCCCCAAACCAGTATATTATATAGCAAACCCCCCCTCTAACCGTATTTTATATAGTTTCCACCCATCAAAACCAGTATTTAAAAATAGTACACCCCATTAACCAGAAATTTATATAGCTAACCCCCATCTAACCAGAAATTTTTAATATGCTAAAAAAACCCCCATCAAACCCTTTTATAATATAGCACAACCCCCAACCCATTTAAATATTAAAAAGCTACCCCCCCCAAAAAACCATATTTTTAAACCCTAAAAACCCCCCAATCTAACCAGATATTAATAGTTTAAACCCCATCAAAACCATTTTCCCGAAATTTATATAGCTACCCCCCCCCCCTTAACCCAGTATTTATATGGGCTACCCCCCATCTAACCAGTACAGTAATTAAAATAGCTAAAAACCCCCCCCCCCTAACCGGGTATATTATATAGCCCTTAAAACCCAAAAATTAACCAAAATATTTTTATCCCCCTTACCCCCCATTTAACCCCCAATTAAAAATTTTTCTAAAACCCCACCCCTCTAAACCAGTTTTTAAAAAGCCCCCCACCCCATCCCCA
Source organism: Coregonus sp. 'balchen' (assembly GCA_902810595.1). Lineage (NCBI taxonomy): Eukaryota > Metazoa > Chordata > Actinopteri > Salmoniformes > Salmonidae > Coregonus > Coregonus sp. 'balchen'. The sequence continues at coordinate 21,769,808 of LR778274.1, forward strand.
GTATATTAATACCTCCCCCCATCAAAACCAAAATATTATTCTAAAAAAAAACCACCCCAAAAATTTTAAACCAGTAATTTATATAGCAAACGCCCCCCTTAACCAGAAATTTTAAATATAGTTTAAACCCCCATTAACCAGTATATATTTTTGCAAACACCCCCCCCCATCAAAACCAGTATATTATATACAAACATCCCCTAACCAGTTTTTATAAGCTACCCCCCTTTAAAACCAGTATATTATTAGCCCCCCCCATCAACCCCAGTATATTTATAGCTACGCCCCATCTAACCATATTTTAAGCTCCGCCCCATCAAACCCAGTTAATTATAAGCCCCCCCCAAATTAAAAACCCCAGTATATTTAATACCCTTACACCCCAAAAAAACAGTATTTTTATATAGCTACCCCCCTCAAACCCAAATTTTTATATATGCTACCCCCCAATTTCCGTATTTTATATAGTTTCCCCCCCAATCTAAAACCAGTATATTATATACTAAAAACCCCATTAACCAATTTTATAAGCCCCCCTTTAAAACCCATCCCGTTATTATATAGTTAGCCCCATCAAAACCAGTACAGTATATTATATGCTACACCCCATCAAAACCAGATATTATATAAACAACACCCCCACTAACCCAGTAATTATAAGCTACACCCCCCATCAACCATAAAATTAAATTATATAGCTCCCACCCCCCACAAAACCATAAAAATTTTTATAGCTCCACCCCTCTAACCGGGATTTATATATCAAAAACCCCCCTTTAAAACCTTTAAAATTAATAGCTACACCCCATCTAACCAGTATTTTTAAATATACCAAACCCCCCCCTTTACCATAATTTATATAGCTAAAACCCCCATCAAACCCAGTATATTATATAGTTTCCCCCCCCAAATTAAACCAAAATTAAAAGGTTTACAACCCCATCAAACCCAGTATATTATATAGCTAAAAACCCCCATCTAACCAGTATTTTATAGCTTGCCCCATTTTAACCAGTAAGTATTTATATAGCTACCCCCCATCTAACCAGTATATTATATAGCTACACCCCATCTAACCAGTATATTATATAGCTCCACCCCCCATTAACCATTTATTATATAGCCCCCACCCCACGAACCGACAGTAATTATATAGCTACCCCCCCTTTAAACCCCAGTACAGTAATTTTTAATAGCTACAACCCATCAAACCAAAAGGTATATTATATAGCTAAAACCCCCACCCTAACCAGAAATTTTAAATATTTTAACCCCTCAAACCCCAGAAATTTTATATAGTACACAACCCCCATCTAACCAGTATTTTTAATGCAAAAACCCCCATCAAAACCAGTAATTATTTTATACAACCCCCATCAAACCCAGTACTATATTATATAGCTAAAACACCCCCCTCAAAACCATAATTAATACCCTACCCGAAAACCCCCATCAAACCAGTATATTATATAGCCCCAACCCCCCCTAACCATTTCTATTATATTAAAACAAAAAACCCCCATCTAACCAGTATATTAAATGCCCCAACCCCCCCATTAACCATTTACAAAATATTTTTATAGCAAACCCCCCCATCTAAAAAGTACATATTTATATAGCTACCACCCCAATCCCCCCCTTATTTATTAGCTACGCCCCTTTTAAAACCAATTACAGTATTTTATATAGTACCCCCCTTTAACCCATTATTTTATAGCAAACCCCCCTTTAAAACCATTTATATTATATAGTTTAGGGCCCCCATTTAACCGGGTATATTATATCCCCCCTCCACCCCACCCCCCTAACCAGAAAATATTATTAGCTAAAAAAACCCCCATCAAACCCAGTATTTTTAAAAAGCCCCAAAACCCCCTCAAAACCAATATTATAAAAGGCTAAAAACCCCATCAACCAGTATATTAATAGCTCCCGCCCCCATCTAACCAAATTTTTATATAGTTTTCCCCCCCATTAACCAGTATATTTTTTAAAAGCTAAACCCCATCAAACCAAATATTATATAGCTACGCCCCTCAAAACCAATATTATATAGCAAACCCCCCCAAATTCTAACCAGTATATTTATAGTTTACCCCCCAATCTAACCGTAAATTTTAAAAGCCCCACCCCACCCAAACCAGTATATTTTAAAAGTACACCCCCTTTAAAACCAGTATATTATATAGCCCACCCCTTTTAAACCCAGTACAGTATATTATTTTAGAAAACCCCCATCTAACCATTATATTATATAGCAAAAACCCCCCTCAAACCCAGTACAGTTATTATATAGCTACACCCCCATCGAACCAGTAAAATTATTAGTTTTCCCCCCACCCCATCAAACCTTTTTATTTTATTGCAAACCCCCCTTTAAAACCAGATATTAATAGTACCCCCCCAATTTAACCAGTAATTTAAGCTCCACCCCATCAAAACCAGTTATTATATACTCCCCCCCATCTAACCATATTTATAATTAAACCCCACCCCATTTTAACCAGTATATTATATAGCTACACCCCATCTAACCAGTATATTATATAGCTACACCCCATCTAACCAGTATATTATATAGCTACACCCCATCTAACCAGTATATTTATAGCTACACCCCATCTAACCAGTATATTATATAGTTTACACCCCAAAACAAAAAACCCCTTTAAAATTTTTTATACTCCACCCCATCAAAACCAGAAAATTAATATTTACCCCCCATCTAACCGGGATTTTAAAAAAGCTCCCCCCCCTTAAACCATATATTATTTTTGCCCCACCCCTTTAAACCCAAGTATATTATATAGCAAAACCCCCCCATCAAAACAGTTATTAAAAGTTTACCCCCCAATCAAACCCATATATTATATAGCACCCCCCCTCACCCCATATTTATATAGCAAACGCCCCATCAAAAACCATTTATTTTAATAGGCCCCCCATCTAACCGGATATTATATAGCAAACCAAACCCAAAACAACCAGTACATTATTTTAAAAAATTTAGTACCCCAAAAATCAAACCCCAGTACAGTAATATAAAGCAAAAACCCCATCAAACCCAGAAATTTTTATATAGTTTAACCCCCTTTCTAACCATTAATATTTATAGCTACCCCCCATCTAACCAGTATTTTTAATATAGCTACCCCCCAATCAACCAGAAAATTTATATACCCCAAAAACACCCCACAAAAACCATTATATTATATAAAAAATAAAACCCCCATCCCCCCAATATTTTTATATACTACACCCCACCCAACCAGAAATATTAAAAAGCTACCCCCCCAACCAAAACCAGTATAGATATAAACCCTACAACCCCCTTTCAAACCCAAGTATATTAAAATAGCTAAAACCCCCACTACCCATAAAATTTATTACTAAAAACCCCCCACCCAAAACCCAGTATATTTTATAGTAAAACCCCATCAAAAACCCCAATCCTATTTTATAAGATGCCCCTTTTAACCAGTACAGTAATTAATAGTACCCCCCAATCAAACCCAGTATTTTAAATTAGCTCCCAACCCCATTTTAACCCCGTTTATTTATAGCTACCCCCCAACAAACCCAAGAAATATTATATAGGTAGGGCCCCATTCAAAAATTTGTTTGTTAATTTTCCCTCAGCCCTCCTGGGAAACAGGCCCAAAACAGTCCTCTCAGTCCTCTGGAACAGGACCAACGCCCTCTAAACCGGGGGAAAACGGGACCAAAGCCCCTCTCAGTCCCGGGAAAGGCCCCAACATTTCCTCCCCGCCCCGGAACAGGAAAACACCCCCCCTTTTCAGCCTCGGGGAACAGGCCACCAACTTTTTCATTCCTCTGGCCCAGGCCCAAAAAGTTCCCCTCATTCCTCGGGAAAAACAGGCCCAAACAGTCCTTCATTTTCCTTTGGAACGGGGACCTCTGTACTGTACCATCCTAATTATAGCTATCCCTAACCCTATCCCTAACCCTAGAACCCTAGCCCTAACCCTAACCCTATCCCTAACCCTAGAACCCTAGCCCTAACCCTAGCCCTAGCCCTATCCCTAACCCTAACCCTATCCCTAACCCTAGCCCTAACCCTAGCCCTAACCCTATCCCTATCCCTAACCCTAACCCTAACCCATCCCTAACCCTATCCCTAACCCTATCCCTAGCCCTAACCCTAGCCCTAGCCCTAACCCTAGCCCTAACCCTAGCCCTAGCCCTAACCCTAACCCTAGAACCCTAGAACCCTAGAACCCTAGCCCTAACCCTAACCCTAGCCCTAGCCCTAACCCTAACCCTAGCCCTAACCCTAGCCCTAACCCTAGCCCTAACCCTAGCCCTAGCCCTAACCCTAGAACCCTAGAACCCTAGCCCTAGCCCTAGCCCTAACCCTAGCCCTAGCCCTAACCCTAGCCCTAGCCCTAACCCTATCCCTAGCCCTAACCCTAGCCCTAACCCTAGCCCTAGCCCTAGCCCTAACCCTAGCCCTAACCCTAGCCCTAACCCTAGCCCTAGCCCTAACCCTAGCCCTAACCCTAGCCCTAACCCTAGCCCTAACCCTATCCCTAACATAACCCTAACCCTAGCCCTAACCCTAGCCCTAACCCTAACCCTAGCCCTAACCCTAGCCCTAGCCCTAGCCCTAGCCCTAACCCTAACCCTAACCCTACCCTACCCTAGCCCTAACCCTAGCCCTAACCCTAGCCCTAACCCTAGAACCCTAGCCCTAACCCTAACCCTAGCCCTAACCCCTAACCCTAGCCCTAACCCTAGCCCTAACCCTAGAACCCTAGCCCTAACCCTAACCCTAACCCTAGCCCTAGCCCTAACCCTAACCCTAGCCCTAACCCTAGCCCTAGCCCTAACCCTAGCCCTAACCCTAGCCCTAGCCCTAACCCTAGCCCTAACCCTAGCCCTAGCCCTAACCCTAGCCCTAACCCTAGCCCTAACCCTAATATGGATATTCTGAGGGAGCATTATGATGGGGTAATTGCCTTATGCATTCAGAATAGCTCAACTTATAATCAAGAAGCTCTAGATAAAGCGGTGATGTGGGCAAAGGCAAGATATAAACACAAATTTACATCTTCGTCAGTAAGTACCTTAAAAAACATGTTGCAAAAACCAATTGACCCGCCGGCCTCTACTAAACTGATAACTTCTCATCAGGCCCATTCCAGTTATGCGGCTGCGGTGACCAGCAAGTCACCAACTGGTAGGGTCTCAATGGGAGCCCAGGCCCACAGGGACTTTGGAATATGCAGGAATATCCCAGGGGGCCAGAGTGACACTTCGGTAAGGGACAATATGGTTAATAAACAGGCCTTCAGTAATCCTGTAGATAAACCGATAAACCATAGTCAGACTATCAACAGCAATACCACAGGGCTTGCTGGGGGTATGCAGAGAAGGGAGGTGCAGGTAGAAGTTCATGTTGGGTCTACTTCCCTTTGTAGAGTGGTTCCTTCGACGAGCTCACCTACTAACCAACTATCTCCCCTCTTGTCCTGTCTCACCCCTCGGGAATTAGGTCCTGCAAAGAGTGGCGGGACTAGCTTCAGACTTACCCCAATAACCAGGAAGAGCACGGGGATACCGAATCCCCAAACTCAGCGACCAAGAAAACAATTTGGCCGAGCCTAAAGTCCCAGCCTTGACCCTTCCAGGTAGAGAGCCCTCGAATTTACTCTTAACAGTAGAGGCGTTGGAGATTACGGTGAATAACGGCAATGGTCAAAAATTACCATTGAACAATGTGGCTGTTTTGATGGATGACATGGTTTTATCCAATTCTACGACAGGTTCACAGCAAGAGGACCATCAGGGTAAGGTAGCAATGGCAAATGGAAAAGACACGGGCCCTGGGACAGAACCAATACTGGAACCTGTAAAAAAGGAGAAACTCTTTTATCCCACATGTCATTCTAGAACTGAAAGGAAAATAAATGATTGGAGTATTGAGATTAAAAAGCCCGTGGTCTTTATTGGGGATTCCAACCTTGCGCGCATTTCTAGTTTCAACTGACACTAATACACAGATAGATAGTTTTCCGGGAGCAACCTTCAGACATATTGCAGGAGTGATAGGCAAGTTGGAGAAACAGCAAAACACACAGAAGGTTGTTCTATCAGTGGGTCTTGTTAACGGCTTGAACCAGCAGTATACCACTGCAGTCAAGCAGTTGCAACAGCTACTGAATAAAGCAGGTGAAGTTTTTCCTCATGCACAGGTTTATGTTCCTATCATACATTTTTCAGATGAGCTTCCATGGGAAAAGCAGGAGGTACTGAATCAATTGAACAAGTATATTCAGAAGAATTGTAGGGAACTATTGGATCTGAATAAACTTAGATTTCACACAGTGCAGGACGACCCAATACATTGGAGACCAGATACAGCTGTAAACATTTTTAATCACTGGCTAGACCAGTTAAACTATTAAGAGGGGAAGAGTGTATTGGTATTACTCCCCAGCACTCTAATGTACTTAACTTATCGACTACTTTTAGACTTACAGCGGCAGAACAGCAACTTCTGGAGAAGGGTCTTATGTTTATCCCGACACCCACTAAGATAGATTGCATGGAGCTCAGGAGGGATCTGCATACCTATCATAGAAAATTTAAATTACTTGATCATTTTAATTATAATACTGATAACCAAAAAATACCATTTATTGGTCCATCACATTGGGAGCCTAAGTTAGAGGGAGTGTCTAATACGATGCAGACTTTAATTCAAAGAGACTCTACCTCTTTTAGTACATTTAGGTTTTATATGGCAGGGAAAGATAATCTTACAAAACAAGAACGTAAATCCTTAAAATCCTTAAGTAAGAATTCCAACATAGTTATAAAACCAGCGGATAAAGGATCAAAGATTGTTATTTTGGATAAAACACAGTATCTGATCGAGGCGAAAAGGCAATTGAGTAATTCTAAACATTATAGACCATTGACTCATTCATTGCAGCAGGAGACCCAGAGACAAATTAGGCAGATTTTAGGAGAACTTTATGAGAATAATTACATTACAGACAAACAAATGTTTTACCTATTTGGACCAGATACCCCACGTCCCAGACAATTTTATTTGTTGCCTAAAATCCACAAACCTCCTGAGACTTGGACCATTCCTTCTGAGGTTCCATGTGGTAGGCCGATTGTATCGGACTGTGGCTCGGAATCGTATAGAATAGCAGAGTATTTAGATTATTTTATAAATCCTCTGTCACGGAAACATCAAAGTTTCATTAAAGACACGTATGAATTTGTGACAAAATTGAAAGAAATTAGTGTGCCTCAAGAAACTGTGTTTTTTTCAATTGATATTGACTCATTGTATACCAACATTGACACCAAGTTGGGTCTTAGAGCGATCAAAAACATCTTCCATAAATATCCAGACCTAGATAGACCAGATGGGGCTTTACTACAACTATTGGAACTCAGTTTAACAAGAAATGACTTTGAATTTAATTCTAATTGGTTTCTTCAAATCCATGGTACAGCTATGGGGAAGAAGTTTGCCCCGTCCTATGCCAATATTTATATGGCAGAATGGGAACAACCAGCCTTCCCCAAATGTATAAAGCTTCCAATTTTGTATTTACGGTATCTAGATGATATATTTGGGTTATGGACACATTCCACTTTCAGATTTTATGGAATTTGTGAAGATTCTGAATACACATCATCCGTCAATTACGATTAAACACAATGTTCAGCCGGAACGAATAGAATTTTTGGACAC
>LR778274.1:21782545-21825973 GCA_902810595.1 Coregonus sp. 'balchen'
CCGGTGGATACATACTGCCCCTAGCCGGTGGATGGGAAACAACATCTGCAACCTAGCCGGTGGATACATACTGCACCTAGCCGGTGGATACATACTGCACCTAGCCGGTGGATACATACTGCACCTAGCCGGTGGATACTACTGCACCTAGCCGGTGGATGGACATACTGCACCTAGCCGGTGGATGGGACAACCCAACGGCACCTAGCCGGTGGTACATACTGCACCTAGCCGGTGATACATTACTGCACCTACCGGGTTGGAAATGGGACACACCAAACTGCACCTATCCGGTGGATGGGCAAACATACTGCACCTACCGGGGATGGACAACCACTGACCTAGCCGGTGGATGACTTGCACCTACCCGGGTGGATACATACTGCACCTGCCGGTGGATGGGACAACATAACTGCACCTACCCGGTGGATACAACTGCACCTAGCCGGGAGGGGACAACAAAACTGCACCTAGCCGGGGGGATGGTACAACACACTGCACCTAGCCGGTTGGATCCCATACTGCACCTAGCCGGTGGTACATACTGCACCTAGCCGGGGGGATACATACTGCACCTAGCCGGTGGAGGGGAAAACATACTGCCCCTAGCCGGTGGATACATACTGCACCTACCCGGGTGGATACAACTGCACCTAGCCGGTTGGTACATTACTGCCCTAGCCGGTGGATCACATCCCTGCCCCTAGCCGGGGGATGGGACAACATACTGCACCAAAGCCGTTGGATACAACTGCACCTAGCCCGGTGGATACATCTGCACCTAGCCGGGGGAAATACATACTGCACCTAGCCGGTGGATACATACTGCACCTAGCCGGTGGATCATACTGCACCTAGCCGGTGGATACATACTTGCCCCTAGCCGGTGGTTTGGGACACATACTGCACCTAGCCGGTGGATGGGACAACAACTGCACCTAGCCGGTGGAACATACTGCCCCAGCCGGTGGATACATACTGCACCTAGCCGGTGGATACATACTGCACCTACCCGTGGATCATACTGCACCTACCGGTGGAGGGGAAACAAATACTGCACTAGCGGTGGAGGGGATAACATACTGCACCTAGCCGGGGATACATACTGCACCTAGCCGGTGGATCATACTGCCACCTAGCCGGGTTTGGATCCCATACTGCACCTAGCCGGTGGATACTACTGCACCTAGCGGTGGATACATACTCACCTAGCCGGTGGATGGGACAAATATACTGCACCAGCCGGTGGATGGGATAACATACTGCCCTACCCGGTGGATCATACTGCACCTACCGGTGGGAACATACTGAAACCTAGCCGGTGGATACTACTGCCCTAGCCGGTGGTACATTGCACCAGCGGTGTGGAGGGACAACTACTGCACCAGCCGGTGGATGGGACACGTACTGCACCTAGCCGGGGGGGGAATACATACTGCACCTAGCCGGTGGATGGGACAACACATTTGCACCTAGCCGGTGGATGGGGACAACACATGCCCTGCCGTGATAATATGCACCTACCCGGTGGGATACATACTCCCACCTAGCCGGTGGATGGGATAACATACTGCCCTAGCCGGTGGATCATACTGCACCTAGCCGGTGGATACTACTGCACCTGAGCCGTTGGATGGGAAACATACTGCACCTAGCCGGTGGATACTATGGACAACCGTGGATACTACTGCACCCTAGCCGGTGGATTGGACAACACACCTGCACCCTAGCCGGTGGATACATATGCACACTAGCCGTGGATTGGATAACATACTGCACCTAGCCGGTGGATGGGACAACATATGCACCTAGCCGGGGGATACATACTCACCTAGCCGGTGGATGGGAAAACACCTGCACCTAGCCGGTGGATACAACTGCACCTAGCCGGTGGATACTACTGCACCTACCGGTGGATGGGACAAATCCTGCACCTAGCCGGTGGATGGGACAACACACTGCACCTAGCCGGTGGATGGGACAACCACTGCACCTAGCCGGGGGGGATACATAACTGCACCTAGCCGGTGGATCATACTGCACCTAGCCGGGGGGATACATACTGCCCTAGCCGGTGGATACATACTGCACCTAGCCGGTGGATGGACAACACTGCACCTAGCCGGTGGAGGGGACAACCACTGAAACCTACCGGTGGATACATACTGCACCTAGCCGTGGATACATACGCACCTAGCCGGTGGATGGGACAACATACTGCACCTACCGGTGGATACTACTTGCACCTAGCCGGTGGATGGGACAACACACTGCACCTAGCCGGTGGATGGGACAAACACTGCACCTAGCGGTGGATACATACTGCACTAGCCGGTGGATACTACTGCACCTAGCCGTGGATGGGATAACATACTGCACCTAGCCGGGTGGATACTACTGCACCTAGCCGGTGTGGGATAACTACTGCACCTAGCCGGTGGATACATACTGCACCTAGCCGGTGGATACATACTGCACCAAAGCCGGGGGATAAAATACTGCACCTACCCGGGTGGATGGGACAACTACTGCACCAAAGCCGGTGGATACATACTGCACCTGCCGGTGGATGGACACATATGCACCTAGCCGGTGGATACATATGCACCTGCGGGGGTTCATCTGCCCTAGCCGGGGGAAATAACTACTCCCCAACCTAGCCGGTGGAGGGAAAACAACTGCACCCTAGCCGGTGGATTGGGAACCAACGTACTTCACCGGGCCGGTGGAATTACATACTGCCCTAGCCGTGTGGATACATACTGCACCTAGCCGGTGGATACATACTGCACCTAGCCGGTGGATACATACTGCACCTACCGGTGGATAATACTGCACCTACCGGTGGATACATACTGCACCTAGCCGTGGATGGGAAAACTACGCACCTAGCCGGGTGGATCCTACGGGAAACCTACCGGTGGATGGGATAACATACTGCACCCGGGGATCATATGCACCTAGGCCGGTGGTAATCCTGCCCTAGCCGTGGTGGACAACATACCTGCCCCTAGCCGGTGGTACATCGCACCTACCGGTGGATACATACTGCACCTAGCCGGGGATTGGGACAACATACTGCACCTACCCGTGGATACATATGCACTAACGTGATACATACTGCACCTAGCCGGGGATGGGATAACATACTGCACCTACCCGGTGGATCATATGCACTACGGGGGAAATACATACTGCACTAGCCGTGGATACATACTCCCACCTAGCCGGGTGGATACATATGCACCTACCCGGGTGGATACATACTGCACCTAGCCGGTGGATACATACTGACCTAGCCGGGGGAGGGGGATAACTACTGAAACCTAGCCGGTGGATGGGACAACATACTGCCCTACCGGTGGATGGGACAACACACCTGCACCTAGCCGGTGGATACTACTGCACCTAGCCGGTGGATACATACTGCACCTAGCCGGTGGATACATACTGCACCTAGCCGGTGGATACATACTGCACCTAGCCGGTGGATACATACTGCACCTAGCCGGTGGATACATACTGCACCTAGCCGGTGGATACATACTGCACCTAGCCGGTGGATGGGACAACATACTGCACCTAGCCGGGTGGATGGGAACAACATACTGCACCTAGCCGGTGGATGCATACTGCACCTAGCCGGTGGATGGGACATACACACTGCACCTAGCCGGGGATACATACTGCACCTAGCCGGTGGATACATACTGCACCTAGCCGGTGGATACATACTGCACCTAGCCGGTGGATACATACTGACACCTAGCCGGTGGATACATACTGCACCTAGCCGTGGATGGATAACATCTGCACCTAGCCGGTGGATAACATACTGCAACCTAGCCGGTGGATGGGATAAACATGACTGCACCTAGCCGGTGGATACATACTGCACCTAGCCGGTGGATACATACTGCACCTAGCCGGTGGATGGGACAACATACTGCACCTAGCGGTGGATACATACTGCACCTAGCCGGTGGATACATAACTGCACCTAGCCGGTGGATGGGACAACATACTGCACCTAGCCGGTGGATACATACTGCACCTAGCCGGTGGATACATACTGCACCTAGCCGGTGGATGGGATAACATACTGCACCTAGCCGGTGGATACATACTGCACCTAGCCGGTGGATACATACTGCACCTAGCCGGTGGATACATACTGCACCTAGCCGGTGGATACATACTGCACCTAGCCGGTGGATACATACTGCACCTAGCCGGTGGATACATACTGCACCTAGCCGGTGGATGGGATAACATACTGCACCTAGCCGGTGGATGGGACAACATACTGCACCTAGCCGGTGGATGGGACAACACACTGCACCTAGCCGGTGGATACATACTGCACCTAGCCGGTGGATACATACTGCACCTAGCCGGTGGATGGGACAACATACTGCACCTAGCCGGTGGATGGGACAACATACTGCACCTAGCCGGTGGATGCATACTGCACCTAGCCGGTGGATGGGACAATATAACATTTGTTTTTTTGGTGACAGCATGGGCAGCACCCTTGAGGCAATCTTCGTTTTGAAGTAGTCAAATTTCTTCTTCATGATTGTCTGACCCCTCCTGATGACCCATTTGGACATGACTCCAACAGGGTCACCAGGAGGGATCAGCCAATGAAGTTGAAAGTCCCACCCAGTTGAATAAATTAAAAATGGTGAAAGCCTTCAATGGCACTGCCTTCTGAGGAGTGGAATGGAATGCAACCCGGAACTCACTTCCTCTTGAAGACGTGTATCGAATTAAGAAGATAGCCAGACTTGTAAATTGGGCTAAAGAACAGAAGTTGGGTTTTTGGAGAAAAGCCATCAGTGTGTGCTCTGCAGGCAGTACAGCGGAGGAAGGCCGGGCATGAGCCTGGTGAACGGGTAGAGATGGTTATGGACAGAGAGGAAGACAGAGAAGAGCCCAGTGCGGTGGGAAGATGCGTGTTGAGGAAGAATGCCGCCAAGTACAAACCATATTCTTCTGGCTCTGATGGCTCAGAAATTGAACCGAGACCGACCCCTCGCCCCGATGGTCATGCAAAGGATGATTCTGACCCTGTGAGGGGGACATTTTTTGGAGAAAGTGGATCCCTGCCTTTTGGTTGACCCATTTGTAGTATCAGACTGGGGGAAAAAGAAGTTTGGTACTGTACTGTTAAATCAGAAGTTTGGTACTGTTAAATCAGAAGTTTGGTCCTGTTAAATCAGAAGTTTGGTCCTGTTAAATCAGAAGTTTGGTCCTGTTAATCAGAAGTTTGGTTACTGGTTAAATCAGAAGTTTGGTCCTTGTAAATCAGAATTTTGGTCCTGTTAAAATTCAGAAGTTTGGTCCATGTTTTAAATCAGAAGTTTGGTCCTGTTAAATCAGAAGTTTGGTACTTTTTAAATCAGAAGTTGGTCCTGTTAAATCAAAGTTTGGTCCTGTTAAATCAGAAGTTTGGTACTGTTAAATCAGAAGTTTGGTCCTGTTAAATCAGAAGTTTGGTACTGTTAAATCAGAAGTTTGGTACTGTTAAATCAGAAGTTTGGTCCTGTTAAATCAGAAGTTTGGCCTGTTAAATCAGAAGTTTGGTCCTGTTAAATCAGAAGTTTGGTACTGTTAAATCAGAAGTTTGGTCCTGTTAAATCAGAAGTTTGGTCCTGTTAAATCAGAAGTTTGGTCCTGTTAAATCAGAAGTTTGGTCCTGTTAAATCAGAAGTTTGGTCCTGTTAAATCAGAAGTTTGGTCCTGTTAAATCAGAAGTTTGGTACTGTTAAATCAGAAGTTTGGTACTGTTAAATCAGAAGTTGGGGCCCTGTTAAAACAGAAGTTTGGTACTGTTAAATCAGAAGTTTGGTACTGTTAAATCAAAGTTTTGGTCCTGTTAAATCAGAAGTTTGGTCCTGTTAAATCAGAGTTTGGTACTGTAAAAATCGAAGTTTGGTCCTGTTAAATCAGAAGTTTGGTCCTGTTAAATCAGAAGTTTGGTCCTGTTAAATCAGAAGTTTGGTACTGTTAAATCAGAAGTTTGGTACTGTTAAATCAGAAGTTTGGTACTGTTAAATCAGAAGTTTGGTACTGTTAAATCAGAAGTTTGGTACTGTTAAATCAGAAGTTTGGTACTGTTAAATCAGAAGTTTGGTACTGTTAAAACAAGTTTGGTACTGTTAAATCAGAGTTTGGTCCTGTTAAATCAGAAGTTGGTCTGTTAAAACAGAAGTTTGGTCCTGTTAAATCAGAAGTTTGGTACGTTAAAACAGAAGTTGGGGCCTGTTAAATCAAAGTTTTGGGCCTGTTAAATCAGAAGTTTGGTACTGTTAAATCAGAAATTTGGTACTGTTAAAACAGAAGTTTTTGGGCCTGTTAAAACAGAAGTTTTTGGTACCTGTTAAATCAGAAGTTTGGTACTGTTAACATCAGAAGTTTGGTACTGTTAAATCAGAAGTTTGGTCCTGTTAAATCAGAAGTTTGGATACTGTTTTAAATCAGAAGTTTGGTCCTTTAAATCAGAAGTTTCGGTCCTGTTTAAATCAGAAGTTTGGTCCTGTTAAATCAAGAAGTTTGGTCCTGTTAAACTCAGAAGGTTTGGTCCTGTTAAATCAGAAGTTTGGTCCTGTTAAATCAGAGGTTTGAAGTTTGGTCCTGTTAAATCAGGAGAAGTTTGGGTACTGTTAAATCAGAAGTTTGGTCCTGTTAAAATCAGAAAGTTTGGTCCTGTTAAATCGAAGTGCTGGTCCTGTTGAAAATCAGAAGTTTGCGTCCGTTTTAAATCAGAAGTTTGGCTGTTAAATCAGAAGTTTGGTCCTGTTAAATCAGTGAAGGTAGCTGGAAGTGGACTCCTGATGATTTTCTGTTTTTCTTCTGTTCAGAGGGAGCGGGCGCTTCGCGTCAAGCGACTAGGGACAAGACCTGTGACTTGCTTTGCTCTGCGGAGCAGGGCGCATTCGAAAGGAATGATTACTGGGGGTGGCGTTAAGTGTCGAGGTGGATCAACTGAAATTGAGGATTCCCTGTGTCTGTGACGCCCGCTGTTTGGTGCGACGCAGACCCGGTGGTGAGCGTTTTGAAACTGAGAAGACATTGTCTGTCCTTTTTGAGTTTTGAAGCAGTCTTTACCTGATAAAGTCATGTTAGGATATGTCAGTTATCCTGTGAGAGCTTTTGTGCCGAACCCACTAAGGTGTTTCAGATGCCAAGCTTATGGCCATGTTGCAGCAGTGTTTAGGAGGGGAGATTCCGAGATGTGAGAAGTGTGCAGGACAGCATGGGACAAAGAAATGTGTAGTGTTGGTGGAAAAAACGGTGTGTCAATTGTGGGGGGGTGTGTCAAGTGTCATGGTGCGAGAGAGAAAGGTTGTGATTGCCAGGGTCAGAGTAGAACAGAAGGCGTCATGCTGAGGCAGTGAAGAGAGCAGAGGATGATGGGTCAAGGCTGAGTAGTAGAACAGAAGGCGTCATGCTGAGAGCAGAGGATGATGGGTCAAGGCTGAGTGTAGAACAGAAGGCGTCACGCTGAGGCTGTGAAGAGAGCAGAGGATGATGGGTCAAGGCTGAGTGGTAGAACAGAAGGCGTCATGCTGAGAGCAGAGGATGATGGGTCAAGGCTGAGTAGTAGAACAGAAGGTGTCATGCTGAGGCTGTGAAGAGAGCAGAGGATGATGGGTCAAGGCTGAGTAGTAGAACAGAAGGCGTCATGCTGAGAGCAGAGGATGATGGGTCAAGGCTGAGTAGTAGAACAGAAGGCGTCATGCTGAGAGCAGAGGATGATGGGTCAAGGCTGAGTGTAGAACAGAAGGCGTCATGCTGAGGCTGTGAAGAGAGCAGAGGATGATGGGTCAAGGCTGAGTAGTAGGCCAAGGCCAGTGTGATATGAACGTGTTCTTCAGGAAGGTTGGCTTCTTAGCATTCATTGCCATGGTTACCAACTGTACCGCAGAAATGGAACCTAAATCACAGAGAATAGATGTTGTGGTGGCAGCTGCAGAGAAGTACTTCGGTGTACGAGGTTTTACATTTACATTTTAGTCATTTAGCAGACGCTCTTATCCAGAGCGACTTACAGTTAGTGAATGCATACTTGGGAAACAAACCTGCATCCCTGCCGGCCAAACCCTCCCCTACCTTGGACAACGCTGGACCAATTGTGCGCCGCCCATGGGTCTCCCGGTCACGGCCGGCTGCGACAGAGCCTGGACTCGAACCAGGATCTCTAGTGGCACAGCTAGCACTGCGATGCAGTGCCTTAGACCACTGCGCCAACTCTTTTACTGCAGAACAGTTACAAGGTGTGTTGAAGGAGAGAGTCCCGTCCTCCCAGGCCGTCGGCCTGGTGTAGGATCAGTTTGGGTCAAAGTAGTGGAATGGGGGGGGGGGGGGGGGGGGGGGGGGGGGTTGTACGGAATAGTGGTATATAGGTGTAGGGTTAGTTGGTGGTGCAATTTTATTTTTGTATCACAAAATGTAACGTGATTAAAACACACACTACCACACAGTAGGTGGCGGCATGCACAAACAAAATGTGCGAACGCCATGATACAGAAGAAGAAGCAGAAGCAGGCTAATACGGCCTTTTGGCCACTAGAGGCCTCTATCATCCTCTATGAGGAGTGCGCACTGCCCTTCCCATCATGGCCGCCGGGAGTTGCCTGCTTGCCGCTCACAACGCATGCGCAATGAGTACAAACAAACGTTTGAAAGAAGTTTACCGCGAAACTGGTAAGTCAAGTTACAAACGTTTGTTTTAAGTGTTTTAGCAATTGTTATTCTCCGACGTTGGCCCTAACTGCAACGAGAAATTGCACCTCTAAACTGTTCTACTAAAAATGATCGCCTTGTGAATAAAATGTAAAAAGTTCCTTAGCTAGCTAACGTTAGCTGCTGTTGTTGACAACAACAAAAAATACATCCGTGTTTCGTAAAGGCAATGCTAATGTTTGCTAGCTTTCAGATTGTATGTCATATTTTATCTATTTAGCTGCTATGTTTTTTTTCCCCCTTCACTTTTCCTGTGTATGCCTTGATTAGTTGTCTGACGCTGTCTATTTTTCCTAGCTAAAACTATGAAGCCTGTCCGGGGATCTGAACGCGCCCCATCCAAGGCGCCTAAAGGCAAAAAGACAGGCGAGAAGCCAAAGAAGCCGGGTGAAAAGACACGTCAACGGAGAGTTTCTCGGGTGAGAAAGTTCTTCAGAATTAAACCTCTGAGAGGAAACGGTTCTCCTTTGCTTTCATCACTTCATTCTCTCACACGTCCTGTCTGCGTGTACTCTCCTCTTCAGGAGGAGCCCCAGCCAGGAACCAGCAGCCAGGTCCCTCAGCCAAAACCACAGAAGAAGAAAGGTGCCGCAGTTGCAGGTCCCAGGAAGGCGAAAGGTCAGGAGAAGTGGAAACCGCTGACCAAGTCCTCCATTACGGCTCTAGACAACATACTGGGCCTGTCTATACTGTGAGTAACATCCTCCATTATGGTTCTGACTGGGCCTGTCTATACTGTGAGTAACATCCTCCATTATGGTTCTGACTGGGCCGTCTATACTGCGAGTAACATCCTCCATTATGTTTGGGCTACTTTGTGAGTAACATCCTCCATAATGGTTCTGACTGGCCTGTCTATACTGTGAGTAACATCCTCCATATGGTTCTGACTGGGCCTCTTACTGTGAGTAACTCCTCCATTATGGTTCTGCTGGCCTGTCTTCTGTGAGTACATCCTCCATTATGGTTCTGCTGGCCTCTCTATACTCTTCTCCTCTCTCTGCTCTCTCTCCTCGTCTCTCTCTCGTTTCTCTCTCTTCTGGTTCTCTCTCTCTGTTTCTCTCTCTATGCTATCTCTCTCTTTCTCTCTCTTTCTTCTCTGTCTTCTCTCTCTCTCTTTCTCTCTCTTGTCTCTCTCTCTCTGTTCTCTCTCTCTCTGTTTCTCTCTCTTCTCTCTATCTGTCTCTCTCTCTCTCTGTTTCTCTCTCTCTCTTTCTCTCCTCTCTGTGTTTCTCTCTCTGCTGTCTCTCTCTGTGTTTCTCTCTCTCTGTCTCTCTCTCTGTTTCCTCTCTCTCTCTGTTCCTCTCTCTCTCTCTGTGTTCTCTCCCTCCTCCCTCTGCTGTCTCTCTCCTCTTCTCTGTCTCTCTCTTCTCTCTTCTCTCATCTGTTTTTCTCTCTTTTTCTCTCCTCTCTCTCTATCGCTCTCTCTCTCTGTCTTCTCTCTTTTCTCTCTCTCTCTCTCTATTTTTCTCTCTCTGTTTCTCTCTCTCTCTCTCGCTGTCTCTCTCTCTGTCTCTCTCTGTTTCTCTCTCTCTCCTTTTCTCCCTCTCTCCTTTTCTCCCTCTCTCTGTGTTTCTCTCTCTGTGTTTCTCTCTCTCTGTTTCTCTCTCTCTCCTTTTCTCCCTCTTTCTTTCTCTCCGCTCCCTCAGATCTGTTCTGGCCATGAGACGGACTGAGAAAGAGGAATCCCAGAAACATCTGAACATTCTGAAAAACAGGTGAGAGAATTGAACTATGTGTAGGCCTGGGGACAGTGGACCCACTACGATCAGCATTGCCTCTCCCTGTACTAAGGGATAAGCCCATCCATAGATGACCTTATTCCACCCAAAATACTGGATTACTCATTGTTTTCACTTACGGTACCAGTCAAAAGTTTGGACACACCTACTCATTCCAGGGTTTTTCTTTATTTGTAATATTTTCTACATTGTAGAATAATAGTGTAGACATCAAAACTATGAAATAACACATATGGAATCTTGTAGTAACCAAAAAAGTGTTAAACAAATCAAAATATATTTGAGATTCTTCAAAAAGCCACCCTTTGCCTTGATGACAGCTTTGCACACTCTTGGCATTCTCTCAACCAGCTTCATGAGGTAGTCACCTGGAATGCATTTCAATTAACAGGTGTGCCTTCTTAAAAGTTAATTTGTGGAATTTCTTTCCTTCTTAATGCGTTTGAGCCAATCAGTTGTGTTGTGACAAGGTAGGGGGGTATACAGAAGATAGCCCTATTTGGTAAAAGACCAAGTCCATATTATGGCAAGAACAGCTCAAATAAGCAAAGAGAAACAACAGTCAATCATTACTTTAAGACATGAAGGTCAGTCAATATGGAAAATGTCAAGAACTTTGAACGTTTCTTCAAGTGCAGTTGCACAAACCATCAAGCGCTGTGATGAAACTGGCTCTCATGAGGACCGCCACAGGAATGGAAGACCCAGAGTTTCCTCTGCTGCAGAGGATAAGTTCATTAGAGTTACCAGCCTCAGAAATTGCAGCCCAAATAAATGCTTCACAGAGTTCAAGTAACATACATCAACTGTTCAGAGGAGACTGTGTGAATCAGGCCTTCATGGTCGAATTGCTGCAAAGAAACCACTACTAAAGGACACCAATAAGAAGAAGACTTGCTTGGGCCTAGAAACATGAGCAATGGACATTAGACCGGTGGTCTGGAGTCCAAATGGGAGATTTTTGGTTCCAACCGCTTTGTCTTTGTGAGACGCGGTGTGGGTGAACGGATGATCTCTGCATGTGTAGTTCCCACCGTAAAGCGTGTAGGAGGAGGTGTTATGGTGTGGGGGTGCTTTGCTGGTGACACTGTCTGTGATTTATTTAGAATTCAAGGCACACTTAACCAGCATGGCTACCACAGCATTCTGCAGCGATACGCCATCCCATCTGGTTTGGGCTTAGTGGGACTATCATTTGTTTTTCAACAGGACAATGACCCAACACACCTCCAGGCTGTGTAAGGGCTATTTGACCAAGAAGGAGAGTGATGGAGTGCTGCATCAGATGACCTGGCCTCCACAATCCCCCGACCTCAACCCAATTTAGATGGTTTGGGATGAGTTGGACCGCAGAGTGAAGGAAAAGCAGCCAACAAGTTCTCAACATATGTGGGAACTCCTTCAAGACTGTTGGAAAAGCATTCCAGGTGAAGCTGGTTGAGAGAATGCCAAGAGTGTGCAAAGCTGTCATCAAGGCAAAGGGTGGCTATTTGAAGAATCTCAAATATAAAATATATTTTGATTTGTTTATCACTTTTTTGGTTACTACATGATTCCATATGTGTTATTTCATAGTTTTGATGTCTTCACTATTATTCTACAATGTAGAAAATAGAACAAATAAAGAAAAACCCTGGAATGAGTAGGTGTGTCCAAACTTTTGACTGGTACTGTATATATTAGTACATTCAAAGTATTCAGACCCCTTGATTTTTTCCACATTTTCTTACATTACAGCCTTATTCTAAATCCCCTCATCAATCTACACACACTACCCCATAATGACAAAGCAAAAACAGGTTAATTGTTTTTGCATTATTTTTTATTTTTTTAAACAAATATATCACATTTCCATAAGTATTCAGACCCTTTCCTCAGTCCTTTTTGTTGAAGCACCTTTTGCAGCGATTACAGCCTCGAGTCTTCTTGGGTATGACGCTACAAGCTTGGCACACCTGTATTTGGGGAGTTTCTCCCGTTCTTCTCTGCAGATCCTCTCAAGCTCTGTCAGGTTGGATGGGGAGCAATGCTTCACAGCTATTTTCAGGTCCCTCCACAGGATTCAAGTCCGGGCTCTGGCTGGGCCACTCAAGGACATTCAGAGACTTGTCCCGAAGCCACTCCTGCGTTGTCTTGGCTGTGTGCTTAGGGTCGTTGTCCTGTTGGATGGTGAACCTTCGCCCCAGTCTGAGGTCCTGAGCGCTCTGGAGCAGGTTTTCATCAAGGATCTCTCTGTACTTTGCGCCGTTCATCTTTCCCTCAATCCTGACTAGTTTCCCAGTCCCTGCCGCTGAAAAACATCCCCACAGCATGATGCTGCCACCACCATGCTTCACCGTAGGGATGGTGCCAGGTTTCATCCAGACGTGACGCTTAGCATTCAGGCCAAAGAGTTAAATCTTGGTTTCATCAGACCAGAGAATCTTGTTTTTCATGGTCAGATTCCTTTAGGTGCCTTTTGGCAAACTCCAAGCGGGCTGTCGTGCCATTTACTGAGGAGTAGCTTCCGTCTGGCCACTCTACCATAAAGGCCTGATTGGTGGAGTGCTGCAGAGATGGTTGTCCTTCTGGAAGGTTCTCCCATCTCCACAGAGGAACTCTGGAGCTCTGTCAGAGTGACCATCGGGTTCTTGGTTACCTCCCTGACCAAGGCCTTTCTCCCCGGATTGCTCAGTTTGGCCGGGCGGCCAGCTCTAGGAAGAGTCTTGGTGGTTCCAAACTTCTTCCATTTAAGAATGATGGAGGCCGCTGTGTTCTTGGGGACCTTCAATGCTGCAGAATTATTTTGGTACCCTTCCCCAGATCTGTGCCTCAACACAATCCTGTCTCTGAGCTCTACCGATAATTCCTTCAACCTCATGGCTTGGTTTTTGCTCTGACATGCACTGTCAACTGTGGGATCTTATATAGACAGGTGTGTGCCTTTCCAAATCATGTCCAATCAATTGAATTTACTTAGGGTTGACTCCAATCAAGTTGCAGAAACCTCTCAAGGATGATCAATGGAAAATTTCGAGTCTCATAGCAAAGGGTCTGAATACTTATGTAAGTAAGGTATTTCCTTTTCTTTCTTCTAAAAACCTGTTTTCACTTTGTCATTATGGGGTATTGGGTCATTATGGGGTATTGGGTCATTATGGGGTATTGGGTCATTATGGGGTATTGGGTCATTATGGGGTATTGGGTCATTATGGGGTGTTGGGTCATTATGGGGTGTTGGGTCATTATGGGGTGTTGGGTCATTATGGGGTGTTGGGTCATTATGGGGTGTTGGGTCATTATGGGGTATTGGGTCATTATGGGGTAATGGGTCATTATGGGGTATTGTGTGTAGATTGATGAGGATTTTTATTTATTTAATCCATTTTAGAATAAGGCTGTAACGTAACAAAATGTGGAAAAGGTCAAGGGGTCTGAATAATTTCCGAATGCACTCTATATTTAGTTATGTTAAGCGACTTGATCCTACTATAAGAAGTCTTTCTCGGCTAACACACTTGATCCTACTATAAGACGTCTTTCATGGCTAACACACTTGATCCTACTATAAGAAGTCTTTCTTGGCTAACACACTTGATCCTACTATAAGACGTCTTTCATGGCTAACACACTTGATCCTACTATAAGACGTCTTTCTTGGCTAACACACTTGATCCTACTATAAGACGTCTTTCATGGCTAACACACTTGATCCTACTATAATAAGTCTTTCTTGGCTAACACACTTGATCCTACTATAAGAAGTCTTTCATGGCTAACACACTTGATCCTACTATAAGAAGTATTTCATGGCTAACACACTTGATCCTACTATAAGAAGTCTTTCTTGGCTAACACACTTGATCCTACTATAAGACGTCTTTCATGGCTAACACACTTGATCCTACTATAAGACGTCTTTCTTGGCTAACACACTTGATCCTACTATAAGACTTCTTTCATGGCTAACACACTTGATCCTACTATAAGAAGTATTTCTTGGCTAACACACTTGATCCTACTATAAGACGTATTTCATGGCTAACACACTTGATCCTACTATAAGACGTCTTTCTTGGCTAACACACTTGATCCTACTATAAGACGTCTTTCATGGCTAACAGACTTGATCCTACTATAAGAAGTCTTTCATGGCTAACACACTTGATCCTACTATAAGACGTCTTTCTTGGCTAAAACACTTGATCCTACTATAAGAAGTCTTTCTTGGCTAACACACTTGATCCTACTATAAGACGTCTTTCTTGGCTAACACACTTGATCCTACTATAAGACGTCTTTCATGGCTAACACACTTGATCCTACTATAAGACGTCTTTCATGGCTAACACACTTGATCCTACTATAAGAAGTCTTTCTTGGCTAACACACTTGATCCTACTATAAGACGTCTTTCATGGCTAACACACTTGATCCTACTATAAGACGTCTTTCATGGCTAACACACTTGATCCTACTATAAGACGTCTTTCATGGCTAACACACTTGATCCTACTATAAGAAGTCTTTCTTGGCTAACACATTGACTGTATCGTGCCGATGGTTCCAGGTTCCTGTCTAAACTGGCTCAGCTGTCAGTCCCAATCCAGAACCAGGAAATGACGAGTCATGCTTCCCGTCAACACCAGGAAGAGACTAGAAAGGCAGCCGTGGGCAAGAAGAGCCTCAACAAGCTGGCGGTGCGACACTGGGAAGGGGGTGTGTGTGTGTGTGTGTGTGTGTGAATATTTGCATGGTATGTGTGTGGTTATCTAGTCTTGATTCTGCTACTGTGGGTCCAGGCGGAGCTGAGGTCTGTGGTTATCTAGTCTTGATTCTGCTACTGTGGGTCCAGGCGGAGCTGAGGTCTGTGGTTATCTAGTCTTGATTCTGCTACTGTGGGTCCAGGCGGAGCTGAGGTCTGTGGTTATCTAGTCTTGATTCTGCTACTGTGGGTCCCAGGCGGAGCTGAGGTCTGTGGTTATCTAGTCTTGATTCTGCTACTGTGGGTCCCAGGCGGAGCTGAGGTCTGTGGTGGCCTCTCTAGAACAGCAGGAGGGGGAGAGAGACTCTCTGGAGCGCCAGTGTTTTAACCTCAGACAACTACTGGACCAGGAGGAGGAGAGGAACCAGCAGGTGAGACAGACCAGACCTGGGTTCAGATATCTCTAATACTTCCGGTAAGACAGACCAGACCTGGGTTCAGATATCTCTAATACTTCCGGTAAGACAGACCAGACCTGGGTTCAGATATCTCTAAAACTTTCGGTAAGACAGACCAGACCTGGGTTCAGATATCTCTAATACTTCCGGTAAGACAGACCAGACCTGGGTTCAGATATCTCTAAAACTTTCGGTAAGACAGACCAGACCTGGGTTCAGATATCTTTAACGCCAGGGTAGTGGGTTCGATCCCCGGGACCACCCATACGTAAAAATTTATGCGCACATGACTGTAAGTCGCTTTGGATAAAAGCGTCTGCTAAATGGCTTATTATTATTATTATTATTAATGTAAAAATAAATAAATAATAGCGGTAATTACAGCGATTTTAATCAGCGATTACGTTACAATAAATACTTTTTTTGGGGGGGTAGGTGGTAGAGCAGGGTGATAAATGTAGTTATTTTGCTCGATGATAAATGCTGAAATGAAAAGCGTTTTTAATGGACCGTTACTTTACATTAGCAGCAGAGCTCTGGACTGTTGTTTCCAGGACCAAGGAAGACAACTACGATTCAAAAAGGAAGCTATTTCATCTAACATATCCAGGAAACGCATGATTGATATTTTTATGTGCAACCTGTCAAAATATGATCCAGAATGATCAGATACATATTTTTTAGGCTCTTCAGAGAATTTGCTGCCGTCTTTGGCCTATAGACTAAACGATTCACAGCCTGAGGAAGTGGGAACTTAAAAACACCCTGTTGCTAACTCTAAACATGATATCCTTGCTAGATGGGTGAATCAGTTAGCCTACATGTCTAATGGTCTACCAGGAAATGTAGGCTAATGTCCTACAGGAAGGCTCCAGAGCTAGACGTATTCACTGCGAATGGAGCGCTCGGTTCGGCTCCGCGGGGCGCGTCAAAACCAGACTAACTACAGCCTTCTCCGGTTGTAAAGTGGCGCCATGAACTCAATGTTAACAGGTGAGAAATACATGATATACTCACAGAAAGCTGACTGTCCTCTCTGTAACTAGAACAACAGTAGTAGTTGCTTTGAAAACTGTATTTTTCCAACAATGTCATTTTGAGCAAAGGTCATATGCTTGTGCTTCTCAGAATGCATCTCTCCCTCCTCCATGTCACAGTGGGGAGAGGGAGGGATTCAGCAGCCGTTAGCCTTCTCCACAGTGGGGAGAGGGAGGGAGTCAGCAGCCGTTAGCCTTCTCCACAGTGGGGAGAGGGAGGGATTCAGCAGCCTTTAGCCTTCTCCACAGTGGGGAGAGGGAGGGAGTCAGCAGCCTTTAGCCTTCTCCACAGTGGGGAGAGGGAGGGATTCAGCAGCCTTTAGCCTTCTCCACAGTGGGGAGAGGGAGGGAGTCAGCAGCCTTTAGCCTTCTCCACAGTGGGGAGAGGGAGGGATTCAGCAGCCTTTAGCCTTCTCCACAGTGGGGAGAGGGAGGGAGTCAGCAGCCTTTAGCCTTCTCCAAAGTGGGGAGAGGGAGGGATTCAGCAGCCTTTAGCCTTCTCCACAGTGGGGAGAGGGAGGGATTCAGCAGCCTTTAGCCTTCTCCACAGTGGGGAGAGGGAGGGAGTCAGCAGCCTTTAGCCTTCTCCACAGTGGGGAGAGGGAGGGAGTCAGCAGCCTTTAGCCTTCTCCACAGTGGGGAGAGGGAGGGAGTCAGCAGCCTTTAGCCTTCTCCACAGTGGGGAGAGGGAGGGAGTCAGCAGCCTTTAGCCTTCTCCACAGTGGGGAGAGGGAGGGAGTCAGCAGCCTTTAGCCTTCTCCACAGTGGGGAGAGGGAGGGAGTCAGCAGCCTTTAGCCTTCTCCACAGTGGGGAGAGGGAGGGAGTCAGCAGCCTTTAGCCTTCTCCACAGTGGGGAGAGGGAGGGAGTCAGCAGCCGTTAGCCTTCTCCACAGTGGGGAGAGGGAGGGAGTCAGCAGCCGTTAGCCTTCTCCACAGTGGGGAGAGGGAGGGAGTCAGCAGCCTTTAGCCTTCTCCACAGTGGGGAGAGGGAGGGAGTCAGCAGCCTTTAGCCTTCTCCACAGTGGGGAGAGGGAGGGAGTCAGCAGGCGACAGCCTTCTCCACAGTGGGGAGAGGGAGGGAGTCAGCAGCCTTTAGCCTTCTCCACAGTGGGGAGAGGGAGGGAGTCAGCAGCCTTTAGCCTTCTCCACAGTGGGGAGAGGGAGGGAGTCAGCAGCCGTTAGCCTTCTCCACAGTGGGGAGAGGGAGGGAGTCAGCAGCCGTTAGCCTTCTCCACAGTGGGGAGAGGGAGGGAGTCAGCAGCCTTTAGCCTTCTCCACAGTGGGGAGAGGGAGGGAGTCAGCAGCCTTTAGCCTTCTCCACAGTGGGGAGAGGGAGGGAGTCAGCAGCCGTTAGCCTTCTCCACAGTGGGGAGAGGGAGGGATTCAGCAGCCTTTAGCCTTCTCCACAGTGGGGAGAGGGAGGGAGTCAGCAGCCTTTAGCCTTCTCCACAGTGGGGAGAGGGAGGGAGTCAGCAGCCTTTAGCCTTCTCCACAGTGGGGAGAGGGAGGGAGTCAGCAGCCTTTAGCCTTCTCCACAGTGGGGAGAGGGAGGGATTCAGCAGCCTTTAGCCTTCTCCACAGTGGGGAGAGGGAGGGATTCAGCAGCCTTTAGCCTTCTCCACAGTGGGGAGAGGGAGGGAGTCAGCAGCCTTTAGCCTTCTCCACAGTGGGGAGAGGGAGGGAGTCAGCAGCCTTTAGCCTTCTCCACAGTGGGGAGAGGGAGGGAGTCAGCAGCCTTTAGCCTTCTCCACAGTGGGGAGAGGGAGGGAGTCAGCAGCCTTTAGCCTTCTCCACAGTGGGGAGAGGGAGGGAGTCAGCAGCCTTTAGCCTTCTCCACAGTGGGGAGAGGGAGGGAGTCAGCAGCCTTTAGCCTTCTCCACAGTGGGGAGAGGGAGGGAGTCAGCAGCCTTTAGCCTTCTCCACAGTGGGGAGAGGGAGGGAGTCAGCAGCCGTTAGCCTTCTCCACAGTGGGGAGAGGGAGGGAGTCAGCAGCCTTTAGCCTTCTCCACAGTGGGGAGAGGGAGGGAGTCAGCAGCCTTTAGCCTTCTCCACAGTGGGGAGAGGGAGGGAGTCAGCAGCCTTTAGCCTTCTCCACAGTGGGGAGAGGGAGGGAGTCAGCAGGCGACAGCCTTCTCCACAGTGGGGAGAGGGAGGGAGTCAGCAGCCTTTAGCCTTCTCCACAGTGGGGAGAGGGAGGGAGTCAGCAGCCTTTAGCCTTCTCCACAGTGGGGAGAGGGAGGGAGTCAGCAGCCGTTAGCCTTCTCCACAGTGGGGAGAGGGAGGGAGTCAGCAGCCGTTAGCCTTCTCCACAGTGGGGAGAGGGAGGGAGTCAGCAGCCGTTAGCCTTCTCCACAGTGGGGAGAGGGAGGGAGTCAGCAGCCTTTAGCCTTCTCCACAGTGGGGAGAGGGAGGGAGTCAGCAGCCTTTAGCCTTCTCCACAGTGGGGAGAGGGAGGGAGTCAGCAGCCTTTAGCCTTCTCCACAGTGGGGAGAGGGAGGGAGTCAGCAGCCTACAGCCTTCTCCACAGTGGGGAGAGGGAGGGATTCAGCAGCCTTTAGCCTTCTCCACAGTGGGGAGAGGGAGGGAGTCAGCAGCCGTTAGCCTTCTCCACAGTGGGGAGAGGGAGGGAGTCAGCAGCCTTTAGCCTTCTCCACAGTGGGGAGAGGGAGGGAGTCAGCAGCCTTCTCCACAGTGGGGAGAGGGAGGGAGTCAGCAGCCGTTAGCCTTCTCCACAGTGGGGAGAGGGAGGGAGTCAGCAGCCTTCTCCACAGTGGGGAGAGGGAGGGAGTCAGCAGCCTTTAGCCTTCTCCACAGTGGGGAGAGGGAGGGAGTCAGCAGCCTACAGCCTTCTCCACAGTGGGGAGAGGGAGGGAGTCAGCAGCCTTTAGCCTTCTCCACAGTGGGGAGAGGGAGGGAGTCAGCAGCCTTCTCCACAGTGGGGAGAGGGAGGGAGTCAGCAGCCTTTAGCCTTCTCCACAGTGGGGAGAGGGAGGGAGTCAGCAGCCTTTAGCCTTTTCCACAGTGGGGAGAGGGAGGGAGTCAGCAGCCTTTAGCCTTCTCCACAGTGGGGAGAGGGAGGGAGTCAGCAGCCTTTAGCCTTCTCCACAGTGGGGAGAGGGAGGGAGTCAGCAGCCTTCTCCACAGTGGGGAGAGGGAGGAGTCAGCAGCCTTTAGCCTTCTCCACAGTGGGGAGAGGGAGGGAGTCAGCAGCCTACAGCCTTCTCCACAGTGGGGAGAGGGAGGGAGTCAGCAGCCTTTAGCCTTCTCCACAGTGGGGAGAGGGAGGGAGTCAGCAGCCTTTAGCCTTCTCCACAGTGGGGAGAGGGAGGGAGTCAGCAGCCTTTAGCCTTCTCCACAGTGGGGAGAGGGAGGGAGTCAGCAGCCTTTAGCCTTCTCCACAGTGGGGAGAGGGAGGGAGTCAGCAGCCTTTAGCCTTCTCCACAGTGGGTAGAGGGAGGGAGTCAGCAGCCTTTAGCCTTCTCCACAGTGGGGAGAGGGAGGGAGTCAGCAGCCTCAGCCTTCTCCACAGTGGGGAGAGGGAGGGAGTCAGCAGCCTTCTCCACAGTGGGGAGAGGGAGGGAGTCAGCAGCCTTTAGCCTTCTCCACAGTGGGGAGAGGGAGGGAGTCAGCAGCCTTTAACCTTCTCCACAGTGGGGAGAGGGAGGGAGTCAGCAGCCGTTAGCCTTCTCCACAGTGGGGAGAGGGAGGGAGTCAGCAGCCTTTAGCCTTCTCCACAGTGGGGAGAGGGAGGGAGTCAGCAGCCTTCTCCACAGTGGGGAGAGGGAGGGAGTCAGCAGGGCCTGGCAGATACTTTCATAGTAGGAATCAACATAATGTATAGTCTATTACTGAGTTAATAATGTCTTTAGAACAATCTACATTTTTATATTTTTTAAATTTTAGTCATTTAGCAGATGCTCTTATCCAGAGCGACTTACAGTTAGTGAGTGCATACATATTAATTTTTGTTCATACTGGCCCCCCGTGGGAAACCGAGTGGTGCAGCGGTCTAAGGCACTGCATCTCAGTGCTTGAGGCGTCACTACAGACCCCCTGGTTCGATTCCAGGCTGTATCACAAACGGCCGTGATTGGGAGTCCCATAGGGCGGCGCACAATTCGCCCAGCGTCGTCCGGGTTTGGCCGGTGTAGGCCGTCATTGTAAATAAGAATTAGTTCTTAACTGACTTGCCTGGTTAAATAAAATAAACCCTGCCGTTGCAAACGCCATGCTCTACCAACTGAGCTACACGGGAATCTACAGGAACTCTGTGTAGCAACATAACTGAACATTACAGATGGAAGCAAAATACTTCGGTAAGAAGAAGACGTTGTCTGGAATTGGTTTTGTAATAGAATGATGACAAAATAGGAACTAAGCCCATATTTGGATATCTGGTTCTTTCATTGACAGGAAGCTTCCTCCTTGATGGGGGATCAAGTCCTCAGTGGCATTCTAAATAGGACCCTATTAACTAAATAGTGTAATATTGTGACCGGGAGCTAAAGGTAATGCACTATATAGGGGAAATGTTATAGGGAGCAAAGGTTACTCATATATAGGGAATAGTCTAGGAGCTAAAGGTTACTGCACTCTATAGGGATAGTCTAGGGATGCTAAAGGTAATGCACTATATAGGGAATAGTCTAGGGAAGCATAGGGAAAAGGTAATGCACTATATAGGGATATGGAGCTAGAAGGTAATGCACTATATAGGAATAGGGAGCTAAAGGAATGCACTATATAGGGGAAATCAGGGAGCTAAAGGTAATGCACTATATAGGGAATAGTCTAGGGAGCTAAAGGTAATGCACTATATAGGGAATAGTCTAGGGAGCTAAAGGTAATGCACTATATAGGGAATAGTCTAGGGAGCTAAAGGTAATGCACTATATAGGGAATGTCTAGGAGCTAAAGGTAATGCACTATATAGGGAATAGTCTAGGGAGCTAAAGGTAATGCACTATAAATAGGGAATAGTTAGGGAGCTAAAGGTAATGCACTAAATAGGGAATAGGGAGCTAAAGGTAATGCAACTATATAGGGAATAGTGGGAGCTAAAGGTAATGCACTATATAGGGAATAGGGAGCTAAAGGTAATGCACTATATAGGGATAGTCTAGGGAGCTAAAGGTAATGCACTATATAGGGAATAGTCTAGGGAGCTAAAGGTAATGCACTATATAGGGAAAAGTCTAGGGAGCTAAAGGTAATGCACTATATAGGGAATAGGGAGCTAAAGGTAATGCACTATATAGGGAATAGTCTAGGGAGCTAAAGGTAATGCACTATATAGGGAATAGGGAGCTAAAGGTAATGCACTATATAGGGAATAGGGAGCTAAAGGTAATGCACTATATAGGGAATGGGAGCTAAGGTAATGCACTATAGGGAATATCTAGGGAGCTAAAGGTAATGCACATATATGGGAATAGGGAGCTAAAGGTAATGCACTATATAGGGAATAGTCTAGGGAGCTAAAGGTAATGCACTATATAGGGAATAGGGAGCTAAAGGTAATGCACATATAGGGAAATTAGGGAGCTAAGGTAATGCACTATATAGGGAATAGTCTAGGGAGCTAAAGGTAATGCACTATATAGAATAGAGGAGCTAAAGGTAATGCACTATAGGGAATAGGTATTAAAGTAAGCACTATATGGAGATAGCTGGGATTTCTGTATGCGTAATCCTATACTCAGGGAATATCTAGGAGCCTTAAGTAATGCCCTATATCAGGGATAGTTCTAGGGAGCTACACAGGTATCACTATTAGGGATAGTCAGAAGCTACAGAATGCCACTTAAGGGTAATAGTCTGAGCTAAAGGTAATGCCCCATCTACCATAGGGAAGTCTAGGGACTAAAGGTAATGCCTATTAGGGAGCAAGGTAACTGCCACTTATAGATATCTAGGAGCGTAAAGAGATCCTTAAGGAAGAGCTGGTAAGACACAGTTATATTTGGGAACTAAACAATCATATATGGCAGTAAAGAGCACCAGGTTATAGCGAAGTAGGTAGTCTGAAGGTAATGCTATCTAGTTGAGAAGATGGTCAGGACACTTAAAGGTAATACATCTATACTAGGAGACAGGAAGAGGTCACAGCAGAGTTATACATTCGATACTAGGAGCCAAAGGAAGGTCACAGGAGAGTAATAATACATTCTATACTAGGAACAGGAGAAGGTACAGCACAGAGTAATACATTCTAGGACTAGGAGCACAAGGAAGGTCACAGCAAGTAATACATTCTATACTAGGAGACAGGAGAGGTAAGCACATGCAGAGTAATACATTCTATACTAGGAGACCAGGAGGTCACAGCCAGAGTTCTGTTAATCCTCCTCTTCTACTAGGAGACCAGGAAGGTCACAGCAGCCAGTTAATACATTCTATACTAGGAGACCGTAAGGTCACACAGGAGTTTATACATTCTACTAAGGAGACCAGGAAGGTCCAGCAATCTACCATTCCTCTTACTAGGAGAGACCAGGAAGGTCACAGGCAGTAACTAACACATTCCAATCATACTGGAGACCAGGAAGTACAGCAGATTAATCCATCTATACTAGGAGACCAGGAAGGTCCAAGAGTTATCTAATCATTCTGATACTAGGTAGACCAGGAGGTACGCAGATTAATCCATTTCTATATTTGGAGACCAGGAAGGTCACAGAGATCTAATCCATTCTATACTAGGAGACCAGGAAGGTCACAGCAGAGCTAATCCATTCTATACTAGGAGACCAGGAAGGTCACAGCAGATCTAATCCATTCTATACTAGGAGACCAGGAAGGTCACAGCAGAGCTAATCCATTCTATACTAGGAGACCAGGAAGGTCACAGCAGAGTTAATACATTCTATACTAGGAGACCAGGAAGGTCACCAGCAGAGTAATACATTCTATACTAGGAGACCAGGAAGGTCACAGCAGAGTTAATCATTCTATACTAGGAGACCAGGAAGGTCACAGCAGAGTTAATACATTCTATACTAGGAGACCAGGAAGGTCACAGCAGAGTTAATCCATTCTATACTAGGAGACCAGGAAGGTCACAGCAGAGTTAATACATTCTATACTAGGAGACCAGGAAGGTCACAGCAGAGTTAATCCATTCTATACTAGGAGACCAGGAAGGTCACAGCAGAGTTAATACATTCTATACTAGGAGACCAGGAAGGTCACAGCAGAGTTAATCCATTCTATACTAGGAGACCAGGAAGGTCACAGCAGAGTTAATACATTCTATACTAGGAGACCAGGAAGTTCACAGCAGAGTTAATCCATTCTATACTAGGAGACCAGGAAGATCACAGCAGAGCTAATACATTCTATACTAGGAGACCAGGAAGGTCACAGCAGAGTTAATACATTCTATACTAGGAGACCAGGAAGGTCACAGCAGAGCTAATACATTCTATACTAGGAGACCAGGAAGGTCACAGCAGAGTTAATCCATTCTATACTAGGAGACCAGGAAGGTCCCAGCATAGCTAATCCATTCTATACTAGGAGACCAGGAAGGTCACAGCAGAGTTAATACATTCTATACTAGGAGACCAGGAAGGTCACAGCAGAGTTAATACATTCTATACTAGGAGACCAGGAAGTTCACAGCAGAGTTAATCCATTCTATACTAGGAGACCAGGAAGATCACAGCAGAGCTAATACATTCTATACTAGGAGACCAGGAAGGTCACAGCAGAGTTAATACATTCTATACTAGGAGACCAGGAAGGTCACAGCAGAGCTAATACATTCTATACTAGGAGACCAGGAAGGTCACAGCAGAGTTAATCCATTCTATACTAGGAGACCAGGAAGGTCCCAGCATAGCTAATCCATTCTATACTAGGAGACCAGGAAGGTCACAGCAGAGTTAATACATTCTATACTAGGAGACCAGGAAGGTCACAGCAGAGTTCATCCATTCTATACATTCCATTTCTGTCTGATCTGTAATACATTCTGTTGTAGACATTTCTGTCTGATCTGCAATACATTCAATATTTTACATTTTATATAAATCTGCAACACACTTTACAATACATTTACAATACATTTATTTTTGGTAATAGGAGATTCTATACAGTGTAGTTCTGTCTGATCTCCAACGCTCTTTCAGGGAAGATAGTTTTTATAGTCAAGAGGTCTCAGAATAACCTGGAGTTTTATGACATGTACATGTCATTTAAAAAAAGGGAAATCTTGAAGGAGAAACAGTTTGGCCACTACTGAACAAATTAATCTTAACATTTTTAATTAGTGGTTTTTCCGACCGTCCTCTTCCCCTTCTAGGAGCAGATGCTGCGTCTGGTTCCTAGCGGAGACTCCATCACCACGAGACTCCATCACCTAGCCAAGACCCTCCAGACATCCGGGCCGGTCCAGGATGCCAAGAATCTACTGGAACTTGCCTACAGACACGCTGACCACCTGATCACTCCGCCTACAGCTGTCAGCCAATAGCAAGGCTCCATCCACCCTGGTTCACCAATAGCAGGACTCCATTAGCCATATATTTATATGACCATATATATTAGCCATATATTTAAATGACCATATATTAGCCATGTTTTTTTATATGGCTCTGCATGGACCACCTGATTTTAATAGCTACATAGTTAACATTGTATACTGCGTTGGGAGTAGCCCTATTTGTACATATGTAAGTGTTGTCCATGGTTTCATCTTTTAGCAGTAGATGATAATGTTCTGCGGATTAAAAACCTGAAGAAGTCTTTTTTTGTGTTGGAATTGTTTTTGATCAGTTCCTAAGATAATGCCAATAGTTCTAATAATGCATGAAGTCCAAAGTAAGCCCGTCACCCAGCTGAAGATAATGCCTATAGTTCTAATAATGCATGAAGTCCAAAGTAAGCCCGTCACCCAGCTGAAGATAATGCCAATAGTTCTAATAATGCATGAAGTCCAAAGTAAGCCCGTCACCCAGCTGAAGATAATGCCTATAGTTCTAATAATGCATGAAGTCCAAACAGGGCTGAAGTAAGCCCGTCACCCAGCAGAAGATAATGCCTATAGTTCTAATAATGCATGAAGTCCAAAGTAAGCCCGTCACCCAGCTGAAGATAATGCCTATAGTTCTAATAATGCATGAAGTCCAAACAGGGCTGAAGTAAACCCGTCACCCAGCTGAAGATAATGCCTATAGTTCTAATAATGCATGAAGTCCAAACAGGGCTGAAGTAAACCCGTCACCCAGCTGAAGATAATGCCTATAGTTCTAATAATGCATGAAGTCCAAACAGGGCTGAAGTAAACCCGTCACCCAGCTGAAGATAATGCCTATAGTAAGCCTGTACGTGTCATCCAGAATGGGTCTGTAACGTCTGAACGCATGTAGGCCAGCCAATCACAGTCAGCTAGTAGCGCTTCAGTAATCCACAGTGGAGCTATACAGTCAGCAGTAATCCCCAGTGGAGCTATACAGTCAGCAGTAATCCCCAGTGGAGCTATACAGTCAGCTAGTAATCCCCAGTGGAGCTATACAGTCAGCAGTAATCCACAGTGGAGCGATACAGTCAGCAGTAATCCACAGTGGAGCTATACAGTCAGCAGTAATCCACAGTGGAGCTATACAGTCAGCAGTAATCCACAGTGGAGCTATACAGTCAGCAGTAATCCACAGTGGAGCTATACAGTCAGCAGCAATCCACAGTGGAGCTATACAGTCAGCGGTAATCCCCAGTGGAGCTATACAGTCAGCTAGTAATCCCCAGTGGAGCTATACAGTCAGCAGCAATCCACAGTGGAGCTATACAGTCAGCGGTAATCCCCAGTGGAGCTATACAGTCAGCTAGTAATCCCCAGTGGAGCTATACAGTCAGCAGTAATCCACAGTGGAGCTATACAGTCAGCAGTAATCCACAGTGGAGCTATACAGTCAGCAGTAATCCCCAGTGGAGCTATACAGTCAGCAGTAATCCCCAGTGGAGCTATACAGTCAGCAGTAATCCCCAGTGGAGCTATACAGTCAGCTAGTAATCCCCAGTGGAGCTATACAGTCAGCAGTAATCCACAGTGGAGCTATACAGTCAGCAGTAATCCACAGTGGAGCGATACAGTCAGCAGTAATCCACAGTGGAGCTATACAGTCAGCAGTAATCCACAGTGGAGCTATACAGTCAGCTAGTAACGCAGCAGGGTCCCTAACAGGACTGCGGAGCACTAGATCTGGTAGTCTCCCCTATGTAGGGTCCCTAACAGGGCTTTTTAGGGAACTAGATCTGCGAATCCCCCCTCCGTAGGGTCCGTCTACTCCTGGAGTCAGACAAGTCGTCGTTGAAGACCCTCTCGATGGTGGAGGGCAGCGAGGCGCGGACGGTGCGCCCCAGGCCTCGGGCAGCGAACACGTAGAGGACAGGGTTCAGGGAGCTCTTCAGATACACCAGGAACAGAGAGACGTACGCCCCCGTGAACGACGCCCGGTACAGCCCCGCCCGGTCTTCCCGCCCTGCCGCCAGCGCCCGCAGGAAGCGGCAGGTGAAGTAGGGCACCCAGCAGGAGAGGAAGAGGAGCATGGTGAGGAAGAGGAGCCGGTACAGCCTGGTCATCTGTCTCTCAGTCGCTGAGGATGAAGAGGTTGGTCTGGCGTCCCCTGCCTGCCTGGCGGTCCACAGCACGGCTATGTTACTCACCAGGAACACCGTTAAAGGCAGGAGGAACCCAGCGACCGTCTCCGTCAGAAACAGCCCAGCGCTGTACCCAATGCTCTCCAGACACTGGGTGGTACCGTTGAGCTCCAGCAGGGCTGCGCTGTGGAGGTAGGGGACGGCGAGGGCAGCAGCCAGCCCCCAGAGGACACCACACACCAGGGGAACAGCCCAGCGAGGACGCTTCAGACTGGACCAGACTGGCCTGAGGAGACACAGACATCTCTCCACAGCCACGGCACACAGTAGGAAGGCTGCAGCGTACAGCCCCAGGCCCCTCAGGAATATCACCAGGCGGCAGGCCAGTTCCCCCAGGGGCCAGCTACAGCCGTGGGCCAGGTACGCCAGCATCAGAGGGGTACGGAGGAGGAGAACCAGGTCAGCCAACGCCAGGTTCACCACGTAGACACGGAAGCTGCTGGCGCCGCGCGTCTCTCCCTCGCCCACGCTGCCACGCCTCATCAGGCGGCCACGCCCACGCCAGGCCAACGCCCACACCACTAGGCCGTTCAAGGTCACGCCCACCTGGGGACAGACAAGAAGAGGAAGTGATGTCATAAACCAGCAGACACTGCAGGAACCTCGAGGACTGAAGCTATGCCAGGTGTGAATGGTCTAACGCACCTGATTCAACATGGCATGGTCTTGTTCCAGCCCAGCACTAACACACCTGATTCAACACGGCATGGTCTTGTTCCAGCCCAGCACTAACACACCTGATTCAACACGGCATGGTCTTGTTCCAGCCCAGCACTAACGCACCTGATTCAACATGGCATGGTCTTGTTCCAGCCCAGCACTAACGCACCTGATTCAACATGGCATGGTCTTGTTCCAGCCCAGCACTAACACACCTGATTCAACATGGCATGGTCTTGTTCCAGCCCAGCACTAACACACCTGATTCAACATGGCATGGTCTTGTTCCAGCCCAGCACTAACACACCTGATTCAACATGGCATGGTCTTGTTCCAGCCCAGCACTAACGCACCTAATTCAACATGGCATGGTCTTGTTCCAGCCCAGCACTAACGCACCTGATTCAACATGGCATGGTCTTGTTCCAGCCCAGCACTAACGCACCTGATTCAACATGGCATGGTCTTGTTCCAGCCCAACACTAACACACCTGATTCAACATGGCATGGTCTTGTTCCAGCCCAGCACTAACGCACCTGATTCAACATGGCATGGTCTTGTTCCAGCCCAGCACTAACACACCTGATTCAACATGGCATGGTCTTGTTCCAGCCTAGCACTAACACACCTGATTCAACATGGCATGGTCTTGTTCCAGCCCAGCACTAACACACCTGATTCAACATGGCATGGTCTTGTTCCAGCCCAGCACTAACACACCTGATTCAACACGGCATGGTCTTGTTCCAGCCCAGCACTAACACACCTGATTCAACATGGCATGGTCTTGTTCCAGCCCAGCACTAACACACCTGATTCAACATGGCATGGTCTTGTTCCAGCCCAGCACTAACACACCTGATTCAACATGGCATGGTCTTGTTCCAGCCCAGCACTAACACACCTGATTCAACATGGCATGGTCTTGTTCCAGCCCAGCACTAACGCACCTGATTCAACATGGCATGGTCTTGTTCCAGCCCAGCACTAACGCACCTGATTCAACATGGCATGGTCTTGTTCCAGCCCAGCACTAACGCACCTGATTCAACATGGCATGGTCTTGTTCCAGCCCAGCACTAACGCACCTGATTCAACATGGCATGGTCTTGTTCCAGCCCAGCACTAACGCACCTGATTCAACATGGCATGGTCTTGTTCCAGCCCAGCACTAACGCACCTGATTCAACATGGCATGGTCTTGTTCCAGCCCAGCACTAACACACCTGATTCAACACGGCATGGTCTTGTTCCAGCCCAGCACTAACGCACCTGATTCAACACGGCATGGTCTTGTTCCAGCCCAGCACTAACACACCTGATTCAACATGGCATGGTCTTGTTCCAGCCCAGCACTAACGCACCTGATTCAACATGGCATGGTCTTGTTCCAGCCCACTACGCACCTGATTCAACATGGCTGGGTCTTGTTCCAGCCGAGCACGAACCACCTGTTCACATGGCATGGTCTTTCCAGCCCAGCATAACGCGACCTATTCAACACGGCATGGTCTTGCTGTCCAGCCCAGCACGAGACCTATTCAACACGGTGGTCTTGTTCTCAGCCCAGCACTAACGCACCTGATTCAACATGTGCTGGTATTGTTCCACGCCATAGCACTAAACAACACATGATCATCAACACGGCATGGTCTGTCCAGCCAGCACAACACACCTGATTCAACATGGCATGGTCTGTTCCAGCCCAGCACTAACGCACATTGATTCAACACGGCATGGCAGTTCCAGCCCAGCACTAAACACACCTGTTCAACATGGCCATTGGTTCTTGTTCCAGCCAGCACTAAACACTGATTTCAACTTGATGGCAGGTCTTGTCCCAGCCAGAATGCACTACACACCTGATCAACATGGCATGGTTTGTTCCAGCCCAGGCACTAACGACACGCTGTTCAAACATGTTGCTGTGTCTTGTTCCAGCCCAGCACAACGCACCTGCATTCAACATAGGATGTTGTCCAGCCAGGACAAACACCCTGCATTCACACAGCATGGTTTTGATTGAAGCATGAATCAGCGTGCCGACGAAAACCTGCCACAGGCATGTACTGGACTGAAGGTAGACTGAGCTAGAATTAGTCTAGACAGAGACTCACCAGAAGAGATAGGTGAGCAGCATTGAGCGATGCGGCCCTCTCTGCTGCAGGTGCGGTGAGCCAGTCCTTACCGGTCCTGCTGGGCTGAGAGGGCGGGCGAACCAGCTGTGTCACAAGGTATATTGGCTCAGATAGGAGATATGGACCGGAGGTGTTGAGGGACCTATGGAGACAACAGTTGGAGTATATGTTAATGACCACAGTGAGAACCTAGGAGAGTTAATAGACCAAGTGAGACTATGAGATATATGTTAACTAGACCCAGTGAGGAACTAGGAATATGTAACTAGACCACAGTGAGGAGACCTATGGAGATATATGTTAACTAGACCACAGTGAGGAGACCTATGGAGATATATGTTAACTAGACCACAGTGAGGAGACCTATGGAGATATATGTTAACTAGACCACAGTGAGGAGACCTATGGTGATATATGTTAACTAG
This sequence comes from Coregonus sp. 'balchen', assembly GCA_902810595.1. Lineage (NCBI taxonomy): Eukaryota > Metazoa > Chordata > Actinopteri > Salmoniformes > Salmonidae > Coregonus > Coregonus sp. 'balchen'. The sequence continues at coordinate 21,813,102 of LR778274.1, forward strand.
ACCACAGTGAGGAGACCTATGGAGACAGTGTGGAGATATACACTGCTCAAAAAAATAAAGGGAACACTTAAACAACACAATGTAACTCCAAGTCAATCACACTTCTGTGAAATCAAACTGTCCACTTAGGAAGCAACACTGATTGACAATAAATTTCACATGCTGTTATGCAAATGGTATAGACAACAGTTGGAAATTATAGGCAATTAGCAAGACACCCCCAATAAAGGACTGGTTTTGCAGGTGGTGACCACAGACCACTTCTCAGTTCCTATGCTTCCTGGCTGATGTTTTGGTCACTTTTGAATGCTGGCGGTGCTTTCACGCTAGTGGTAGCATGAGACGGAGTCTACAACCCACACAAGTGGCTCAGGTAGTGCAGCTCATCCAGGATGGCACATCAATGCGAGCTGTGGCAAGAAGGTTTGCTGTGTCTGTCAGCGTAGTGTCCAGAGCATGGAGGCGCTACCAGGAGACAGGCCAGTACATCAGGAGACGTGGAGGAGGCCGTAGGAGGCCAACAACCCAGCAGCAGGACTGCTACCTCCGCCTTTGTGCAAGGAGGAGCAGGAGGAGCACTGCCAGAGCCCTGCAAAATGACCTCCAGCAGGCCACAAATGTGCATGTGTCTGCTCAAACGGTCAGAAACAGACTCCATGAGGGTGGTATGAGGGCCCGACGTCCACAGGTGGGGGTTGTGCTTACAGCCCAACACAGTGCAGGACGTTTGGCATTTGCCAGAGAACACCAAGATTGGCAAATTCGCCACTGGCGCCCTGTGCTCTTCACAGATGAAAGCAGGTTCACACTGAGCACATGTGACAGACGTGACAGAGTCTGGAGATGCCGTGGAGAACGTTCTGCTGCCTGCAACATCCTCCAGCATGACCGGTTTGGCGGTGGGTCAGTCATGGTGTGGGGTGGCATTTCTTTGGGGGCTGCACAGCCCTCCATGTGCTCGCCAGAGGTAGCCTGACTGCCATTAGGTACCGAGATGAGATCCTCAGACCCCTTGTGAGACCATATGCTGGTGCGGTTGGCCCTGGGTTCCTCCTAATGCAAGACAATGCTAGACCTCATGTGGCTGGAGTGTGTCAGCAGTTCCTGCAAGAGGAAGGCATTGATGCCATGGACTGGCCCGCCCGTTCCCCAGACCTGAATCCAATTGAGCACATCTGGGACATCATGTCTCGCTCCATCCATCAACGCCACGTTGCACCACAGACTGTCCAGGAGTTGGCGGATGCTTTAGTCCAAGTCTGGGAGGAGATCCCTCAGGAGACCATCCGCCACCTCATCAGGAGCATGCCCAGGCGTTGTAGGGAGGTCATACGGGCACGTGGAGGCCACACACACTACTGAGCCTCATTTTGACTTGTTTTAAGGACATTACATCAAAGTTGGATCAGCCTGTAGTGTGGTTTTCCACTTTAATTTTGAGTGGTGACTCCAAATCCAGACCTCCATGGGTTGATAAATTTGATTTCCATTGATCATTTTTGTGTGATTTTGTTGTCAGCACATTCAACTATGTAAAGAAAAAAAGTATTTAATAAGATTATTTCATTCATTCAGATCTAGGATGTGTTGTTTAAGTGTTCCCTTTATTTTTTTGAGCAGTGTATATCTCCATACTGTGAGGAGACCTATGGAGACAGACAGTGTGGAGATATATGTTAACTAGACCACAGGAAGGAGACCCACAGTGTGGAGCTACATGTTAGCTAGACCGCACTATGGTGTAACATTGTATACATTTTAGTCATTTAGCAGACGCTCTTATCCAGAGCGACTTACAGGAGCAATTAGGGTTAAGTGCCTTGCTTGAGGGCACATCAACAGATTTTTCACCTAGTTGGCTCGGGGGATTAGAACCAGCGACCTTTCGGTTACTGGCACAACGCTCTTAACCACTAAGCTACCTGCCGACACACGTCACCCTGTCACTGTTGTGTGACTGACAGCCTGTGGGACTGGTTTTACCGTCTAATCCAACTTGTCCAGAGTCTGGCTAACACATCTTTCTGTTACTGCGGTGAAACGGACGGGCGCTGACGCATTTTATATACATTTCATAAATATTACTCAGCGGGACGGTTTCCCCAAACACAGGTTAAGCCTCTTCATGTAGAATTGCCATTGAAAAGGGGGGTTTCGTTCAGGAATAGGCTTTAATCTGGGTCTGAGAAACCTGTCCAGAGAGTGTTGTATCAGTAAAAATCACATGCTTTCTGCTACATTTATGCTCTGGCTAGAGTATTGTGGAGGAGTGAGTGAGTCAGGGATGTGTTGGGTGAAAGGAATGAGGACCCATCCCACCCTGAAGCCATCACCAAAAAGTGCAACCTCACCAAAACCTGAGTTCAATACTGTTCTCCATCACACCTAGTTTCACCCCTACACTCTCTCTCTCTGGACATGGCCACACACATCAGACAATATTGTCCTACACACACACACACACAAGGTGACATTTGTTGTTGAATTCACAGTTAGTTGACAACTCAACCAAATGTAAATCATAACTAGACGTTGAATTTGATGTCTGTGCCCAGTGGGACGTCTCTCTCTCTCTCTCTCTCTCTCTCTCTCTCTCTCTCTCTCTCTCTGGGCCTGTCCATGCTTATCTGACGTGCCTCGCTGCCTTCCTAAGGAATGACTCAATTACAACACACCCTGAACCCCCCTCCAACACACCCTCACCCACCCCCCCTTGACTTGCAACACACCTTGACTTGCATGCCTCCGGGTCTACCTCCAGCGCAACGGGAACACTGACTTCTGCCAACTTACTGTGACTGTGTGTCCTGATAACTTATCAGTTTGACTGACCGCCGCCGAGAGCCATGGCCTTTTACAAAGACTATATAGAAAGATTTCCATTTCAGAAATAGATGTGCTATTTACATTTTTGTGATAAAATTTGTGATAATTTTGATAGATCAGTATGAAAGTTAGTGAAGGTTTGACTCACCTGCCTCTGCGTCTGTCGGTCGCCCTGTGCTTCTGAGATCCGGAGAGAGTGAGATCGGAGAGAGGAAGGCGTGGCTAGCCTTTATTGATGCAATCTCTTGAGAAGGTTAGCTAGAGGCTGTGGTGTGTGGTTCCTCTTTACTCTCTGAACGCAACACTATGTGGAGGATCATTACACAGCCCTGCTGATGCTATCCTTTCTGACGTCTATCAACAGGAAGGATCAGGGTGGAGGATTTACCATCAGATGCAGTATGATACTTCTATAGGAAGGATCAGTGTGGAGGATTTACCATCAGATACAGTATGATACTTCTATAGGAAGGATCAGTGTGGAGGATTTACCATCAGATGCAGTATGATACTTCTATAGGAAGGATCAGTGTGGAGGATTTACCATCAGATGCAGTATGATACTTCTATAGGAAGGATCAGGGTGGAGGATTTACCATCAGATGCAGTATGATTCTTCTATAGGAAGGATCAGTGTGGAGTATTTACCACCTGATATGCAAGTTGACGTTTATTGGGATGAATCTTGTCCTGGAGGCGGAGCTGAGCGATTTCCACTAGATGGGCCAACGGCTAAGTCAAAATGGGCCATATACACTGAGTGGACAAAACATTAAGAACACCTTCCTAATATGGGCTATATACACTGAGTAGACAAAACATTAAGAACACCTTCCTAATATTGGCTATATACACTGAGTGGACAAAACATTAAGAACACCTTCCTAATATTGGCCATATACACTGAGTGGACAAAACATTAAGAACACCTTCCTAATATGGGCTATATACACTGAGTAGACAAAACATTAAGAACACCTTCCTAATATTGGCTATATACACTGAGTGGACAAAACATTAAGAACACCTTCCTAATATTGGCCATATACACTGAGTGGACAAAACATTAAGAACACCTTCCTAATATGGGCTATATACACTGAGTAGACAAAACATTAAGAACACCTTCCTAATATTGGCTATATACACTGAGTGGACAAAACATTAAGAACACCTTCCTAATATTGGCCATATACACTGAGTGGACAAAACATTAAGAACACCTTCCTAATATTGGCTATATGCACTGAGTGTACAAAACATTAAGAACACCTTCCTAATATTGGCTATATGCACTGAGTGGACAAAACATTAAGAACACCTTCCTAATATTGGCCATATGCACTGAGTAGACAAAACATTAAGAACACCTTCCTAATATTGGCCATATACACTGAGTGGACAAAACATTAAGAACACCTTCCTAATATTGGCTATATGCACTGAGTGTACAAAACATTAAGAACACCTTCCTAATATTGGCTATATGCACTGAGTGGACAAAACATTAAGAACACCTTCCTAATATTGGCTATATGCACTGAGTGTACAAAACATTAAGAACACCTTCCTAATATTGAGTTGCACCCCCTTTTGCCCTCAGAAAAGCTTAAATTCATCGGGGCACGGACTCTACATTGTGTTAAGCGTTCCACAGGGATGCTGGCCCATTTTGACTCCAATGCTTCCCACAGTTGTGTCAAGTTCGCTGGAATGATACATTAAATGATACACACGGGAAACTGTTGAGCATACCCCGTTCAAAGGCCCGTTCAAAGTACCCCCCTGTATATATAGCCTCCCTACTGTTATTTTATTTTACTTCTGCTCTTTTTTTTCTCAACACTTTTTTTTGTTGTTGTTTTATTTTTACTTTTTTTGTTAAAAATAAATGCACTGTTGGTTAAGGGCTGTAAGTAAGCGTTTCACTGTAATGTCTGCACCTGTTGTATTCGGCGCATGTGGCAAATAAAATTTGATTTGATTTGATTTGAAATATTTTGTCTTGCCCATTCACCCTCTGAATGGCACACATGCACAATCCATGTCTCAATTGTCTCAAGGCTTAAAATTCCTTCTTTAACCTGTTGTCTCCCCTTCATCTACACTGATTGAAGTGGATTTAACAAGTGGCATCAATAAGGGATCATAGCTCTCACCTGGATTCACCTGGTCAGTCTATGTCATGGAAAGAGCAGGTGTTCTTAATGTTTTGTGTACTCAGTGTAAATAAAAAATGCATGACAAAAAAAAAAAAAGATCTTAATTGAGGTTAGGGTTAGGGTATAAGGTTAGCAGTGTGGTTAAGGTTATGGTTAAGGTTAGGGTTAGGTATAAGGTTAGCAGTGTGGTTAAGGTTAGGGTTAGGGTTAGGGTTAGGTATAAGGTTAGCAGTGTGGTTAAGGTTAGGGTTAAGGTTAGGGTTAGGTATAAGGTTAGCAGTGTGGTTAAGGTTAGGGTTAGGGTTAGGGTTAGGTATAAGGTTAGCAGTGTGGTTAAGGTTAGGGTTAGGGTTAGGTATAAGGTTAGCAGTGTGGTTAAGGTTAGGGTTAAGGTTAGGGTTAGGTATAAGGTTAGCAGTGTGGTTAAGGTTAGGGTTAAGGTTAGGATTAGGGTTAGGGTTAAGGTTAGGGTTAGGTATACGGTTAGCAGTGTGGTTAAGGTTAGGGTTAAGGTTAGGAGTAGGTTTAAAATCAGATTTTCTGACTTTGTGGATGTGCCAGCTAGTGAAGACCCTGCAGAGCTGAGCTGCCTCCAGTCCATGAGTCATCCCAAAAAACGCCAACCTGCAGAGCTGAGCTGCCTCCAGTCCATGAGTCATCCCAAAAAACGCCAACCTGCAGAGCTGAGCTGCCTCCAGTCCATGAGTCATCCCAAAAAAACGCCAACCTGCAGCAGATATGTCAGTGATATGTGGTTAGACATGATCTACGAGACTTCACCATCTTTTAGATAACTTTAAGTACAGGAAGCAGCCTGTACTAACCTCTTCACATTGGTACGGTGTTATAGTGATATCAGGATTGATCCGTATATGTTTCCATTTATGAATGTGTCTGTGTGTGTGTGTGTGCATAAATGTGTTTTGTTTTACTGTGGTTTGAGTTGACCATGGAAGGTACCCAAGCCTGGAACCTGCCTCTTCTCCATAATACAGCCAAGCCATCTACTGATATTAGAACTGCTGGGAATAAGTGTGTGTGTGTGTGTGTGTGTGTGTGTGTGTGTGTGTGTGTGTGTGTGTGTGTGTGTGTGTGTGTGTGTGTTTTACTTTAGGGCCCCAGTGACTAAAACGGTTCCTTCCTCCTCAGTTCTGAATGTTGAAATCGTCTTTTAAAACATTGTGAAACAAAACATGACGACTGTCTTGTTCTGTTGCAGTGTTCAGAACATTCAACGCTCTAGGAAACACTCTAAATCTATTGACGCTCTCCTTTTCTTTACAATCAAATGAACCTATTTATTTATACTGAACTAAGATAGAAACGCAACGTGTAAAGTGTTGGTCCCATGTTTCATCAGCTGAAATAAACCATCCCAGAAATGTTCCATACGCACACATGTCTTTCCTTTGCCAAGATAATCCATCCACCTGACAGGTGTGGCATATCAAGAAGCTGATTAAACAGCATGATCATTACACAGGTTTACCTTGTGCTGGGGACAATAAAAGGCCACTCTAAAATGTTTCGTTTTGTCACACAACACAATGCCACAGATGTCTCAAGTTTTGAGGGAGCGTGCAATTGGCATGCTGACTGCAGGAACGTCCACCAGAGCTGTTGCCAGATAATTGAACGTTCATTTCTCTACCATAAGCCGCCTCCAACGTCAATTTAGAGAATTTGGCAACCGGCCTAACAACCGCATACCACGTGTAACCACGCCAGCCCAGGACCTCCACAGACCACGTGTAACCACGCCAGCCCAGGACCTCCACAGACCACGTGTAACCACGCCAGCCCAGGACCTCCACAGACCACGTGTAACCACGCCAGCCCAGGACCTCCACAGACCACGTGTAACCACGCCAGCCCAGGACCTCCACAGACCACGTGTAACCACGCCAGCCCAGGACCTCCACAGCCCACTTGTAACCACGCCAGCCCAGGACCTCCACAGACCACGTGTAACCACGCCAGCCCAGGACCTCCACAGACCACGTGTAACCACGCCAGCCCAGGACCTCCACAGACCACGTGTAACCACGCCAGCCCAGGACCTCCACAGACCACGTGTAACCACGCCAGCCCAGGACCTCCACAGACCACGTGTAACCACGCCAGCCCAGGACCTCCACATCCAGCTTCTTCACCTGCGGGACCGTCTGAGACCAGCCACCCGGACAGCTGATGAAACTGAGGAGTATTTCTGTCTGTAATAAAGCCCTTTTGTGGGTAAAAACTCATTCTGATTAGCTGGGCCTGGCTCCCTAGTATTTCAATTGACCAATTTAATTATATGAACTGTAACTCAGTAAAAATAGTTGAAATTGTTGCATGTTGTGTTTATATTTTTGTTCAGTATATATTTATAGGGCAGGCTATCACAACGTCAGTCTCTTCCCACTGTCACTGTATCACTACCGCGCTGTATGAGGTCATCACTACCACACTGTGTGAGGTCATCACTACCGCGCTGTATGAGGTCATCACTACCGCGCTGTATGAGGTCATCACTACCGCACTGTGTGAGGTCATCACTACCGCACTGTATGAGGTCATCACTACTACACTGTATGACGTCATCACTACCATGCTGTATGAGGTCACCACTACTACACTGTATGACGTCATCACTACCATGCTGTATGAGGTCATCACTACCACACTGTATGAGGTCATCACTACCACGCTGTATGACGTCATCACTACCATGCTGTATGAGGTCATCACTACCGCGCTGTATGAGGTCATCACTACCGCGCTGTATGACGTCATCACTACCATGCTGTATGAGGTCATCACTACCACACTGTATGAGGTCATCACTACCGCGCTGTATGAGGTCATCACTACCGCGCTGTATGAGGTCATCACTACCACACTGTATGAGGTCATCACTACCGCGCTGTATGACGTCATCACTACTACACTGTATGAGGTCATCACTACCGCGCTGTATGAGGTCATCACTACCGCACTGTATGAGGTCATCACTACCATGCTGTATGAGGTCATCACTACCACACTGTATGAGGTCATCACTACCATGCTGTATGAGGTCATCACTACCACACTGTATGAGGTCATCACTACCATGCTGTATGAGGTCATCACTACCACACTGTATGAGGTCATCACTACCATGCTGTATGAGGTCATCACTACCACACTGTATGAGGTCATCACTACCATGCTGTATGAGGTCATCACTACCGCACTGTATGAGGTCATCACTACCATGCTGTATGAGGTCATCACTACCACACTGTATGAGGTCATCACTACCGCGCTGTATGAGGTCATCACTACCGCACTGTATGAGGTCATCACTACCATGCTGTATGAGGTCATCACTACCACACTGTATGAGGTCATCACTACCATGCTGTATGAGGTCATCACTACCACACTGTATGAGGTCATCACTACCGCGCTGTATGAGGTCATCACTACCGCGCTGTATGAGGTCATCACTACCACACTGTATGAGGTCATCACTACCGCGCTGTATGAGGTCATCACTACCGCGCTGTATGAGGTCATCACTACCGCGCTGTATGAGGTCATCACTACCGCACTGTATGAGGTCATCACTACTTTTTTTATATTTTTTATTTCACCTTTATTTAACAAGGTAAGCCAGTTGAGAACAAGTTCTCATTTACAACTGCGACCTGGCCAAGATAAAGCAAAGCAGTGCGATAAAAACAACAACACAGAGTTACATATGGGATAAACAAAACGTACTGTCAATAACACAATAGAAAATCTATATACAGTGTGTGCAAATGTAGCACGTTATGGAGGTAAGGCAATAAATAGGCTATAGTGCAAAGTAATTACAATTTAGTATTAACACTGGAATGATAGATGTGCAGAAGATTATGTGCAAATAGAGATACTGGGGTGCAAATGAGCAAAATAACTAACAATATGGGGATGAGGTAGTTGGGCGGGCTAATTTCAGATGGGCTGTGTACAGGTGCAGTGATCGGTAAGGTGCTCTGACAACTGATGCTTAAAGTTAGTGAGGGAGATAAGAGTCTCCAGCTTCAGAGATTTTTGCAATTCGTTCCAGTCATTGGCAGCAGAAAACTGGAAGGAATGGCGGCCAAAGGAGGTGTTGGCTTTGGGGATGACCAGTGAGATATACCTGCTGGAGCGCATACTACAGGTGGGTCTTGCTATGGTGACCAATGAGCTAAGATAAGGCAGGGATTTGCCTAGCAGTGATTTATAGATGACCTGGAGCCAGTGGGTTTATGACGAATATGTAGTGAGGGCCAGCCAACGAGAGCGTACAGGTCACAGTGGTGGGTAGTATATGGGGCTTTGGTGACAAAACGGATGGCACTGTGATAGACTACATCCAATTTGCTGAGTGGAGTGTTGGAGGCTATTTTGTAAATGACATCGCCAAAGTCAAGGATCGGTAGGATAGTCAGTTTTACGAGGGCATGTTTAGGAGCATGAGTGAAGGAGGCTTTGTTGGGAAATAGGAAGCCGATTCTAGATTTAACTTTGGATTGGAGATGCTTAATGTGAGTCTGGAAGGAGAGTTTACAGTCTAACCAGACACCAAGGTATTTGTAGATGTCCACATATTCTAAGTCAGACCCGCCGAGAGTAGTGATTCTAGGCGGGTGCAAGCAGCGTTCGATTGAAGAGCATGCATTTAGTTTTACTAGTGTTTAAGAGCAGTTGGAGGCTACTGAAGGAGTGTTGTATGGCATTGAAGCTCGTTTGGAGGTTTGTTAACACAGTGTCCAATGAAGGGCCAGATGTATACAAAATGGTGTCATCTGCGTAGAGGTGGATCTGAGAGTCACCAGCAGCAAGAGCGACATCATTGATATACACAGAGAATAGAGTCGGCCCGAGAATTGAACCCTGTGGCACCCCCATAGAGACTGCCAGAGGTCCAGACAACAGGCCCTCCGATTTGACACATTGAACTCTATCTGAGAAGTAGTTGGTGAACCAGGCGAGGCAGTCATTTGAGAAACCAAGGCTATTTAGTCTGCCAATAAGAATGCGGTGGTTGACAGAGTCGAAAGCCTTGGCCAGGTCGATGAAGACGGCTGCACAGTACTGTCTTTTATCGATCGCGGTTACTATATCGTTTAGGACCTTGAGCGTGGCTGAGGTGCACCCATGACCAGCTCGGATACCAGATGGCATAGCGGAGAATGTACGGTGGGATTCGAAATGGTCGGTTATCTGTTTGCTAACTTGGATTTCAAATACTTTCGAAAGGCAGGGCAGGATGGATATAGGTCTGTCACAGTTTGGATCTAGAGTGTCACCCCCTTTGAAGAGGGGGATGACCGCGGCAGCTTTCCAATCTCTGGGGATCTCAGACGATACAAAAGAGAGGTTGAACAGGCTAGTAATAGGGGTTGCGACAATTTCGGTGGCTAATTTTAGAAAGAAAGGGTCCAGATTGTCTAGCTCAGCTGATTTGTAGGGGTCCAGATTTTGCAGCTCTTTCAGAACATCAGCTATCTGAATTTGGGTGAAGGAGAAGCGGGGGGGGCATGGGCAAGTTGCAGCGGAGGGTGCAGAGCTGGTGGCCGGGGTAGTGGTATCCAGGGTGAAAGCATGGCCAGCCGTAGCAAAATGCTTGTTGAAATTCTCGATTATCGTAGATTTATCGGTGGTGATAGTGTTTCCTAGCCTCAGTGCAGTGGGTAGCTGGGAGGAGGTGCTCTTATTCTCCATGGACTTTACAGTGTCCCAAAACTTTTTGGAGTTAGTGCTACAGGATGCAAATTTCTGTTTCAAAAAGCTAGCCTTTGCTTTCCTAACTGATTGTGTATATTGGTTCCTGACTTCCCTGAAAAGTTGCATATCACGGGGGGCTGTATGAGGTCATCACTACTACACTGTGTGAGGTTACCACTACTACACTGTATGAGGTCATCACTACCACACAGTATGAGGTCATCACTACCACACAGTATGAGGTCATCACTACTACACTGTATGAGGTCATCACTACCCCACAGTATGAGGTCACCACTACTACACTGTATGAGGTCACCACTACTACACAGTATGAGGTCACCACTACTACACAGTATGAGGTCATCACTACTACACTGTATGAGGTCACCACTACTACACTGTATGAGGTCACCACTACTACACTGTATGAGGTCACCACTACTACACAGTATGAGGTCATCACTACTACACTGTATGAGGTCATCACTACCACACTGTATGAGGTCACCACTACTACACTGTGTGAGGTCATCACTACCACACTGTGTGAGGTCACCACTACCACACTGTGTGAGGTCACCACTACTACACTGTATGAGGTCACCACTAGTTCACTGTATGAGGTCACCACTACTACACTGTGTGAGGTCACCACTACTACACTGTGTGAGGTCACCACTACTACACTGTGTGAGGTCACCACTACCACACTGTATGAGGTCATCACTACTACACTGTGTGAGGTCATCACTACCACACTGTGTGAGGTCACCACTACCACACTGTGTGAGGTCATATACAGTGGGGAGAACAAGTATTTGATACACTGCCGATTTTGCAGGTTTTCCTACTTACAAAGCATGTAGAGGTCTGTAATTTTTATCATAGGTACACTTCAACTGTGAGAGACGGAATCTAAAACAAAAATCCAGAAAATCACATTGTATGATTTTTAAGTAATTAATTTGCATTTTATTGCATGACATAAGTATTTGATACATCAGAAAAGCAGAACTTAATATTTGGTACAGAAACCTTTGTTTGCAATTACAGAGATCATACGTTTCCTGTAGGTCTTGACCAGGTTTGCACACACTGCAGCAGGGATTTTGGCCCACTCCTCCATACAGACCTTCTCCAGATCCTTCAGATTTCGGGGCTGTCGCTGGGCAATACGGACTTTCAGCTCCCTCCAAAGATTTTCTATTGGGTTCAGGTCTGGAGACTGGCTAGGCCACTCCAGGACCTTGAGATGCTTCCTACGGAGCCACTCCTTAGTTGCCCTGGCTGTGTGTTTCGGGTCGTTGTCATGCTGGAAGACCCAGCCACGACCCATCTTCAATGCTCTTACTGAGGGAAGGAGGTTGTTGGCCAAGATCTCGCAAAACATGGCCCCATCCATCCTCCCCTCAATACGGTGCAGTCGTCCTGTCCCCTTTGCAGAAAAGCATCCCCAAAGAATGTTGTTTCCACCTCCATGCTTCACGGTTGGGATTGTGTTCTTGGGGTTGTACTCATCCTTCTTCTTCCTCCAAACACGGCGAGTGGAGTTTAAACCAAAATCTCTATTTTTGTCTCATCAGACCACATGACCTTCTCCCTTTCCTCCTCTGGATCATCCAGATGGTCATTGGCAAACTTCAGACGGGCCTGGACATGCCCTGGCTTGAGCAGAGGGACCTTGCGTGCGCTGCAGGATTTTAATCCATGACGGCGTAGTGTGTTACTAATGGTTTTCTTTGAGACTGTGGTCCCAGCTCTCTTCAGGTCATTGACCAGGTCCTGCTGTGTAGTTCTGGGCTGATCCCTCACCTTCCTCCTGATTATTGATGCCCCACGAGATGAGATCTTGCATGGAGCCCCAGACCGAGGGTGATTGACCGTCATCTTGAACTTCTTCCATTTTCTAATAATTGCACCAACAGTTGATGCCTTCTCACCAAGCTGCTTGCCTATTGTCCTGTAGCCCATCCCAGCCTTATGCAGGTCTACAATTGTATCCCTGATGTCCTTGCACAGCTCTCTGGTCTTGGCCATTGTGGAGAGGTTGGAGTCTGTTTGATTGAGTGTGTGGACAGGTGTCTTTTACACAGGTAACGAGTTCAAACAGGTGCAGTTAAATACAGGAATGATGTAGAACCCGGAGGGCTTTTT